>JBBJLS010000001.1:36620650-36635988 GCA_037577275.1 Bryconaethiops microstoma | reverse complement strand
GGTTGTCACACTCATAGAGATGCTGATTTAAAAATAAATTGCAGTGGTCTCTTATTTTTTTCCGGAGCTGTATATAACCTTCCCAGGTGACTGATCTTGTTTAGGAATTGTGTAGGAATTTAACAGACACTGGCATGGAATGGTTTTCATTCTGATTCTGATTTAAATATAAATTGCCATGGTCTCTTATTTTTTCCGGAGCTGTATTTGTACAATTGCAAACTGTTGATTATTAGTCATAGGCTTGACTTAGTTGTCATGCAAACGCAATAATGTGTCAAGCTACAGCTTTTTCAGACGGCTCGGCTGTTATTGCCAAAGCAGACCTAAGGAGGACTGATCTCAGATCAGATTGCTCTGTATTCATGACAGTTATTGTCACAAAAACTGACCCTACATCCGCACTAGAGGTGGTTTGTGAAAACAGGCCCTGTTGTCAAAAAATGCTGACCACAGAAATTTTATTCCATTTTGTAGCTTACAATAAGTTGTTCTGTGTCCTAAACTACACCCACGAGTCTGCTTCACCTTAATAAAGAGCTGAATGAGATTTGAAAGGGTTGAGAGTAGTTTTGGGGATGCATTTGAATGAAACCATTATTAGTGTTTGATAGCAACAGTAGACTCATGGGACCAGTTTTAAACTAAAGAAGCAAAATTTGGACTCAAAAAATGACTTCACTGATTAACTACATCTAGGCTAAGTGGGGAATTGTGTGGTTTCTGACACCATTTTTAATGACGTAATGACTTAATTGCAATGAATGTAAAAGGATAGAATTTGTTCAGGCATGAATTTTTTTACTTCAGTGGAAATAACTGTAAAGGTAACCCACTATGTAACAAATTCTTTTCAAGATTCAAGATCCTTTATTTGTCACATACACAGTTATACAAGTACAACGTACAGTGAAATGTGCCCCAAATCACAACCTAAGACTGTACAAATAAAGAGAGATCGGGAAAGGAAAGACAATATATTAACAAATAGACTGAAAATAAAATTTAAAAAAAATTCTGTGTAAGATAGACATAATGTGCAAAATTGACATTGAATGTATACTGTATGTGTACAATCATATTTATGTGCATGATAAAGTGCAGGGTGCCACAGTTTGAGGGCACATAAACAGATGGGTATAAATATGTAATATGGAATATACAATTATTTAAGTCAAAATGACAGTAAATACTTTTGAATCTGAGAGCAGTCTCTTTGGTATTTTGCGCGGGTTTCGGGCAGGTAGGTGAGGCCAGTGTGTTAAGCGAAGTCCAGCTTTAACGATGTTAAAAAAAGAAGGCGGACGCTTCGCCAAGGCTGTGATTGATGGGGACATTTATTTTAGTCCAATTCAAATGTGTACTGCATTCACTCGCTAATGTTTTAAACATCCTCAGCCTGGACCTGCCCAGGAGGAGGACCAGCTCACCAAGGCTTAGAGCCCTCACACACACTCTCTCTCACACACACACACACACACACACGCACACGCACACTCTACCAATAATTAGGCCACAATGTAGCCACATGTTTCCCTTGACTGAAAAAAAACCCTGTGCCTGGAGTGTGTGTGTGTGTGTGTGTGTGTGTGTGTGTGTGTGTGTGTGTGTGTGTGAGCGTGTGCGTGTGCGTGGGCGTGAGCGTGAGCGTGTGCGTGTGCGTGTGCGTGTGTGTGTGTGTGTGTGTGAGTGAGTGAATGAGAAAGAGAGAGAGAGATGGAAAGAAAAGGAGAGTTTTCTAATTTGCTAATTGTTTCAACCAGACGCAACATACACACGCATCTTAGAAGTTTTGGTTTGTTTCATCTTTTTTGTTTTGTCTCCACATTTTTGCTCTCTTTTTTGTTTTATTTTGTCTCTTTTTTCTTTGCCTATTTTCGATTCATTTTGACATCTCTTTTTCTTTTGTCTCTTTTTGTTTTATTTTGTCTCCCCTTTTGTTTTAGCTCCTTTTTCTAGCTTTGTCTGTTTGTCTTTTTTTGTTTTGTCTCCTCTTTTTCCATTTTGTCTCTTCATTTCTGCTTTGTGTCTTTGTTTCACTGTGACTTCTCTTTTTTGTTTTGTTTTATTATTTTGCTTTGTCCATTACTTTTGATTTTTTTTTTTGGCTTCATTTTGACCTCTCTTTTTCTTTTTGTCTCGTCTTTATTTGCTTTGTCTCCTCTTTGTAATTACTGTACTGTGCTGTGGAGAAGGCCACAGTGTCATGACTGTCTTTGCTTCCTGTATAATGTTGATGTTGAATCTGGACTTTCTCCATTGGAGGAATGAGATTCAGGACGTTGGTCCAAGAGATGATCAGTTGTGACACTTCCAGCCAAACTACCAAAGCAATCATTCTGATATTCATCCCAGAGAGAGGGAGAGGGGGAGTGGGAGAGAGGGAGAGAGAAAGAAATGAGAGAGGCGGAGAAAGAAAGGGAGGGAAAGAGTAAGAGAGAGAGAAAGAGAAATGGAAGAGGCAGAGAGAGAGAGAGAGAGAGAGATGGTCCCAGTGAAAGAGGAGAAGGCTAGAATTGAGAGAGCTACTTTCAGGTAATCAGGCACAGAAAGATAAAACACACACACACACACAGGCGGCATTGGAGGTCATTTGTCTTAGTGGTTTGTGTAACTGGTCCCATACAGTCTCCATCAGTCCTAATTTCCCGCAGCAGAAAGTCCTGTCACAACTCTGTACACTCACTCCTGAGGTTCATACTATACTTTCTACAAGAAGCCAAAACACACATACACACACACCCCATTTACAGTTAGGTTGCAGTTCTGTTATAATGAGCACTGATGGCTGTCCAACCCTGTTTCTATTCATCCCCCTCTCACCCCTTTTTCAGTTTTTTTAAACTACTGTTATATCGTTATTCTCTTTCCACCCCTTGCCAAAAAGGCAGCCCTGCTATTTAAACTAAATACTGAGAATCCGGGGCATTTGCATAGATGGGTTGTTCATAGTCAGTCTTCATCAAGCTGAGTCTTGGACCAGTTTTTTTTCAATGTCTTTGCAACTAACATTAGCTTGCTGAATACTGATACTGAATACAGATCGAATACTTTCAAAACTTTAAACAGGAGACATTACGATGTTGGCTTTTGTGAAGGCAATTCCAAATGATGTTTAACTGTCAGGTTTTTTGTAAGGTCGATTCACACTGGATTTTTCTGTGAGGCCCCCTGAATGCTTTCTTTATTCTTAAGGGTTAAAAAACGATGGGTTTGATCGGTGCTTTTGGCTGTTTGTTGCTAAGCAACAATAGCATCATTATTGTGATTGAGTTGGGCTTTAGGTTGGTGGAACCTGTCTGCAGAACATCTTGGGTCCATCTCTCCTCCAGGTAAGCCATGTACAAATATCTGGACGTCACATTATGCCAAAGAAAACGTGACTTATCTGACCAGGCCACCTTCTTCTGTTGCTCCATGGTCCAGTTCTGGTGATCACGTGCCCATTCTCTCCTGTTTCTTCACTGGTTCAGGACTTCAGTTAGATGTGTTTTGTTCTGCGTAATGATTCATACGTAGGTCACTGTGCGTTTTAACAAACAAAAAACATTCCTCTGAAACTGGTCCGGTTCAGGGACTGGACTGAAAATGAGAGCATTTGAAAGTCCTTCAGGATGCCTGGAGAACTGTCCCTCACATCTACATTAAAACTACGAGGAACTCTGGATGATATATATTTCTTTCGCAATACCAAACCCAAAGAACTTCAGAAGATGCCATGCCTATAAAAATTTTCTTTCTCTTGGAATTGAATTTGAAATACTTGAGTGGAGGGCTAATCCTGCAAAAAACAGTTGCCAAGTACAAACTGGGCCCTTGCACACTTCCTCCCAGCTTCATCTTTTCTGTCTTCACTCTGTGCCCTCCATCCTTCCCACCCTCCTCTCCTTCCTCGACCCATCCATCTCTCTGTACCTGTAGCTCTTCTACCCCCTCCCTCTTGCTCTCTATTTCCAGCGCTCCCTCCATCCTTCCTCTCCTTCTCTGGTTACTCAGGAAACGCTCCAGCTTGAAGCGACACTTAGACAGAGTACTGAACGATGGTGAATGAACACTATATGCCCAGCAAAATCAGCTCCATTAGTTCTACTATAATTTCATGTCTCTCTTCCTCCTCCTTTCCCCCTGGAATCCATCTTCAGCTGTCCTGCTTCCAGGAATATCCTGTTTTGTTTTTCCCACTATTCCAGGGTCTGGACTAATTGAAAAAAAGAGGAAAGAAAGAAAGAAGGCAGGGGTGGAAATCCAGTATTATACCTTTGGGGCAAAAGTCTAAGACCACTCTATTCAAATTTTTTCTCTTCCAAGTCAATGCAAAGTTTTTCATCACAAATAATAACGATGTTTTCACACAATTTATACACAAATTGTCAATGAATTTGAACAAAAAGTAGAAACTTTACATTGTTCCCCCTTTGCTTTCATGAAAAGTAGGAGGATTCAAAAAACCAAATCATTGGTCACATGTCTGATTAAATATAAGCAGTGATCCAGAAATAGTTCTGAAATAATTCTTTGTCAATTTATCGAACCTAACAGACCTAACATTTCTTTGTTTTGGAGACTTTTGGCCTGTGTGTGTGTGTGTGTGTGTGTGTGTGTGTGTGTGTGTGTGTGTGTGTGTGCGCGCGTGCGCGCGCGCGCGTGTGCGTGTGTAGATTCATATAATATAAAGAATTTTTCTTCTTTCACCACTTTTGACACATATTTGGGTTTATATCCAATCTATTTTGACCCGATCATTCACATAACCATCAATCATGATGTGCCTTTTAGACTGATATATATAAATGAGTGGAGCTAAACCTCTGTAGGCTGAATAGACATATATACAAATCTGTTGGACTTTGTGACATCACAAAGCCTGTGAATGAAAGCTTAATTTCACATATGGACTGTGTGGATCGACGAGTGAATGGTATGGTTTTGAAACTTTAACAATCAAAAATGTTTCCCAAAGGCTTTCCATGATATGGGCCCTTTAAAAATCAGACCACATGCCAGGGGTAGATCTCTCTTGCACACAGAAAGGCCGAACAAAAAGTCATTTTTCTGGCCTCCTTCGAAGGCCTGCTGCATATATATCACACCTTATGAGACAGTACCTGCCTTTTACATTGTTCTTTTGGCCCGTGTGCCTCCTTTTTAGCTTTTTACTGCTCCCCGACTGCCGAGCATCCATGCTGTTGAGAGGACCTTAATGTGAAATAGAGTCCAGAGCGCTCCTGGAGCCAAACACACACACACACACACACACGCTCCAGTTCTCCCCTTAACACTTTCAGCCTCATTGACAAGCTGGCCCACCCTTATTGAGAGAGAGTGGGCATGTATGCATATATAAAGTGTGTGTGTGTGTGTGTGTGTGTGTGTCTGGCTGACTGGATGGCTCCACCGGCGCTGTGGAGTCTATTTCACATTAAGGCTCTCCTCACGGCTTGATTTATCGTATGCTTTTGTATGGGAATGCTCAGGGATGATTGATAAAGGCAGGCAGAATGAGACTTGCAGATGTGGACAGAATTGGGAAGGGGAAAAGAGAGCTTTTGGTTGAGTTGTATTAGAGAGAGAAGGGAGCTGGAGGACAGTCTAGAAGACTGCAATGCAATATAATTAATGCTGGGCGACAATTAAAAAATTTAATCATGATTAATCGTGTGTTTTTCTGCGATTAATCACATTGTTATTCGCAAAATTATATTATTATTTCAAAAGTAGTGTATTGCGCACTTTTATTGTTAAAGTACTGCTATATGAACAAAAGTGCAATAAGAGATAAGATAAGATAAGATAAACCTTTATTAGTTCCACAAGTGGGAAATTCGATAACATTTGGTATGTAATCAAATCAAATATAAAACCATGCAGGGCATTCACATTTATAAAATAACAAATTACCCTCAGAGTCCAGAGCATTATAGCAGCTGCAAGGGGGGACCAACTCCATATGAAAGTCTATGTATCTGAATGCAGTGTCATTAAAGTCCCTGTTGGTGTAATGGTCAGACGTCCCATTATTTCTGTCCATATGTTGATTTGTGAGCATTTGTATTGTCCAGCATAAGAATTTAGACGTAAGTTTCCTCTGAAATCAAGAATATCATGGGTAATCTGTCCTGTCTTTGCTGCTGTACTCTTCTGGGAAGACTTTACGAGCACAAAAACACAAAAAAGCAACGAACTTTCAAAATGAAAGGATTTTTTAAAAATCTGGGTTAACGCGCGATAAAATAATTGTTGGTATTAAGTAAATAATGCGATAATAACACGTTAACATGTCCAGTGCTAAATATAATAGACCGTAAAAACACTAGCTTTTCACAGTTATCTTTTGTTTGTTATTGGTGTTAAAAGCCATTCAGAATGCCAATTTTAGACATATAGTACTGTGCAAAAGTTTTGCAAAAATAATATTTAAAAACTGTTTTGATGAGCAATGTGTGTTTTGTTTTTTTTACATTAATATGACAAAATATATTAAATAAAACTAAAAAGACAAAATCCAAATAACGTCATACAGTAAATAATGATTTTATGTACAGTAAATCAATGTGTTCCTTGTAGAAGCCCAGTATTATTTATAGTCCCATCAGAAAGCTGGTGTGTACTAAGGATTAATAATAAGCGCATATACATCATATGAAATTGACAAATTATTTGAAAACAATAAAAAGTAATAAACACATTTTAAATAGTTCCAAAGCATCTAATAACGAGAATAACCTGGTGGCAGAAATGGTGGAGCTTTTCGAAAATCAGGGTCACGGCAGTGGAAGGATCTCTGAAGTAGAGGCCTGCGTTCTGATGGAGAGATGCAGTAAAGACGCAGCAGATGCAGTAAAGATGCAGCATATTCGATTATTTATTGTAAATGAAAATGCAGTACACTGAGCAAATAATTATAAATAACAAATTCACCGAATGAACACTAACCCACTAAGTAAAGGTTTTGTGATTCATTTCTTGTGTTGATTTGGAATTAAAGGCCTCTAATGAAATCACTTCATATTGAATTGCAACAGGCCTTCAACTCCCGCCACTGTGACGGACCACTGAGCGTTCTGCCATTAATTCATTACAATTAAACCCGAAACGAGACTGTAGGGAATTGTAGAAAATGATGTGCCTTGAAATGTATGGCGATAAAGTATGTAGTTTATTATAATAAAACCAATGTTATGCAGAATTGTGGTAAAGTTAACACTGTCAGTTATACCTCGTGGTCTTTATCACATTATGCGATAAAACTTCACTTTGTCCCATGTCAAACATTAATGTAGTTTTGTACAGCCTTCAGTGTTGCTATAAAGTCAGTGTTCCTAGCTACGCTAACATCTGTCCCAACAATGTATTACTTTAGTGTTTGAGCAATAAAACCACTACCATTAACATTTACTATAACAACATTAGAGCACACCAGTCAACACCCAGTTCAACGCTGTCAATGGCCTGATATACCCAATGTAAGGATACAACAGTGATTTTTATTGTATTTATAGATCATGTTACATATTTTCTCCATTAATTGACAGCTTTTATCCTTATTTAAATCTGTTCTGTTCATCCATCCATGCCAAATCAGCAGTTATCAGAAGGCTAATCTTAACGTAGGCCTTGTCACTGCTACCACAGCATTCAATGACATGTAAAAATGGTCAATTTCTTCCTGCTGTGGGAGTTTTCAGGTAGTTTGAGTATGATTGCCTACTTTAGGTGCTCATGTCAAGTGAAACTCTTCACTTTAAAGCAGCTCATTTTAAAGCTCATTAAAGTCCCTGTTGGTGTAATGGTCAGGTGTTAATGTAATAAAGACAGAAGTAATGGGATGCATGGCCCCCGTGAAAACCGCCCGAGACCTAGAGCTCTGTGTGCTGCGCGCACGCACAAGCACAAAAACACTAAAAAGCCACGAGCTTTCAAAATAAAAGGATTTTCAAAAAATCTGCGTTAACATGTTTAAAAATAATTGTGGTATTAATGCGTTAACATACCCAGTGCTAAATATAATAGAACGTAAACACTAGCTGTTCACAATTGTCTTTATGTTTGATATTAGTGTCAAAAGCCATTCAGAATGCCAATTTTAGACCTACAATACTTGCAAAAATAATATTTAAAAACTGTTTTGATGAGCAATTTCTTCCTGCTGTGGGAGGTTTCAGGTAGTTTGAGTATGATTGCCTGCTTTAGATGCTCATGTCAAGTGAAACTCTTTACTTTAAAGCTGCTCATTTTAAAGCTCACAGCTTTTTTAAGAAGAAACATCAGGTCGGTATTAGTATGGGCCACTACTCAAGGTTGCAATATCACTATCAGAAAAAAGAAAAGACCTCTGTGGTTTCTGTGTGTATTCAAGTAAACCACATCATCAATAGTGGTTATAAACCAAAGGCAATCCCAGATGATGCAGTGGATTTCAGGGCAAATAAATGCTTCTTTGTTTTTGCAGATCTGAACGAGTGCGAGCTCCTGGGTGACGTTTGCGGCGAGGCAGTGTGTAACAACGTGCCCGGCACCTTCTGGTGTGTGTGCCCTGGAGAGGGTCTCGAGTTCGACAAAATGACGGCCAAGTGCTTACCTGCAACTAAAGGTAATGCTTTCACGGGACACATTCAGGCGTCTCAGAGTTAGAATAAAACTAAAAGGTAGACTCATTTGGGACTGTCAGGGACTGGACTAGGAACCTCGGCTGCAATCTTATTATAATCTATGTATTGTATATACATTGTATAATCTGTTCTAATCTTACACTTCTCTGTAATCTCAATAGGCAGAATGTCCTTCCCTACAACTCTAGCTATTAATGTTGTTTTGCTTTACTATTTAAATATAAATACAACCCAACACACCCCATGGTTTCATTCAGGGCCAATTCCCCAAACACCAGAACTTTTCTAAATGCAGCTAATATTATGAAAAAGGGAGAATAGAGAGCTCAAGTGAGAGGGGAGGTGCGGTAGAGAGAGAATGTGTGAGTGTGTAAAATCTACTACTTAAAAAATCAATAGAAAACAAACTGTACTCCAGTATTGCATGTAAAAAAATGGCACAAACCATCATCCCAAACCTGGTACTTTGTAGGGCCCCATCTGGTTCGGGTTAGGAAGCAGATGAACTAAACTGCATTCACTTTGTATTCTGTATTGACAGGTTCTGATGAAAAAAGAGACTAAAATGTAAAGAATATAACGTTTCTTTTGGCAAAACAAGACTGTGCAAACACAGATTCGGTATGGATTTGTATTGGAACCACATGTTTGAATTTCACTGCTTGTTTCAATGGTCAACATGATTATTATGAAATGAAACAGTGTCTTATTCACGTTTATTTCAAAATAGTGTAAATTCACAGTCTAATTCAATGTGCCCAGCCACGTATTCCCGATCCAATGCACCAAACAATCACAATTTGAAAACAAGGTACAGATCAGGGTGGTCACTAGATGTTATCCCTGCACTTACACATCCAAGACCTACTCTTTTAAACAGAGGAACTTTGCAAACTCTTTGAACTTAGCTTCCTTCATAAATATAATGACCCAGTATGTTCCTGCTCGTCCAGTCAAACGTGCCCCTTTCCCAGGTTCATGTCTTCCCAAACCTTCTAGCTACAGATGTCCTCGTATTGCTTTCATCCCCATTACAGTCCTTCCCAGGGAAACAGAGTTTCACTAATGTATCAGGACATTAACTTGCTTTACTCGCAGCGCCTCTCATTGCCCCGGTCTGATAGAAGTGCTGAGAAGAACAGGCTTGATGAATGAGGGCTGCATGAGAGGAGGCACGGCAGAAATGGAATCTGCCTTCAGGGGAAAACTAGGCCTTGACCTCCGAGCCCCTGGGCACATTTGGGCCAAGGTATTAATGAAGTAAAGTCCTGTGCTACGCTATACAAGCAGTTACAGAGATGGGGCCTGTGAGGCCTACCAGTACTTACATTCACTTACATCAGGGAATAGGTTTTTGCATAAATGTAGCACATACACTGGCCATCAACACTTTGGGAATCTTTAGGTCAAAGATTCAAGGAAAATTGTCAAATGATAAGGACTTGCATGGACATTGAATTGCGTGTGGCGTTGATTCAGCTGCTGTTTTTTTACGTCTTTCTCACGTTCAGTTAAAACAGCTTTGGGACTAAGACAAACAAGCAGCTGTGACTGAAATAACACTGTTTAGGGACTTTAACTGCCACCTCCTTTTGAGGCGGGAGGCAACCGAGACGAAAAATAGAGGCGAGATCGGATCACGTGGGAAGTTGCCTGGTGCTGGTTGCAGTGCAGCAATTATACATGAGCTTTGATGGCTTTAAATGACTGATGAAAAGGAATGTTAACTTCCCACCAATCATGGGCGGGAATATTAACTTGTTTGCTTGTCTTTGGGGGTGTGTTGGAAAGCGAGCCACGTCTTTGTTTACCTGTCAAGCTCATTGACTGTGGAAGAAAGCAGATGGGGAGATTTAGAGTTTATAGTTTATCTGGGGGCAAACTGGGCACCATGTTTTCCTCTCATTCCTGAGATCTGGCCCAGCAGGAGGAGAATGTAGTCTGTATGGGTGAACGCCGCTGTGAACAGCTGTGATTTGAAAGTTTCACCTAGAGGACATTAGAGAGCACTAACAGCTGCAGAGACTGGGAATTTCTGGGTTTCTACAGAATAAAGTACGACTAAATGAGCTTAGCTCTTAATGAATTAAAGGTATATTGTCTTTTTCAGTGTAAATAATATTTCAATTCAATACAATACAAAATGTGAAGATAACTCACCTAAACTCTGCAACTCTAAGCGACTACATCAAGCTGATGTTAGTGAGGAACAGGCTGCAAGTCAGATTTGTCCCCATATCGTCTTTTTCCGTTCAGAAAAACACCAACATTGGAATGAATTTATATGAAGTTCAGTGAAGTGCTGAGATTTTGTGTTCGTCAGTGTTAGCTTAATAGTTATGAGAGAATTGATACTGAAATGTTAATAATTCCAATCTTTTTGAGAATCCTCACACAAAAGGGTTTCTTTGAACCCCATACTTCTATTAAACTATATGTGTATATGAATTTTAAAAAAAGTGAAAATTGATTGCGGCAAGGACCTGCTCTTCCTTTTAATCTGTATATACACAATGCATATATACAGTATATGCATTGTATGTATGTGTGTATATATGTAATATGTATATGTATGTGTATATATGGTAACTGGACACTGAGGAGCCTCTTCATTTTGACATTCGTAATTGTGATGCTATTGTGTTTTCATAATCAAAAAAGCTTGGGCTATTTTCTTTGCTGTCCTAACTGTATTATACCTCAGAGAACACCTATAATTCTGTATAACTGTATACAGTAAAGTATTGCACTGTAGGCCACATATGCAGTAAAGTATTGCACTGTAATCTTTTTTTAATAGCCATACTTTAAAACAAAATGTCAGCAACTCCAGCGTTCTGATGTTTCCTCCGTAGCCTCGTCTGTGGAGAGGAAAGAGTGCTACTACAACCTGAGCGAGAAGAATTTGTGTGACAACGTCCTGACCAGCAACGTGACGCTGGAGGAGTGCTGCTGCACTCTGGGAGCGGGCTGGGGTGACAACTGCGAGGTGTTCCCCTGTCCTGTACAGGGAACAGGTAACATGTGGAACAAGTGACATTAACATTTTGTTGGTTTCTAAGTGAAAAGACATTAAATTGATGGAAGCATAATTTTACTGAAATAGTGTAGTGTTCTCCTCCAAGCCTGTTTAGATGTACAATAACATTGCACAAACCAGTCACACGACTGAGTGGCTATTGATGCAAATCATAAAATGGCAAAAAGATAGATAGATAGATAGACAGACAGATAGTTAGATAAATAAATAAAGAAAAAGAGTCAGTCTCAGACTAACCACATCCACATCTGCTCTTTTCCCACAGATAAGTTTGCTAAGATGTGTCCGGCTGGTCAAGGCAAGATTCCGACGGGGTACGCCGTGTTTGGAGTTTCCTCAGCTGACAGCTATAAAGGTCTCTTTTCATTATTTGGTTGCATATTGTGTGTGTGTGTGTGTGTGTGTGTGTGTATTTTAAGACAATGGTTCTCCAAGTGGAATCTCGTGAGGTTCATGACATTTAGCCAGCCCCTGTTTTGATTTTTTTTTATACTCTGCCATGGGTAATACATGCAACATTAAAGAAGTTTTTCATTTGTTTGTGAGTCAGTAGGCTATAGACTTTAACATCAGTCAATGTCCTACACTTACAGATGAATTGGGGTGGGCAATGTGGCCAAAATGTATTATCAGACTTTTTTTTGATAATACCCTAAGGGTTTTCCCCAACCACTTTTTTGTGGAAACAGTATTTACATTTATGGCATTTATCAGACGCTTTTATCCAAAGCAACTTCCATTCACTAACTACAGGGGACAGTCTCCCTGGAGCAACTTGGGGTTAAGGGTCTTGCTCAGGAACCCAGTGGTGGTGTGCTGAAGGTAGGATTCAAACCCACGACCTCTTGGTCCAGAGGCAAGTATCCTACCGCTAGGCCACCCCCCCCCGGATCCGTGCAGCTTGTGTTCTAAGGGTTAAGGACTGATCTAGTTCATTATAGCAATGATGAAATGCAATGCTGCCCCACCTTAACCTAAACACTAAATCATCTACTCCTACTTACAAGATACCTACACAGATCTGCATTTACAGCTCCATATGTGTCTAACATGTGAAGAGCTGGAAGGTGGGGGTCCATGAAATTTGTAGTTTTTGCTCACTGGAACAGGTCGCTGGCTGAAAAATGTTTGAGGTCCTCACTTTTAAGGGTTACTGAATTGAGCTGTATCTCTGGAGCGGCAGCCCCAGACATTTGTAAGCATCTGACCCACATATGCTCACACACACACACACATACACACACACACACACACACACACACACACACACACACACACTAATTAGACCTGTTGTGTCCCCGCTTCCCAGTCTGGGGAAAACCTCAGCGCTCAGGGCCAGTCTAATGCACTGATTTAATTTATGAAGGCAATGAGTGTGCGGTTAACTCTGGCTGGCAGCGGCGGAACACAGTATTGTGCGGTTGGAAACTCTGTGTGTGTGAGAGAGAGAGAGAGAGTGTGTGTGTGCGTGCATAAGCGAGGCGGCGTGAACTGCGAATTACAAAGGCATATCCTCTACATCTGCGCCTATGTGCGTCTTCGGTTACGTTCGCGGGTGACTCATCATATTAGCAGATACGAGCGCCAACCAGAAGTAACAGATACAGATAATAAACTCTATAGAACCTCTCTAGAGGGAGCACACCTGTTGAAATCCACCCCCTGGCCCACGGCTCGGATTGCGGTTTAGCTCACTGGCTGCTTTCAATAGCATATGGTAATAAATAAATAGAAACATTTTCTCATTTGCATTCTGTGTTTAAAAGACTGTGTCTTAGCAAGAGGGTTCAAGTAATCGGAGCATAAACCGTGCATATCATAATGAATACAAAATGGAATGCACTATGTTTATATATGTATGGGATGCAAAATACCACCCATTCATTTGTTTGAAGCTTCGGGGAACATTCATGTTTTCCCTCTAAGTGAGTTAATGTCGCTCTTGTCAGCACGCAGTATACATGTAGAAAGTGTGTCCTTCCAATAGCTTTCCAGTTTTGCCAGAATTCCCCATTTTTGGTGTAAAATGGTCCTATCACCAATCATGGGCGGGTTGATGTTTAAAAACTGCCCTGTCTGTGGTCTCTAATGTCTCTTTTCCTCTCCGTTTACTCTCGTTCAATTTATCAGCTCCACCATTAAAGTGCACTTTGTGGTTTACAGTCAAAAACTAGGGTTGTTATTCTATTGACTGTGTGTTTGTGTATGTGTGTTTTTTTTTTACCAGATGCTGATGAGTGCATCCTCTTCGGGAAGGAGATTTGTAAAAATGGCTACTGTCTGAACACACTAGAAGGATATGAGTGCTACTGCAAGACTGGAAACTACTATGATGAGGCCACACTTCAATGCGTTGGTAAGAAATGGCCGGGGAAGGGGTGTCCACCCCACCTTTTCAAATCACAGATTATTTTGTCCAGTTGCGGAGAAAGTACATAGCTTTTATTACTGATAGACTATATTTGAGAGTGACTTCATTTGGAGTTGTGAAACATCTGCCTGTATCAGCTGTAATCTTAAATCATCAATAACTTGCCCTGTTATGTCAGCAATTAGAACACGTTAGAGCGTTCATTGCTGACTGTTCCAAAACACACCAGTGTTATTATACACTTTAATGGAAAGTAGTCAGAAACACACCAGTGTTGCGCTTTTCGCTGAAGGGTTAAGAACTGCCAGTACAGTTTGAGTGAGAGGGTGGGCCATTCTTCCCACCCAGAGAGGGCAAGACCATGCTTGCTCTCTTGGACTCTGGATTACGGATGGCTGTGGCATCATTAGGGCTCAATCTGATGATAACATCAATACTTAGACACTTGCAGCACTCCACCATCCCCCAGATGGGAATATTTATGGCCAACATAATTTTTTTTCAAATGGTAGAAAACAGCTGCTGTGTTTCTGTGTAAACAGCTCCTCTAGAGGCACTGGTTAATAATCACATCATACTCATATTGAAAAGATTTACACCCATGAGGAAGGCATTCTAGCTAACACAGTGTGATATATACATCATACGAGTGTTATGCATGTAATCTCAGAAGGCTAAGATTACTTTGTTTGGCCTTCGAAAAGGTCACCACCACTAACTAGTGTCTGGGTAGAGTAATATCTTTGAATGTGTGTGTGTGTGTGTGTGTGCGTGAGAGAGAGAGAGAGCGCAGAAAAGAGAGCGAGGGCGTGTGTGCCAGTGGTCTTCCTGGCCACTGGCCTTTGAGCTGTGCTTTGTTGGTGTATATGAAGGCTGATGTCTGTGTGCTTTGAAAATGTAACCCTGCACCCTGTGCTCTGCCACTTTAGAATGTGTAGAGCTTTATTTGTGGCAGGCTTAATCATAGACAGGGGCATTTAAAGCCCATTAAGGCTAGCATATCAACCTCTCATCTCATGCTTGTGGTTGTGTGTGTATGTGTATGTGCATGTTATGAATGTGTGTGCACACGTACGTGTGTGTGTGTGTGTGTGTGTGTGTGTGTGTGTGTGTGTGTGTGTGTGTGTGTAACAGATCGAAGAACCATGCCCGGTGTAGGTGTTTGGGTGGGGATTGTTTGAGGAGAGACAGCAGGTTTGGCATACTGGCCCACACCACAGGACTGTGGCAAACCACAGACGCGCACACACGCACACACACACACACACACACACACACACACACACACACACACACACACACACACACATCCCTTGTG
>JBBJLS010000001.1:36609794-36620550 GCA_037577275.1 Bryconaethiops microstoma | reverse complement strand
TTGTCAGATTAAAGTTATTTCTGTGACCATTGTGAGTTTTTCTTTCATTGACTGAAGGGTACCAACAATTTTGTCCATGTGTGTAACTTCAGCATGAATGGGTGGGGCTAAACCACTATAGACTTTCCATGTTATGGACCCTTTAATGACTGGGCGTCTAAAATACTTCAATGTTTAATATTTGAACTATGTTATGGTTCAACTGTAGCAATTAACGAGATAAAAGCTGTGGTCCGTTCTTCCCTCAGCAGTTCGTTATGATGCATTCGAAGGCTTGCGGGCTGAGGAGTGCGGTGTGCTGAACGGCTGCGAGAATGGACGCTGCGTGAGAGTGCAGGAGGGCTACACCTGCGACTGCTTTGATGGGTACACCCTCGACATGTCTCGAATGGCCTGTGTTGGTAAGAGACAACATCACTCTGAGCATGGGCTGATTTAGGTCAATGACATACAGTGCTTTTCCACTGGCGCAAGGAAGCGTACCGTACCACAAACAAAGGTTTTTCCATGACAAATAAAGTGACCCAAGAGCTTCCGCTAACCTACAAAGGTCACCTATGTGGCAGGTTCAGCAGATGCAATGGTCAGTGAGTGTTTGCAGTTGCTCAATTCCAGGCTCTGGCCCAAACACAGCCTCATCACTGCTCGGTTTCTGACCACGGAACCACAAATATGTTTGGACGCCAGACCAGCAGTGATCCTAAGATCCAGCCAAGAGTGACTCTGTGGTCAGAAACGATTGATGACTGGGGCCAATTTTAGTTGAATATAAATTCATTACAAGTCTGAAATCCATGAACATGGCTGTGAGCTACTAAAAGTTAAGTACCAAAAATAGCGGCGGCCACTTGCATGAACCATCTACAACATCTTAACCAGGATGCTTTAGGGAAAAATACAACTCTCACCTAAACTTTGGGTTTTAATTATATTTCTGGGAAAGATTTAACACATCCTTCCAAAGTTACAGGGAAAACCTAAGGCCAAAATCCACCCTTGGTGTTTCACAGAAGTAACCTCTGGCCTAATTTTCCCCAATGAAAGGGTTGTGAATAAAATTAGGAATATAAAATGTCTTTATTTAATACTGTACAAGAGTACTAATTTTCATACTAAAATGTATGTTTCTGTAACCTACAACGTATATCATCACTGTCTATTATCCAAACGTTTCTTTAAATAGAAAAGCATAGGAAAACAAATATTCCTTTTTTGTTTAAAAAAGAAAATAGTTTCATATAGTGCATAAACACTGTTTATACTCGAAGCATTCGACGTTTCAGTCCATATAGAATATAAATGTGAAATCCCAGCTAGTTTGGAACTTACTGGGTTCATGATATTTACAATAACCTAAAAAAAAAAAAAAAATACAAGAGATTTGGAAAGTGGACAGACTCTGGTATGTTGTGTGCTGCGGAGGTGAACACTGGTAAGAGAATTCTTTGTGAATTCAGTGTAAAGTGATTCATATTATAGCCTTCACTTCTTCTCACACATTCGTTTTGC
Organism: Bryconaethiops microstoma; assembly: GCA_037577275.1. Taxonomy (NCBI): domain Eukaryota; kingdom Metazoa; phylum Chordata; class Actinopteri; order Characiformes; family Alestidae; genus Bryconaethiops; species Bryconaethiops microstoma. The sequence goes on along the minus strand of JBBJLS010000001.1, from coordinate 36,619,041 downwards.
TCTTTCTCATCCAGATGTGAACGAATGCTCGGAGCTCAACAGGCGGATGTCTCTGTGCAGAAACGCCAAGTGCATCAACACTCCGGGTTCGTATAATTGCCAGTGCCTGCCTGGCTACACACAGTCCGACCGGCCCAACTACTGCGTCCCCGGCCCGCACACTGCAGCGCCCGCAGGTGGCACTGCCACTGAGTGACCAGGAGAGGGCACCACAAACACTACAAACACTCTTATTTAATCAAAGCCCATATACTCTGCACTGTATGAATTAAAACACACACACACACACACATACACACACACACACACACACACACACACAACAAATCAGCAACAGAAATCCTACTTGAGATGAAGACGAATCTAACATCTTCTGGTGCGACGGCGAGAGAACAACAGAACTGTATAAAATTGTATGTTTTTATTGTCTGTCTGTGTCTTTTTTCTGTTTTGAAAGTAGAAGGAGTTTTTAAAGTTGCCCAGAGGACTTTTTTTTTGTTCTTGAGGCACAAAAAAAAAAAAAAAAAAAAGACAAACCCTATGAACTGAAAACTGGGGGATGATCTGCTTTACTTACCCAGTCAGAGACGCCAGCCACGGCGGACCTTTTTTTTAGGAGGAGGCCGCACCGAGCCTCCCTGTTTCTCTGTTTCTCTGTTTCTCTGTTTCTCTGTTTCTTTGTTTCTTTGTTTCTCGTTACGTCCCTCCCCTCTCTCTCCTTCCACCCTCACTGGTTCCTCCATCGGTTGTGCTTTTCTTTTATTTGCCCATCCATTCTGTTCACTTTTTCACTCCCCCTGCATATCACTCACTTTTCTTCAATGATGGTGCGTTTTAGAGTGTATCACACACACACACAGAACAGAATGTCTTTTTTTAACAGTAACATAATTGAAATAAGCTTTTTTATCACATTTTTTGTATCACTGATAAAAACAAGCTACTTCTCTGTGTCTGGGACAACAATCCTTTTTTGTATTTCTTGCCTCTTGTTTGTCTGCCCTGTGGAACAGGCATATTTCCATATTGATCAACTTTCAAAGGAGGAAAACTGATCTGGGTTCAGATATCAGAGCCGATCCCAGATCAATGATCTTGCTGGAGTTTGATGAATGTGGCCCTCTCTCTCTCTCTCTCTCTCTCTCTCTCTCTCTCTCTCTCTCTCTCTCTCTCTCTCTCTCTCTCTCTCTCTCTCTCCCTCTCTCTCTCTCTCTCTATCTCTCTCTCTCTCTCTCTCTCTCTCTCTCTCTCTCTCTTTCTAAAATGACTGTATCCTTCCTGCCAAACACAACTGAGAGCATTGAGAGCAAATGAAGTGACTTTACCTGTTTGTTCATCCACTCTGGATCCGTTCACTGCGTTCGAGCGCGATGGCGAAAAAAGTCTTGCCAGGTTGCAAAGCTGCTGCTATGAAACAGCCGTGGGATTTTATTTTCTGTCTTTAATTTTTTTTTTTTTTTTTTTTTGTACATTTAAACGGAAGAGTTTGATACAGTTTATGTATTTGTTATTTGTACATGAATAAATAGCTCTTGTATGATTATCCATATAATTATATTAAAACTCTTTAAATAAATCACAAATTGTGATATTTAAACAGGCCTCTCTGCTAATCTTTTTTCACTGATGTTTTAATACCAGTCATTTACATGTTAGTCTAGAAAGCTATTAGAAATCCATCCATCCATTATTTGAGCTGCGTATCTTAACCGGGGTCACGGAGACGTCTGTCCCAGTGCCTGTGAAAAACTCTTTATAACTAAATTTAAATGTAAATCTCTGATGTGTAAACAGTGGTATGATGTAAAATGGTTCACTATAGAGAAACAGTGTAGAGAAATGGTGCCAATAGGAACAGGGCCTCGGTGTCTGCGTAAAAAAAAAATAAAAATCTATCATTTTATTTACTATCCGAAAGCACCAGTGGACCCCTATGTCTTGTTATGTCATCGCTGTCAGACAAAACCTTGTATCTTCAAAATGGTTCCTTCTCGGGGCAAGGAAAAGCATTCTATACCCATAATGTTTGGACCACTTCTACTGGTCCATTTTGAAATATTCACTCCATCGGAAAGACTAATAATGTAAAAAAAAGTGATTCGTTCCGACAGTGATGATGTATGTAATGCTGATAATGGTCAAAAAGTAGAAAGTCTGAAAAAAACATTTTCTGCAGTTTCTATTTTTGCATTACCAGTCCTTTCATGTACCTCCCAACCAGAAGGTAATCTCAAAACTACCAAAAAACAATGTCTCAGGTGTCAGGCGGCGGATTCCTAACCATTTTCGTGTAGTGGTCTCCTGTGAGGGACCTTTAAGAGGCATTAACAGGCACCGGACGTCTGGTTCCATTCACCGCCACTGTGAACGATTCTGAATCAGTTCCTCACGAATTAAGCATTTCAAACCAAACACTGATAGCAACGACAAAAGTACACTTCATATTTTCTCGCAGAAATGTGAACTGGTTGTAAATCGTTATTCTAAAGCATAAGGGAGGAGAGACAGATGGCTTTTCTTGGAGGTGCTAACAGGAATCCTGACTATCAGGGAGATGGGAGGTTGTAGGAGACAGTTATGTTTTTATTTAATATTTTATTTTCGTATTTTAATAAGCTACATTTGCTGCACTGCTTAAATTACCACTGCATTTTCATCACTTCCCTCCCTGCGGGCTACTTTGGGGGTCATGCTTTGGTAGCTTGAGGTCCTCAGAGTGAAAGTACATGCAGAGCTTTAGGCTAGTCTCGTGCACCAAAGTGGTCTAATACTATTTTCTTAACTTAAAAATGAATATAACTTCATATCAACAAAGAGAACAGATTTGTACCACTTATCCATTCATTAAAAACCCATATTCATACTGGAAAAAATTTACTATGCTATAATTATAAATGAAAATATGTATATTATAACTATAAATGTTAAAAAAATATATAAATCTGTAACAGTGCATGTCTTAATCCTGTTAACTGGTTGTGTGGTGAGTCAGAGTCAAATTCTAGACTGTCCTTTAACTTTAAATGCACTTGTTCAGTTTCATCACTTAATATCTCATTCAATATCTAACAGTAGCCTGGCGATCCACATTACAATTATATTAGGTGACTTTTTATGGCTCATTAGTATTAAGTAAAAGTGTTACTCAGATGGTAAATATACTGTAAATGTATTTGTTATCAAAGAATACGGAGTGTATTTGTATTAAATAGTGAAGGTATGGGGATCCAATAAAGTGGATGTTCAGTGTGTATCATTCATGGTCCAACACATCTTGAGTGTGTAGGATGGTGTGTGTTCCTGTTTTGGTATGTGTTGGACTGACCTCCTGTGTGTGTATCATATCAGTGCTAACCCTGCATCCTCCTCCACTCTGTTGTTTTCTCAGCCCCTCACACATCCTGTTGTGTGAGTGTGTGGCTTATGCGAGTGTGTGTGAACTTTTTTCGCAGGTGCCTTAACTAGCATTACTTCCAGATTAACACCTCAGCCTGCCAGATGCCAGGGTCCGAACGCGCTCCGGACCCCCCGTGCTGCCCGCTCGCTGACACACTGCGCACATGCCAACGCTGATCACCCGTAAACGTCAGTCGCAGGTCTGCTGTTGGTACAAGATTCAGTATTTAGTAAAGTGGAACAATGATAAAAAATGTTTTAATTGCGATTAATTGCATGATTTACTGCAATTAATGGTGATTAATTGCATTGTTATAAGCAAAATTAAATAATGAATTCAAAAGCGGTGTATTGCTCCGTTTTATTTTTAAAGTACTGGTATATGAACAAAAGTGCAAGAACATTTGGTTTGCAGACACTTTAAACAAATAAGGAGCTTTTTAACAGCGCAGCTGCAGTTCAAATATTTCTGTAAATCTCAACTTAAACATTAATGTAATCAAATTGAATATAATATAACGCTAATGCTGCGCGTTTACCACACGTGAAACATAGGCCCTATCCAGCCCTATATGTTCGACCCCTGACACCAAAATCTTTCCATTGATTCACGGATGGATGTTTGTTTTTTTCCGCGCTTGGAGTGTTTATAGGAGAAGTAGAGACACAAATGGAAATGCAAAAGGATGCAAAGAGTGAGTTTTGCATAATACGCCCCCTTTAAGTTAATAATGCATTAATGCAATAATAACGTGTTAACTCTCCCAGCCCTAGTATTTAGTCATAGTAGCATAACAATCTGCTCAGAAAGAAAGATTCCTGAAAGTGGTCTGCTCTTTAATCTTGGCCCTAATTACTGTACAGTGGAGTAATTAAAGATATTTACACTGAGGACCTACAGTGGGCCTCCCGCTTTCCTTAATGAGGAATTTGAGAAAAGCTTTTTGTACAATAGTAGTCATTTAGTGAGTGTGTTTATGGTCGTTTCTTCTTATGTGGATGTGGATCTATAGTCTACTCGAGTTATTTCGTTGCTGTCAGGGACACAGAAGGTCCAGCTGCTGTTAGCATTGTGTAAAAAATCATGATTTAAAGACAAATAGAAAGAATCTAAAATTAGGTTAAAAAAACTTCTGTTAAATGTTAACGTTTTTTCCTTTCTTGAAAAGTTGCTGTTTTAGACATTCAAGCTTTGGTTTGAGTTTTGATTAATTGGTAGATTAAAGGAGAATTCCACTGATTCTTCAACAAAATGGAGATACAAGGTTTTGTTTCAAGGTTTTGTTTCAACAGTGATGTGATGCAGAAATGGTGGCGGTGGCCTAGTGGTTGGATACTTGCCTCTGGACCAAGAGGTCGTGGGTTCGAATCCTACCTCCAGCACCACCACTGGGTTCCTGAGCAACATCCTTAACCCCAAGTTGCTCCAGGGAGACTGCCCCCTGTAGTTAGGGAATGGAAGTCGCTTGTAGACCCCTGGTTCCTATCACCACCACTGTAACAAATCTGTGTTCTCAACAATTAGTCATTCCACATCAGGCAACTCTGAACGACTGTTTACATCTTAAAGATTTAATAATGCTGGAATGATCTAATAGTCGGTGGAACATATTTAAATTTCTTTGGATAGACACAATTTATAGAGTGAAAGATACACTCACAAGCCAGTGTAGGTCTGTTAGTGAATATCTGACATGCCATATATCACTACTGCCCAAAGTGTGATCCTAACTCTGTCTCTTGATCAAAACAAGCATTATTTTATACTTTATTGATCCTGAAGGAAATGGCTTAACCATCTGCATTTAACCCGTTCACCCAAGTGAAGCAGCAATGGCTCCCAGGGAGCAGTGTGTGGGGACAGTACTTTACTCAAGGGTACCTCAGTGGTGCCATCGGCAGTCCTGGTATTTGAACCCCCGACCTTCCGATCACAGGGACAACTCCCTAACCACCAGGCCACCAGCGCCATAACGAAAAAGAGCATAAAACTTTGCAGACACTTTTTATTTTTACACTGTTTTGCCTTTTGGGGCTTGGCAAACCCCAAATACTGTATTTTAGCCCCCAGAAGTTGACACCCCTGTCTTAGGCACTGTTAGCACCACCCAAATAATACCAGCAGTGGTCCTGTGGCCAGAAACTGACCAGTTATGGATGGAGTGGAGGGGGCCGATATATTTGGCAATGAATGTGTACAGTGTGTAATTTTACACCTATATCACTGGACCTGTTAGGCAGGTGGGGCTGAAAAAGCTTAGTGGATGTACAAGTCAGATGTGTTTAAGTGTTTTCTGACATGTAAATATAATATATTGCCATATATCTTCACTCTATTGTATTTTTTATGGCTGGTATTACACTGCTATGCAGCATAACTGTAGGCTTACTGGATCATTTCTTCTTTACAGTTGCACTGTACCAACAGTGTGTGTCTGTGTGCGTGTGTTTGTGTATATGTTTGTGTGTGTTTAGTAGTCAGAAAAAGACAAAAAAGAGGAGGACAGAGCCACTGATGGAGTGAAAGAGAGGAAATGAGAGGAGGGTCTGAGTGAGAGAGGAAGGAAAAGAGGTGGAGAAAGAGAGAAGGGGGAGTGACAGAGACAGAGAGGGGTGTGTGTGCGTGTGTGTGTGTGTATGTGTGTGTATGTGTGTGAGTGTAGAGACAGAATCACATGCTCTCCTCTTGCACAGCACGCTGCTGTTTGGCTCCAGTCTGATCTCATCTCCATGAACAGAGTGTGAGTGTATGTGTGTAGTGTGTGTGTCTGTGTCTGTGTTTCTATGTGTGTATGTGAGTGAAAGTGAGTGTGTGTGGAAAAGGACAAGCTTGGACTAAAACTGGACCAGACTGGACATAAGCGAAGTGTCATATCTGTCAACAGTAAGGTAAGAGATTTCTGTCTGTCTGTTCGTCCGAGCTGCAAGAGCCACACTGCTGTGATATACTGCATAATAAATCACTAATGACAGAACGAATATGAATATCAGTACATTTATATTTGCTATAATTTACTGTGCCGTACATCATATGGTGCTATTTGGCAATATAGTTGGGGCCAGAAACATGCATCTCCAAAATGACAACTTTGTAGAGGAGAATTTAAAGTAACTTAATGTAGTAATACAGTAACTATTAATACATATATTAATGCAATATATGTATTAATGTACATCATTATATTGTAAGCCATTTTGGACCATTTCTATTAGTCAATTTGTAATGTACTGTTCACACACTGTAAAGGACAGCTGGTGCATAATTTTCAAACAATGTCAAATACGATAAATGGAGGTACAAGGTCTTGTTGCTATGGTGTAGTATATTGTATAATAATTCACTAATTCATTATTATGTAGTATACTACATCACTCTACTACATAGAGTAATATATACACGTGTTGTATACATCAGTATAATACATACCAGCAGTGACCTGTGAAAGCTAGGATTTCTGTATAGACATGGTGGAAAAATCAGACACACAGGGTAATTTCGGCTAGCACCCCTTTGGGATTTTATTAATATGTTAGCACTAAGCTAATGCACATGCTTTACATGAATCAGTTTAAGATATTTCATGCTTTATCTAAAGCTTGGAACAGGCCTATTAACTTGTGATTTGCATTTCTTTAGTGACTCCTTCAGTAAAGGGTTCTGGCATAGAGCTGCTGCTGTTTGCCACCCGCTACAAGGCCTAGCGTGATGAAGCCCTTACCTCATGAAGTCTTTTACGTCATGCTGCATGCGTATTTGTCTCGATATGGTGTAGTATGATGACAGGGAATAGTCTGGGAATGCACTGACAGTCATTTGACTGGCCTGCTGACCAGCCATTCCAAGGCTCAGACGGACTGGTTTGGCATGTGTGCTGTCGTGTATTCCAGTATACCTTTATTTTTGTCACTGAGTTGTATAAGCATGTTATTGGGTTACGTTTCCATTTGAAATGTGAATAGAAACCTGACGTCTGGGACGCACTGTCACGCTAAAAGGAAATGGCCAGCCAAGGTCATGCCCCAAAACATTGTTTCTGAGTGTGTGTTGTTTCTTGAGGGTGTGTCTGGAGTCTGACCAATGATGTCAGCATAAACTATTGCTGAATGTGCTGTTGCTGTTTGTTTATGTAGCTTTATGTTAACACGTGCGCACACACACACGCGCGCACACACACACGCATGCGCTCACTTTTGCACATTTGTATTACACAGTCTGAAGCGAGCAAAGCTCTATCCACCTTCTGCTGCTTCTGCTATTTTTTTTTTCTTTTTCTTCTGTGAGACTCAGTCACAGGGCCAGTCTTGGCCCAAGGTCATTTACAGACTTTGTGACTCGTTCACTCTCTCTCTCTCTCTCTCATTTAAAACAAACAGGCACACATAATCTTTCTCGCTCTGAGTGTATCTCCCTCTGTCTCAGTCACGTACACACACACAAACACACACACACACACTCACAGTAGTTTGCAAAAATTACATGAAAAGTTAGTCTCACTCTCTCTAAGCCAGCCATATTTGCGTATCATCCTTATGATATTTTCTGTTTCACAATGAAGCACAGAACCCTTGTGGTCTGTCTCCACACTTCAGTTCACACCAAGATGGATAGCTAGATAGAGTTGTATGCAAAAGTTTTGGTGGCTCAGGGCAAATGACCATGTGGTGTTGACTTTTTGTAGTGTAAATAGCACATTCTCTACAGAGAATACACTTTTTGACCATTTTAATGCTACATTACTATTTATTCACTAATTTCTAAGGCAGGGTCTAGCACTGTAATGGTACTCTGGCACTATTAGGGCTGTATAGCATTGTTATGGTGGTATAACATTTACAGCATTTATCAGACGCTTTTATCCAAAGCGACTTCCATTCCCTAACTACATGGGGCAGTTTCCCAGGAGCAACTTGGCGTTAAGGGTTTTGCTCAGGAACCCAGTGGTGGTGTGCTGGAGGTAGGATTCGAACCCACGACCTCTTGGTCTAGAGGCAAGTATCCTACCACTAGGCCACCATCACCCCCTATAACAGTGCTGGACCACTGTTATAGTGGTCTAGCACAGTTATTTTGGTACAGTACTGTTATGGCCGTCAGACACTGTTATGGTGGTCCAGCATTATTATGGTGGTCTTGCACTCTCATGGTGGTACAACCCGGTTTTAGTGGCCTAGTTATGTTATTTTAATACAGTACTGTGATGGTGGTCTAACACTGTTATGATGGTATCACACTATTATTTGGTACAGCACTGTTATGGAGGTAAATCATATGATATTTTCTGGTTCACACTGAAGCACAGAACCCCTGTGGTCTCCACACTTCAGTTCACACCCAGCTGGATAGTTAGACAGAGTTATATTCCAGTTTTCTCACCCCAGGTCAAATGACCATGTTTTGTTGATTTTGTGTAGTACAAATAACACATTCTCTACGGAGAACACACTTTTTTGCACATTTTAATTACTGTTTATTCACTCATTTCTATGGCAGGGTCTAGCACTGTTCTGGTGGTCTAGCTCTGTTATAATGGTACAGCACTGTTATGGTGGTCTTGCATTGTTACGGTGGTCTAGCACTGTTATGGTGGTACAGTATGTTACATTAATCTTGAAGGACGCACACAATCTAAGCAACATAGCCATAACAAAACCATGCTCTGGCTGGAGTGCACCAATAAGTAAGTGGTAGACTCCCATTACTGGCACTGATTGACTGATTAAAGGTGTAAGTGATTATATGAGTCAATCTCATGCATTCTGTTTTAATATTTCCTGATTATAGTGTGTGTGTGTGTGTGTGTGTGTGTGTGTGTGTGTGTGTGTGTGTGTGTGTGTGTGTGTGTGTGTGTGT
>JBBJLS010000001.1:36579231-36609694 GCA_037577275.1 Bryconaethiops microstoma | reverse complement strand
GGGTACACACACACACACACACACACACACACACACACACACACACACACAAACACACACATAGTGCATATTTCTTCCTCTCCATTCTCTCTCCCTCTGTGTCCATTAGCATAACGATCCCACCATTAGATTACCGAGTAATAAATTAGTCATCGCTGACCTATGAAGTTTAAACGATCACTGTTATGCTGATTAGAACAAGCGCTGTTTATGATGCCGCCTGACTGACGTTAATGCAGATCCTGCCCTTTGAGAGAGTAATTGGGAGCGGCTGCTAATGACGCCGCTTGGCAGTAAATTGGGATTGTATTGAGAAGCACAGGCCCTGTTAGAGGTCACCTAATTTAACTCCTTTCCAGAGATCACTTACAGGGCTTTTTGACACCTGGGGGCTACATTTCCAATCAGTGTACTTCATAACGTCAAGGCATTACAGCTAAGTGCGCTTTAATTAGGACTCAGTGCTGATGAGTGTTCTAAATGGCAAATAATGAGAAATAAATAAGCAATAAAGAAATATCACTTCATGCCAGCTGGCTTAGTCAGTGTCTTTACCAGTCAAAGGATAGTGCAATCAAAGAATGCTAATAGGGATTACAGGGAATGCCAGGTTTTCTTCCAGTAAGTGGGACATGGTAGATTAATATGCAACAGGTTCATGACTTCATAAGCACAGTTCGAAGCTCCTACCTTGTATTACCTTGTTTAATTTATAGACGCAAACAAACGTGCTAATGAACAAAACGTCACACCAGTCTCAGGAGTATTGTTTCACAGTTCAGTGATCATAAAAGTGATACAGGGGGTCCTTGGGTTATAGCAGTGTCAGCATACGATGTTTCTAGTTTACGACACTCACTCCCATAACTGGTTTGGTGGTTGCGCTACAGAAGAATACACAGAATATGCAGTGTATGAGTGAGGGAGCTGGCGTCCCCCAGTACGATACCAGCGCCATTTTGGACTGTTCAGAGCACAAGTGTTTTTACTCATTTTCTGTCATTTTTTTGTTACTACAGTAAGTACAGTACAAGTACAGTATATTTACGTCTTTTTCCTTTTTCTGTGGTTTAATTTTGTTTTTAAGTTCTAGATAATGATTTTACGGTGTGTTTCGACGCACACCAAAATTCAGGTTACATCTGTCATAGAAACGGATCTGTGTCGTAACTCGTAACCCCCTGTATTCATATACTCTAATAATAATAAAAATAATTGCAAGAATTTGGCCTTGGTAACAATAGTTATTATGGTACATTATAATAATACATCCAATTATAATAAATCAGTGTCATCTGTTATAATGGTGAGAATCTTAAGTAATAACAGAGATACAGTAACTATATTTACAATAAAACCCCACTTTAATGCAAATCAGCAGTCGCGGTTTCAGTCCAATGCGGATTTTTTCTGAGAACCGAACTAATAATTGTTTGCTGAAACCCCCGCACTAACAAAGAAACTGCAGAAATCCTCTGCATTTTTTTTACTTTTGCGACGCCCGGGGCTCGTCCGCCACGGCCCCTCATGCATTCATGCATTTTAGTGCGAAATTATTACGAAAAATATAATTTACTAATTTTGTAACATAAATAACATAAATTAAGCTACATTTCCATATAAAAAATTATTAATACATTTTTGGTACTGAAAGTGCATCTTGGGATGATGAAATACCACCATACTCAGGGGTGGAAGGTTTGAAAGTAGCCAATCCAAGAACGATATTTATTTCTCCTTGCTGCTGTATGGCTGCTGCCCTGTGACGCTGCAGTCCAGAATTTCCCCTGTGGAGCGTTTCGAGTGATTTTCTTTTTGTTCTTTTCAAAGCCCTGTCAATTTTTCACTGTAAAATAAATACATTTATTACTGTATTTACCTTTTTATACAAAAAAAAACAACAGCTCATACCAAAGAAAACGCCCGTGCATTAATTACAGTACAGTCTATACAGGGGTAACATCATATTTTACATTCTAGCACTGCAGGAGTTCAGTGTAAACTGTACAGTACGGATACGGCTTTACTTTTATATTTTCTTTAAGGGTAATGTATTAAGGTGAGTTTAAAATGACAATGAAGTGTTTTGGGAGCATATTTGGGGGCATAGTTAGGGTTTACACCATAAAAATAGGCATTTTTAGGCATTTTTTTAACACTATATGTGGGTGCTCTTGGAACGTAACCCCTGTGATAAGTGTATGTATATACACACAAACACACACACACACACACACACACACACACACACACATATTTATTTATTTATTTATTTATGTCAGAGGTTTAAATAATGTAGATTGGGGGTCTGCTACCCACCCAACCCAAGCCCAAAGACAAAACAACAGGGTTTCTAAAGAGAGGGGTGTGTTGGGTTGGTGGAAAGGCCACAGCATCTTTGTCCATGTTAACACATGAAGCAGCAGAAGCAAGAGGAAATTTAGCACAGGGAGGCTGACAGCTGGTGAGTGGATCATGTTCTTGGTCAAGTGGGATCCACAATTCCACATCAGTGCACTGATAATAAACACTGGAAGTGTATCACAGATGTCTACATTCCAGCAGTGTGTCAGTCACTCAAGTAACAAAGCAAAGCTCTCAAAATAAAAACGCTTTGCAAGCAGGTTCTGGTTTGGATCAGGTTCAGTTTCATACCTGTGACGCTCAACCTCTGATTCCAAAGCCCTTCATATGACTGGATGAGGAAGCTGACGCAGCGCAAGAAGCAGGTGAAGAAGGGCAAAGCCTCGCTGCTGTTTGACCATCTGGAACCCATCGAGCTGGCCGAACACCTCACCTTCCTGGAGTACAAGTCCATCAGGAGGATATCAGTGAGTCCACAACTTGCAGGTGGAAAAACAAAGCCGTGCACGCGTACCTGGGAAAGGGTGCACCTGTACAGGGCTTTCATCTGGGATATACTGAGATAGAGTGTGTGTGTGTGTGTGTGTGTGTGTGTATGCGCATGTGCGTATGTGTGCGTGCGTGCGTGTGCATGTGCATGTCTGTCTGTGCGTGTGTGTGTATGTATGCTTGCATATACAGATTTGTTGGACCTCATTATGCACAATATATCTGTTGCTAATCGTTATTGTGATCTCGACCTTTGCAATACTGAATGACAGATGGCTGCAATATGCAAATGAGCCTCTAATCAATCACATTAATTTAACTATGGGGTGTGAGCATATTAATCAATCATAGATGTTTCACAAAAGATTATATGAGTGTGACACACACACATGCACACACACACACACGTGTACTGTATGTAGCGTAGCGTGTAAAAGTCTTAGGCTGAAGTGTAAACTGTTTAAAGCCATTTATCTGAGCACTACGGGACTTTCTGGCAGCAAATACACAAGTTCACATAAGAATAAATGCAAACACTCAAGAAAACATTTAATAGTATCAAGATTTTTGTAAAAAGGAGATTTGTGAGCTGGTTAGAGGAACACAAGTTCACTTCCAACCTTTGCATGAATTTGTGAAACTCGGTCAGCAGCTCCTGATTGAATTTAATGAAAGACTGATTGAACTGAATCAGTTATTTGACATATTTGATGAGAACTCGAATGTAATCCTGGGTTTCCACGAGGAGAGGTCTGAGAATGATTAAGCAAATACGCAGACACACATAAAATTGGTATTTACTGTAGTAAATAGTTTATAACATATACTGCTCAGCAAAACAGGCTTTAAAGATAATTTTCAGAGGATGCTTAAGACTTGCATGATGCTGTACATGTATATAGTGTGACGTGTTTTATGCGTTTATGTGCGTTCTCAGTTCACAGACTATCAGAGCTACGTGGTCCATGGCTGTTTAGTGGATAACCCCACACTCGAGCGCTCCATCGCTCTGTTTAACGGGGTGTCCCAGTGGGTTCAGCTGATGGTGCTCAGTAAACTCACCCCCCAGCACAGAGCCCACGTCATCAGCAAGTTCATCCACGTCGCCCAGGTATAATGACACGCACACTGCTAACACACTGCCGAATCAACTGTGTACATGGTCAGTTTTGATTATCTGGTTCACATTTGTTTGTTATCGTCAATCTGTGGTCTAACAATTACAGGTGGGTCTTTATTGGTCAGTTGAGCATATTGTTTGATAGCAATAGTTTGGCAAAAACACATCAGATTTACTCAGTTTTCCCTTTAGATAACTAAGAGTTTTGTACTGGAGCCACAAGTCTGATAGGCTAGTTTATTAAAGCGTTTGCCTCATTAATTCATTACACAACTGCCTTAAAGCCTTTATTTATGTGGTTTTTGACACTGTATGACATACTGTTATAAATTAAAATGAAGAAAAGGACAGCCTTCAAGACAACGGTTACTGCTAGGAATGCACTGATCATGAATTTATGGGTTGCTTCCAATTCAAAAGAGGATGTTCAGCCAATCAAGGCACAGGCTGAAAACACGGCCCACAACAGACAAGCGTCCAAACACGAGCGTGTAAACATGACGGAGTCTCTCATTCATTTAATATCTCAGAACCCAGCACTGTTTGAGCAAGGGCACCAAAATGATAAAGATAACGACTTTAAAGACAATGTGTAGAAAAACAGCGGCAGTGCTCTGCAATAAAACCTGTGGGTGTGCAGTCCGTGGTCTCTAGCATATTGTGTGATGTGGCGAAGCTTGCTCAGTCTCTTCAAGTGTGATGCTCACATCTGCAACCACTCCTCAGATTGACCAACGATATACTGAAGTAGGTCTGAAAGCGGTCGTGAGAGTTTCACCTTGTAAACCAAACAGTGAATCTCCTTGCATTCTCACCCGCTTCTCAGGATTACTTTTATTTTGTAAAAGATAAGTATCAGCTCATCGTTTGTCGATTCCATTGCCATGCAATTATTTTCATGGAATGTTTGCTAAAAGTTTAACGTGAATATTGATGTTGCACCAACCTTTTTTTTTGTGTATATTTTCACCTGGCCTTACAAAGACCTATAAACTCTAATATACACTGGCTAAAATCAAAATACAAAATTGTCATATTCTGTTTTTGGAGCATGTTTTCCAATGTTGGGCATCTGTTACTGTTTTTTTCATCTGTCCAGTTTTTCCCACATGTTTGTTATGGTCAGTTCCCCTCACTTGCTAGCTTGCCTCCTATGACAATGATGCTACTAAGCTGGGAGGCTAAAGGCTAGCCTGTGTGTCTTCCGAGACCACCACATCCTTTTGAACGGATGCTAATGCAGCGTCACTGGACGGTTCAACACGTTTGGAGGAGAACACTAACCACCAGTTCTGTTATGTCGGCTAACATACGTTGGCTATCATCAAACTGAGAGAGGGGGAGAGGGAGGGCCATCATACTAGCCCAGAGAGAGCAAGGCCATTGTCATTTCACACATATGCTCTCTAGGACTCTTGGCCGCAGATGACTTTGGGATTGGTGGGGAATGACCTTGAGTTTCTGGACAAGATGACCAACAATTAGATGGACCACTACTGTTATTCTATTTTTTAGATGCACTGTCTTCTGACGTACAAGGTGAAGCGACAGCCGTGTTTGGAGCTGTTCCTTTGTTATGCAATTGTAGCCCAATAGCCCTTGAACACAGCACCCGTTTGCTCCAAGCTCTGAAAGCTTGTGGAGAGCTCCAGCACTCCAGATGAAGAATGATGACATTTACAGCCTCTTTGATATGCTAATTCTGCACACGCACTCAAAGACAATGCACCGCACAAGAACAACGTCCAAAAGGCAGCCGTGGGAGAGGGAGATGTGGCCATAGGTGTGTTCTGCATCCACACAGCGAGGATGAGCTGGCGGGTCTGGTGCCACGCACTGAGAAAGAGATACAAGTCAGAAGCATTTACAGTGGTGGTGAAAGGAACCAGGCGTCCGAAAAATTTAATGCCTCTCAAAGCTCACTCACAAACATTTCATTACATGAAATGGTTTCAAATAAGATGTTCGAAATGTTTTTGGACACTTTTTGGACAGACACTATAGTCATAGTTATTCTAATGTTTTTGTTGCACATTCAAAAGCAAAATCTTCTTGACCACCTGCGTTCAACAAATTTTTCATGTTAATTTCTGACCATATTCTGAAAAATTTTACCGAAGGATTCTATAAATATATATCAAAGCTGGAAACATTTAACAAAAAAAAGAGTGCAAAGTGTTGTCCTGCTTGAGCAGTAAAACAATGATTCACAATGAAATAAACATTTGAAAAGCTAGATCTCATGTTTTTTAAGATGCAAATGTATTCATATTTGAATATGAGTTCAACAAGCAAGGATATGTTTTAATGCCTGAGACTTTTATTTTGGCTTTTTGCATTCTTACAAAACAATTTTAGAATTTTTCTGAAGTGCATCTTTCATTTTGTTTTTGCTTCTTTTTTAGCAAAAAGTTTCTTAGCAAAAAAGTTTTCCTGAACAGTTTTGCAATGAAGATAATCACACCATTCATTGTTCTGTGTGGTGCTGCTGCTTTCAGATTGCCCTGTAACTCTTATTAAGTTACTGCTGGCTTCTCTCTTACTTTCTTTATCGTTGGCCTGAGGGAAATTTTGCAGTGTCTTGCCAGCATATAGATTTATACTATTTTATAAATAGCATATCATCAACATCATCAACATTACATATAAACACTCACACGACACATGTGGGTTCCCTGGTTGTTTTTATATAGTAAATTTAATGCCCATGTTTGTTTTGTAGACCCCTGGTTCCATTCACCAACACTGTAAAGAAATATGGTTCTCTACAATGAACCTATCCACATGAAATGACTTGGAATGACTTGGTTCTTATCTCACTGATTGAAAAATGAAGAACCATGGAATATTGGGTGGAATTCACCTTTAACCATCTGCAGCATTGCAGTAACAGTTCTGGGACAAAAGTAGCTGTAACCCCTTTGTAATTTATTTTACCCTCTGCCTAATTAATCAGGCCCATGTGTATGACTGTATGTGCTAACCAACCTGTCCATCTTCTGGAGCTCTGAAGCCTAATGCGGTCATTAATAGGCGTTAAGTGATGAGCTATAGAGCCTTTGGGGCGGTTGTAACAAAGCAGAGTCGCTCTGTTCTGATCCCGGCCAGCACTCAGCGCAATTAACCAGCACGCTGAAAGCAGCCGTATCAATGCAGGGCTAATGGCTGGTGTGTGAGGCGGCAGCAGCAGTGTGAGAATGGGTGAGGAGATTTTTGCTTCTCTTTCAGTGCAGCGACAGGTTTGAGGCGATGCATTGTGGGAATCCTTTCATGTGGTTTTGTTTCTCTCCCTCTCTTGTTCACTTACCGCTCTCTCTCTCTCTCTCTCTCTCTCTCTCTCTCTCTTCCTGTCTGTCTCTGACTGTCTTCCTGCATTTCCCTTTCTCTCTCTCTCTCTACATGTCTTGCTCTCCATGCCCCTGTCTGTCTCTTTCTCTCGTTTTTCATCCCCTCTCTTTCCCCACTCTCTCTCTTTCTCTCTCCTTCTTCTCTGCTGTCCATCTTTTCCTTTTTTCTGTCTCTCTCTCTTCTGCTTTATAGCTGTCCATTTGTCTCTTCTCTCTCCCCCTCTCTGTTCCTCTCTCCCTCTCTCCCCCATCTATTTTTTGCTGTTTATTGTTCTCCTCTCTCTCTCTCTGTTCCTCTTGTGTTCTCTGTCCATCCATCCATCCATCCTCTCTCTCTCTCTCTCTCTCTCTCTCTCTCACCCACTCTTTCTGTTTTTCTCCCTCCTCCAGAAACTGCTCCACCTGCAGAACTTTAATACACTGATGGCGGTGGTCGGAGGTTTGAGCCACAGCTCCATCTCTCGGCTGAAGGAAACACACTCTCACCTCAGCCCTGACGTCACCAAGGTGCACTCTGACACCTCGAACATCAACCAGAAACAAACCACCTGCTGAGCGCACACACCGTCCTGTTTCAGCTCTGAAAACTCCTCTAAATTTGCTCCGGTGATAACTGCTTTATCAGCAGCCGGTTCCTAATTATATGTTCATTTCATTTCATTTTAAGTCATTCCTCATTCTGTATACTCATTCCATGTCACGTTCCCAGCACTGGCACATCGGAAAACTGTGTTTAGCTCAGTAGACACCGTTCCCAGTGGTGCTGTGGCTATCTGTGACTGGGAGCCAAAAGAACGATTGGTGGGTAGGATGCCCCCACAAATATAAAGTATAAATGCTGTGTAATATAAAGTAAAGTGACTCCTATAGTCCTGTGTGAACACAACACACCACAGCACAGCACACAGTGTGAACAATACAAAATTCTTTCTCTGCATTTTACTCATTCACCAAGTGAAGCAGTGGGCAGCCACCGGGGAGCAGAGGGTGGGGACGGTTCCTTGCTCAAGGCTACTTCAGTGGTGCCAGTTTCTTCACAAGTCCAAATCCATAAACTAGCTCATGTGATTCCACCAACTCAAGTGAAGCACCACCACATCTTTTCAGTGTATCACTGGGTAGCTTAATGTGCTTGGAGAAAGATGCTAACTGCCAGTTCCGTTACAGCAGGTAACAAATGCCCAAGCTAGCTATAATCATGATGAGTGATATCTTGAAACATTAAAAACGTGAAATTCTTATACCTCGGCTGTGGCACCAGCGGGTATCAAACTCACAGTCTGCTGATGTTGTGACCAACACTTAGATAGCTGTCCCAACCAGGAGCCTCAGTGAATATTTTAGTATAGTCTGAATATAGTCTCATTGTTCTCTCTCCTCCCCCCGGGCAGATTTGGAGCGAGATGACAGAGCTGGTCTCGTCCAATGGCAACTACTGTGCCTACCGAAAGGCCTACAGCGAGTGTGAGGGCTTTAAGATCCCTATCCTGGGTGTGCACCTGAAGGACCTGATCGCTGTGCATGTGGTCTTCCCTGACTGGGTGGAGGACAGTAAGGTGAACATTGTGAAGATGCAGCAGCTCTATCTGACCTTCAGCGAGCTCGTGGCTCTGCAGAGCACGGCAGCACAAGTGGAGCCCAACATGGACCTCATCTACCTGCTCACGGTCAGTATTCCCCTCCACTTTATTTCATGTGACCATGAGACATCTGCCAGATGTGCAGTTTATCAGTCTGTCCAGCATAACATCTGCATGTCTGCACAATGTGCAAATCAGGTCCAGAATGTCTGACTATGACCCCTCTTGATTGTCGATATTCAGTTCAATGTTTGAATGCTCTGATCATTTTTTTGGACATCTGTGGACGTCTGTGGATGTTGCTGTACAGTCATATGTTCAAATGTACAAATATGTATAAATGAAACTTCTCCCTGGTTCTCAGGGGACTTTTCAATGTGCAGAAAAGACGTTCAAAAGACATCTTTTGGATGTAACTTTGCTCAGTGGACAGTGTTGGGTCCATCCATTTTTCATGTAAAATTAATGCAGCATTGTTACTTTTTGCCTTGATTTTTCATTACTGATGTATTGAGAGAACAACAAAAAAGTCTCAAAATAGATTTCTGGTCCTCTATATGACTATAAATGGCATATTTAAATGTCTTAATGCCGTCTGCAGCTTTCTCTGGATCTCTATTACACTGAAGATGAGATTTATGAGCTGTCTTTACTCAGAGAGCCACGCAACCCCAAGTCTCTGGTGAGTGTACTGACCACGAAACCTGTGATGATGTAATGATCAATGGTTGACTGAACAAATGATCAGCCAGTGTTCAATTTATATGTATTGTTTTTTTTTTATCAAACACAGGAAAAGTGACCTGTAGAGTTGTTCTCTCTTGGTTGTTACAGCAGTTTTATTGTCTCTTATTGGTCTCTTACAGCCCACATCACCAACCACCCCCAACAAAGCACAGGCTCCTCTTGACTGGGCCTCGGGAGTGACCACCAAGCCCGACCCATCTGTCGTCAACAAACACATCAGGAAAGTGGTAGACGTAAGTGGGCTTTTATTTCCACCAGGATCTTGCGTCCATTTTTCATGTGAAGAATTGAGAAATTCTTTAAAACTCCAAATTAAACCAAGGCTCAAAATGTAAAAACCACATTATAGCACTGTTTTAAACTCTGTAAGAGATTTTTAATACTTTACATTGAAAGGTTATGATATTGGTTATACCAATAGACCAATATAACAAGAATTGTCTTGAAAATTGATTGAGCAGGAATATCTCCTTAAGGGGGAGACACTTTATTTTGCCCCCCTGAGCAACCTTGGCTGTAACAAAATGTCTTCTTTTTTACTTTTGTCCAAATTAATGGTGTGTCCAGTCCTGCTTTGTGAAGGGTGTAGGCTAGTACATGCTTCTTCTGAGATACATTTTCAAATCGATTGAACTCACAGTCTCCAGATTATAGGGCCAAGCTTAGATAGTCACACCACCCAGGAGTCCCTCAAACTCTGTTTGGCTGATTAATTCTGCCCTGACCTTGCATTCACAGGCCTATTCAATATGTAAAGTAAAGTGGCCCTTATAGTCACACCTGAACACACCATGTGAAATAACCCATTCACCAAGTGAAGCAGTGTGTGGGAACAGTACCTTGCTCAAAAGTCCCTCAGTAGTACCACTGGCAGTCTTGGGATTCAAACCGACAACCTTCCGATCACAGGGACGACTCCCTAACCACCAGGCCATGGTGACCAAAACCCACAGAAGAGGGTCAATCTTACCCCACAAGATAAATCTTACATTGATCTTTATTTATACAGACTCTGCAGTGACATGAGGGTGAAAGCCTCTTGCAGCTTCTCAAGCCTCTTACAGAACTCAAGCGTATTCATGTTAGCTGAGGTAATTTAAGATGCAGGAGAATAATTTTTTTTTTTCCTTTTTTCCCACGTGAAGTCTGTGTTCCGTAACTACGACCACGACCATGATGGGTACATCTCCCAGGAGGACTTCGAGAGCATAGCAGCTAATTTCCCTTTCCTGGATTCCTTCTGTGTTCTAGATAAAGATCAGTGAGTTTCCACACTGACACCACACCAACCACACTGTATATATATATGTCACCTGACTCCCCACCTCTGTGAAGTGAACAAATGTACTTATAAATATACTCATACAAGAATCATATTTACTGACATCTAGTTGATCCTTCAGGGGTGTAACACTGGGTCCTTCTGGGCCACAGCTATGCAGAGCTCCTCGTTTTCCCTCTTGTGACACTTCATCACACTCATGAAGGCCTGATTATCTGAGTGTGTTTAGTGAGAAAGAATGCAGTCTTGCAATGCCTGGAAGGAACCCAGTTTAGACGCCTGTTCTATGGGAAAAAACTTTACAGTTTTCCCATAATCAAGCAATTGACAAGCACCAGACCTTTCAGAATCTGAGGTAAAAGGTAAAAAAGAGGATATGATTAGAGGTTTGAAATAATTTATTATGTGACCATTATTTAGTCACATTATTCTAACATTCCATCCGATTTTCGAGCTAGTTTTTGTAAAATTCATGTTGCATTCAAACCTCTATATCAGCCTATATTAGTGTTTCCCATCTCTAATCCCCACCTAATCCACCCCTTAACAGCCCCTCCTAAAGCATTAGAGCCAAAAAAAGCAATCAGTTCCTGTGAGATAGTAATACTAGTAGATACTATTTACAGTATTATTGTTGTATTCAGCTTCAGTATATAAGTTGCTAGTGTCCTTGATTTAGTGGTTGATTTAATTGTTTGATTTAAGTGTTTAATTCCTAAAATACTGTTTGCGTTGTGTAGTTTATGCCAACCACTCATTATGGCTTACATATTCCTTTTTTTCCTGTGATTATAGTGGGTCACGTTAGCCTTTTCTCCAGTATATTGAGTCTTGATGCCCCCTACATGGGTTAGGAACCCCCTGGTTAATATTGCATCCATTTGTGATCTAAATTTTAGCTTTTACTGCATATAGCAGTGAAAGCCAATCAGAGCAGAGACAGTAACAAAAACAGCTTGTTTAATTGTAAGGGATAAAGAGAGGTCAGAAAAAGGTCATGTAAACTGTTTAGGAGGCATAAAATGTAGAATAATGAATGACATCCGTAGCACTGCTGTAGTGTGACTGGGACTCTCGCTCACTAAACAGACGTATCCGAGTGTCATCTTGGGCTGAGCTCACGGATTTGGGTAGTGCAGCGTGAGACTGAGTGGGTTTTTTTTTTCACACTCTGTCTTCAGGAGGCCTGAAGGTTATGGCAGGCCATGAAGGACACATGGTACACACACGCCACACACACACACACACACACACACACACACACACACACTAACGTGAACACACGCTGGTCTGCTGAGAGGTTCATCTGTTCACTACAGCGATCAAATCGTATTAGTACTGAATCAGTGACCACTCTGCTCTGAACGGAGTCTGAGAGAGTTCAGGACAGACTCAAGCTCCCTCCTTTGTTTAGGGCTGGATAAAAATAAAAAAAAAGTAATCACTCGACACAACTGCCTGGAACAATGGGCATACCTTAACGTACATACATACATACATACATCCATACTTCCATCCATCTATCCATCTGTCCATCCCTCCATCCAACCATCCATCCAACCGTCCATCCATCCATCCATCCATCCATCCATCCATCCATCCATCCATCCATCCATCCATCCATCCATCCATCTAACAGTAATTTAATCATAGACTTTTCTATAGCTATATACTTATAATAAATTATGATATTGATCTTGGGTTTTTTACTATGTTAAATTTGAGTGAAAATATACATATTAATCTTTACAAATTCGGTATGTGGAAGAATCATAAGTAAAAACTGTGATCTCAAAAAAAAAAGCCCTGTGACTGATCAGCATCTTTTAGACCTGTTGCTAATGTAACATTATTAACAGCTCAACACACATGGAGAAGAACACTAACACCAGTTCCGTCATTTAAGCTCTGCCCAGACTGGCTAGTATTACGCTGAGTGATGAGTGGGAGAGAACAGTGGGAGAGAAGTCATTTGTGCTCTCTTGGACTCTTGGCAATAGTTGTGACTGAATATTTTAATTAAACTAATAAATTCAAATTCAGGAAAACACGAGAGAAAAATAGAAAAAAAAATCTTCTGGTCTTTGAGATTTATTGCAAGTTCTAAGGTTCAAAACTATCAAAATATAATGAGTAAAAAGTAGTTCTTAAAATGTAACTACAAGTATTTAGTGTAATACAAATATAGTAGTGTTATAAAATAAATTACTTAAGGATTTTCCACCACTGCAAAAATGATTATTACTACATTACATTATATACATATATACACATTTATACATATATACACATTTATACATATATACACATTTAGTGAACCACTTATGCCTTAAACAGGGTCGCCTATATATATAGAATAATAAATTATGTAATGTATTTAGCATGTAGTATAGTGGTATGCAGTATAGTGTAGTCTGTAGTGGGTTTTTTCCTACTATGTCCAATTTTTGGACCTTGAGATGATTTTGTGGCCATTCTTGCTCATTAGCTCCGTCTCATTAGCGAGTTTCCTTACTGAAATGATGACCAGGCCTAGACCATCTTTGCTTTGACAGTGTTAACTTTGGCCTTAGATGATTCTCTGGAGCTCTGGGTGTTTGATTAGCTGTCACAGTGGCCAGTGGGCGAAGCTAATCTGCCAGAAAATTGTCATTTTCACCCACGTTTGGGATGTTGGGCGGTGTTAATTTTCCATCCTGGTGTTTTTTAATCAATTCCCAAACAGATGCGGCTGAATGAGCCCCCGCGGACTGATTTACCCCGGTCTCAAACACCTTTCACAGCTTTATCTTCAGGGTCAACAGGTTTAAAGCTTTCTGCTTGATTACCCCTGTTGATTATGGTCTAGGATTAGACCCTAGGTTTAAGTTAAGGTTGGTATAGAGGTTAGGATTAGAGTGTTTAAGCTTAGTGTAATTGTATAATGTAATTGTACCATGGCTTTGCATTCTGTAATATTTTTATTTCTTTTTATCTCTCTTTCTTGCTTTCTCTCTCTCTCGCTTTCTTTTTCACTTTCTCTCCCACCTGCCTCTCTTTCTCGCTCTCTATCACACACACTCTGTCTCTCTCTTTCTCTGCATCTTTCTCCTTCCCACCTTTCTCTTTATATATATCCGTCTCTCTTTCTTTCTCTTTATCTCTCCCTCTTACCACTAACTCCCCATCTGTTTCTCTTTGATTAAATCTCTCTCTCTGTCCATTTGTCTCTTCTCTCTCCCCCTCTCTGTTCCTCTCTCCCTCTCTCCCCCCATCTATTTTTTGCTGTTTATTGTTCTCCTCTCTCTCTCTCTCTCTCTCTCTCTCTCTCTCTCTGAAGAGATGGCTTGATCAGTAAGGATGAGATGATGGCGTATTTCTTGCGTGCTAACCCCGTGCTGCAGTGCAAAATGGGGCCTGGCTTCATCCATAACTTCCAGGAGATGAACTACCTGAAGCCCACCTTCTGTGAACATTGTGCTGGATTCGTAAGGACACCCTTCCCTTTCCATGCTCACGGATGAATAAACATTGAGTTTTATTGCTGATAATTAGCAGTCAAGGTCAATCATTAGCATGTGTGCGTTTAGGCCAGTTTGTGCTCCAGGAGGGCCTTTGTGGACTTGATCTCTTCAACTGTATAGGCAGGAGTGAACTGGTTTGTTAGGTGAACTTTTAAAAGGGTGGGTTATTTACATATTAATTTACTTATAAATAATCACTGTCTAGTACTTGAGCCAGCTGCCCATGAGATGGTATGTTAGTGTCCTACAGTAGTTTTCTTCATCCAGTACACTGCTCTCTTATTATTTATGGCTCTAGTCCAATCAAGTCAAGTCGGTTTATTGTCATTTTAGCTGTATACACAGCACACAGAGAAATGAAACAGGACCATGGAGCAAGACAAGAACAAAAACAGACCCACAAAGAACAAAAACAGAAACACCACAAAGAACAAAAACACTGAAACACCGCAAGACTACATAAGCGCAGACAGGACAAAATACAGAGTGCAAGGAGAGCAAGAGAGAGAGTGCAAGAAAAACACAAGCAACAAAATAACAGGACGACAACATTTAGTGCAGTCGACATTTGAATGTATACAATTTGGTGCAATCTATGCGCAATCTTTGTCTTTTTCAACCCGAATTTTTCCCCAATTGAAAGCAGCACATAAATGGACAAATGCTTATTTAAATAAGTTGCTTCCAAACTGATCTTCCGTAATTCAGTTACATTATTTTCACCATGTTCCGGCTCCTACTTGATTGTAGCCCTCTGCTCTTGCGTCCATACAGCTTGTGGATTCTTGTTAAATTGGAGGCTCTCAAGGGTCGATTGGAGCGTTTCCACTTTGCTGTTGCTTTTGTTGATTTTGCTGTTATTGATTTAAACACTGATTTAAGTAGCTTAAGTAGTAATATATTTCATAGCTGTACTTGAATATGAGGGCTACAGTCATGTATCATAGCTATATATAGAGCATGTGCAGCTGGGCTTCAGCCTGTGCTACTATAAATAGTCTAAAGTGTCAAACTAGGAAATTGTATTAAAAAGTTTTTATAAGTTATGTGTTATTCATAGGACTGTGTTTAAAAAAAAGAAGAAGAAAAAAACCAAAACAAGGCTGATTGGCCCTTGGGTTCAAGTGACTCGCGAACACTGTTGGCTATTAGTCATACAATTAGACGTCGACATCAGTGTTGTTTATGGTGTTTGAGAATTTTGTAAAACAGGCCAGATAAAGGCTGGACTTGTGGATTATTAAACCGAGCATGAAATCGTGCGATTAAGGCGCAGTGCCGTGCTGAACTAATTACGTTGTATTTACACAGATGGTTAGACAGGAATCAGAAGGCTGTAGTGTTGAGATGAAACACACACACGGGTGTAGAGGAAGGGTGTTACGTGTGTGGATGTATCCTGTTTATTGCACAGTGGCGTGCCTCAAAGCGCTCACTGTATTGATGTACCACCGCTGGTTCTGCTCATGCTCTCTCTCTTTCTGTCTTCCTCTCTCTCGTTTTGGCCACTATTTCCTGTGGTCCAGCTCTGGGGAATCATCAAACAAGGCTACAAGTGCAAAGGTACATTTCCCCCTTTCTCTCTATCAGTAAAACAAACTCATTATTTACCATTAAAGAAGTAGTTTAGCCAAAAATTGAGTGTACACAATTTTCCACTCACCCCAGATTTGATCAGTTAAGACATGTTTGGAGTCCAAATTTGGCTTCTTTAGTTCAGCAGGAGGCTGACGTTGCCTACAAACACTTGAAGTCATCTTTTCCGTAAATACAAACTCCAAACTAAGCTCTGGTGTAATTCTCATAGCTTACATTAAGTCATACTGTGTCATAAACCACATCTACAAGTTTGCTCCACCTTAACAAAGGGCTGAAAGCATGTTGAGCACGTTGAGAGATGTATTTTTACAGAAACAATTTGGGTGACTATTGACTTTTAGATTTAGCTCCATAAGCATTAAACTGAATATGTGGACTGAATATGTGGACAGTGTGAACTCCAACTGTGTCTTGGCTAATCGACTATGTCTGGGGTGAGTGGAAAAACTATTCTTTCAATGGGGTGGTACGATAAGGACAAAATACCATTCTGTCATTATTTTAGGATATATTGTGATGATAGTTTGCCTTTTTATTACAAATCAGAGACACACTGGTGAAGCCTTCTGGTGAAACCTGAAGGCTCCTGAAGGCCTGACCAATGGAAGAGCTCATTTAGCTATATCTACCTAGATACCACCTAGAAAAAAATCTGATTGGGTAATTTTTCCATTGGCCATTTTACAAATTTCTATCCTAAACTTCATGATGAAGTGCTTAAACTTTAAATAGATTTACGATTTACTGTACGTACATCATTACTGTATATGTTTCCTTTGTCCTGAAGACCTTGAACTATGTTCAAACAGTAGTTCTCAACTGGTATAAACAGTGGTTCTCAACTGCAGTGCACCGCCCTGCACAGGTTTAGCCATTCCCTGCCTGAGGATACCTGATCCAATCCGATAAACCGGCTAATGGGGGTTAGATGTGCTGAGGTGGAACAATGAGCCGGGCACGGGAGAGAACCTGTTCAACCCAGGGAAAACCCTAAACACTACAAGATTGGGTCTGTAAATGATTTATAAGTGTGTGAGCTCTGTCTGCTGTTCCCAGACTGTGGGGTGAACTGCCATAAGCAGTGTCGGGAGCTGCTGGTGTTGGCGTGCCGCAGGCTTCCTCGCTCCACCTCTCTGGGCAGCGTCTCCCCTGGGGCCCTCACACACAGCTCCCTGCCCAGCAGCCCTGCACTGCCTGCCTGCAAAGGTATTAGCACACACACACACACACACACGAAAAAGGAAAATACAATGCCCCTCAACAGTCTGGAGACCTGTTTGCTTTTTTCTAAACATAAATTCTCTTGTTTTGTTAAAACTTTTCAATATAAGGGGAATTCCACCATTTTAAAATTTCTGTATTGTTTAATCTTTGAGATGCAAACTCAGTCATTCAGAGAAGTTTGTTGGTACATCAGAGAGGAACTGATTTCTTTACAGTGGTGGTGAAGGGAACCAGGGGTCATAATGTCGAGAGTGCAAAACGCACCTACATGTGTCTTCTGAGTGTTATGTTGGTAATAAATATAAAAATAATCATATAAGTAATACATTTAACACTAATGTACATAATAATAAATGTGCATTTTTAAAAAGTATGTTTTGTGCAGAAATCTTATGACAAAACTATCTGTTTGGCCTTAACATCATACGTTCTCTCAGTGCCACTATTAAGAATTAAGACTCTGAAAGGTTCATTTCACACCAAATCTCTCTAAATGACATAGTTTACATGTTAATGTGCCAAAAACTGGTGAGATTCCCTTTTAAATGAGGAAAACATACCTGTAAAGGCTTAATAAAACAGATATTTTTATCGACTCGTCATCTAAAGCCAGAAATCTTTGTGCTTGCCAGACGAAGACGAGGTGTTTGAGTTTCCCACTGTCAGCTCGTCTTCAGGCTCCGATTTAGAAGGCAAATCCATCACACTGGTGACCGGCTCTGCCCAGCGGATCTCTGTCCGGCTGCAGAGAACCACCACCAGCCAGGCCACTCAGACGGAGCCGCTGTGGCCTGAACATGGCTGGGGCCCGGCCGCCGATGCCGGCTCCCACACCTTCCCTAAGATGAGGTGCAGGCCGCACCGCAAAGCCTCCAAAAGCAAAGGCTTCGCTCGCTGGCAGAATGACACCCAGGGGACGGCAGCGGCAGCAGGGACCGGCCAAGGCCGGAGGGATTCGCAGGAGCAGACAGAAGAACCGGAGGTGAACGGGGTCATGCATCAGAATGACACAGACACTTCTGAGGTGAAGAGGCTTTTTAATTGAATTTTAGATCACTTTAACCTTTAATAAAGAGACAAATGCAGACACTAGCAAGATGTCCCCCTACCAGATGATATGAAACTGAGGGTAAAGCGTCACCAGATCTTTATGTACTACCGCCAATGCCATTGTACTGGTAGTAATGCCACTGTACGGCTCAACATGCTTGGAGAAGAACACTAACTGCTATATCAACTAACAGATGCCTGTAACAGCTAGCACTGGCTAGTGATTGGGGCGGGAACCTCAGAGAGAGTACAGCCAGTTATGTTGGTGATTGTAGGGATGTTTTATATACATGTCAGAGTCACTGAGAGTGGTGCACCACCCAAAACGTATTGAGCCAAGAGCAGCCCTATGGTCAGACACTGACCACTGGCTAGTCATTAGGTCTGATCCTTGAAAGCTGGAGTTGAGCACAGTTTGGTGAGTTCCCTGATCAGACTCGCCTATTAAACCGGTTAAAGACCTGATGTGATGTATCTGAGCTGGGAAAAGACCAAACCAAGTTGGGAAACATATCAGTTTGCCTTGAAATTGTGGCATAATGGAATAATGAAGCGATAAACGGTTCATTAGCCTGACCTTGGGCACTAAACGTGGAAAATCTTTCTCAGTAAAGCTTTTTTAGCGTGACAAAGGCTGGACAAGTACTTTTAAAAGGCTCCAGTGAGAGGCGGACCACCTACAACCCACTTCGATCTCACAGGTGTTCGATGACTTTCCCTCCTCCCCTGCTATTCCCAAGGTCTCAGAACATCTTGTTATTAAAGCCCCACCTTTTGCATTGCCTAGGAAACGCCAGGGTTCCGTGGGCTACCGTCTCTTCATCCCTGACTGGGAGATAATCTCCATCAGGGCCCAGAGGGAAGAACACTCAGACTGTTTCTGGTTAATATGGAAGACCTCTTGCCTGCTGCCACTGTTTTTGCGGCTCGGCTGGGCTATTTTAAGACCAGACAGATGCCCTTGTTCTGGGTTCAGGCAGAAGTCATTAAAGGTTAACAAAGATAAGGTTAGGTAGGTTGATACTGTGTGTTATATTGGAATATTTTCCCCACATCATCCATGTAATGTCATACACATTTATAAAAGATTGCTGTTGCTAGTTCATACATATGCCATTTTTTACATATCCATTCCCAGTTTGGAATATCCATTTCCTGGTTTGGAAACTATTTACAGAATTTACTACAGCTTGAGATTTATTCCTATATTATTTACTGAAAGCTGTAGAAAGGCCTTGTTATCTATTATGTTAAAACTGCCTGTTGAACAGCACTTCTGAGAATGTAGTCACAGTGAAAAATAGTTTTGTGAGTTAGCTGTCATTTAGCAATGTGACTTATGTAGGCTTTGTAAGTCATATAGAAATGCAATTCCATAGCAGTTCCAAAGCAATTTTCCAATTGCAAATGAATAGCAATTATTGTACCAGCAATTTTCTTGTTATTTTACAAGTTCTTTCCATGTTCTTAAAGAAAATAAAGAAACTTTTTTTATTTGCAGCATTACTAATATTCTGCGTTGAACCACTGCCAACACCATCTCCTCTATGTGTGTTTTAGATCAGCTGACTTGCCAGCTCTGAGGGCCCGAGCAGGACCCCCCAGAGGCCGTCGGCGCTGCGGCCCAGAAAGCTCTCCACACTGGGGGACGTGCTGGGGTGCCTCAGGTCCCCGTTTGACCAGGAATAGAGCTTCCGTGTGCCTGAAGACTGACCAACTCTGCATCTTGGTTAGGGCATCCCTGCAGGGACAGGAACTGAGTTCATGCAGGGGACGTCACTGTATATATCTCTGTAGGCCATGGGAGATGCTTTCGGACCGGACCTCTCGAAGCTATCGCAGTGAGGAGCTGGCACTTCGGGAAAAGTGTTCTTTTAGGATAACAGCACACGTGCTTATTTTGTGGTCATAATAATTCACACGCTCGATTAGTTTCCGAGCCGTGTTGTAATCAGGCAGGCCTCCTTCACTGTGCCAAAAGCAACATGTTATTCCTGAAAGCAGGCTTCCTGGAACCCTCAAGCTAAGTCACATTGACATTTAATGTAGCACACTGTGCGCATGAAGGACTGGTTGAGAAAAATTTCTCAAAACTTTGTGAATAGGCGTTGCTTGAATATTCAGTGGGGGAGGGGTCAGCAAGCTATATACACACTGTGTAAAAGTATGTACACTATGGGGCTTAACTTATTCATAAATCTGGTTGCTTGAATTTTATGGAAGATCTGTAGGGCTTTTGGAGTGATTTAAAAGGTTTGGAGGGTTTTCGCAGGTTTTGTATATCTTCTAATGGGATGACGAATGGCGAACGGGTAAAACGGGTTCAAACGGCCATAGATATATTACAATTATATTACTTTAGTGTATTAATAATGTAAGGTAGCTGATTTTGGGTGCACACATGGAGGTGGCTAGCATGCAGTCAGACTGTGTGCTCTGCAAAGTCGGATATTGGTGCATTTAAGATGACCTGAGGGAAATATCGATAACACTAGTCATGTTTGACCAGTATGACATTATGAACTTGAGGAGAAGGTACGCATGTAGGTCAGGTATTAAAAGGCTGTGCCACAGGGAGCTTAAAACATCTAAATGCTATTGATCAAATAGTGAAGAAAAGCAGATATGAAGATAAAAGAAAGAAAAGTTACACATGGTTTTATTGTTAGAATAAGAACACGGTGTCACTGATATAAGCATGAAGGTCTGCAACAAAAGCTTCCATTCTTGTGCTCAATCAGGCACTTGACTGGTTAGAGTTTCCCAGAGGTGACCTCCATCCTAACAAATCAACCAGAAGATCAGCGTTACCAAGCAACCTTGGCTGAACGCTAGACAGTGCATGTGTGTGAGAGATAGAGAGACTAAGAGTCTGCTCTCATCTTTCTTCATCACATCTGCCGTCGTTGGCCAGATGTTTGTCCGGCCACTGTTGCCAGGCACTAGACGATGGACTGAGAAACACAGTCAAATGCTACATCCATCTGCCTGCAGATCGGTTACATGTTCAGATGAACT
The DNA here is from genome assembly GCA_037577275.1 of Bryconaethiops microstoma. Taxonomy (NCBI): domain Eukaryota; kingdom Metazoa; phylum Chordata; class Actinopteri; order Characiformes; family Alestidae; genus Bryconaethiops; species Bryconaethiops microstoma. Next base: position 36,588,371 of record JBBJLS010000001.1, on the reverse strand, counting down.
CAGGGTACAGCCAGTGGCTTAGGCCCTGTTGTCACTGCCTATGGAGTTGCATCTCCAAGATCTCCACTCGAGAGAACTGATCGTAACTGGACAGTGACTCAAATGCATCCCCACTGACAACATGTGATCGTTTTTTATGGCTGCAAGTTGTCCTCTGGGCCCTTATGTCCATGTATTACAAACGAATATTATGGCTAACAACAAATGGCGCACAAGACCATAGCAAATGGTGTCCTCATAACCTAAATATTTACAATTATTTTAAAGGGAAATGAGAATTAAAATGGGTAAACAGTGAAAATATCAGCCATGTGGAACTCCATTTATGGCGGGTATCAAGAGCTGATCCAGCGTCCCCTGACTTCCCCATTACAGGTAACGCCACTTGAAAACTACTCAGTATGCCGAAACAACAGTAAAGGAAAGTACATAAGTCACCATCTGTAGCCACAGTATATACAAAGTGCAAAAAATAACAATTGCTGGAATTGGAACTGTTGGATCATAAAATACTTCAGCTTAAATACTAAAATCAAAATAATTTTGGGTTCTTCAGTTTGGGCCAAGGACAATCATTTCACTGCATCACTATCAGTCCTCCAAGCTTTTGGGACCCATTTAGCGTTCACAAAAAAAAGAAAAAAAAAGTGATCATAAGCATTCTTGACTGCATCAATAGGTGGTTTGAGTAATTACATCATAATGCATCTCCAAGATAAACCAGACTCTGTTCATGCTGTCCAATTATGATCAGACCATTTGAGACACCCATGCAAAAGGGACATTTTACTCTGCAGACATATGCCATAGGTATCAGTGTTTATGTCCAAAGAAATTATATTTGCATTTTTCATATCACAATTCTTATAGATTGACAGAGAATTGGTGGAACAATAATCTATTGATTAAAACTGATTGTCATGAAAGTGGAGTCAGTTACTGTGATGGTCAATGTTGACGGAGGCTAAATTTATTTTCAGTGGGATTGGTTGGGATGTGACGATTCTCATTTAGGACAGTTGGGTGGGGTATAGAGACTGATAGTAGAAGGTGCCAAAACAGGACCTCTTTTTTACTAAACAGGACCTCTTATGGAAATTCATAAAGAGATTCAAGAAACATTTCACCTAAATGTGCAAAGATCAGTGCAGTCAAGACTGAAAGATTAGCAGCCGCATTAGCCAGTTTAACCCAAAGATACATCGAAACTCTGATTTTAAGTAGTGTAGCAACAGCTTCATTCTATTGTCGGTGGTTTAGCATAGTGAAGCCTAGCATTATTACCTGGGGGCAGTCTCACAAAGCTTTTTCCATATAAAGAGGATCTGAGCCCTTTAATTTTCAAAGAAAGAAAAAGAAACCGTACTATGCTAGTTCTGTAGAAATTGAAAGGTCAGGCTTAGGGATTTGAAAGAAACGGAGAAACTAGTTTTTGTGAGCTACTGAGTGAAGTGGTTGTAACAAGGCCTAGGGAGTTGTAGCTTGGGACACATTCCTTTTGTCATTGTTTTTGTTGTATTTTACGTTAAATTATTCTTGTATAGTATTAATGCAACTGTCATTAACTGTTATGGCTATCATCACAGACGGGTCTACTTGAGAGCATTTTAGTTTGTTGAATTTATTCAAAGAGTAACACAGTGTTTTGTATCAGTATGGAGGCTTTAGGCACCGTTAGCACATGGCAGATTCCAGCTATTTTAAAACAGGACGGTTTTAAAACAGCAAGTCCACTGTGGATTTGAAAGTTTTTAGATGTTTTAATTAAGAGAATCTCAACAGTCTCAGCATTGAATTGGGAAAAAATGGCAAAAAATGGGCCGAAACCTTTTGGATTAAAAAAAAAGTACATCACCATATTTCACCACATAAATTTTGTTGGGGTGGGATTTTCCGCCAGCACTTTTGGCTGATATTAACAACTCAGGGCCTTTTCTGTGATGCAAGCTTGACCCACTGTATTCAACTTAAGACAGCAAGGGACTCCTTTCATTCTGTACTTTGATGGAAACGATATTTAGATGTTTAAAATTTAGATGACAATCTACTCTATTACCTATTCTGACAAATGTGTTATTTTCAAGGATTAATTTAAAAGTTATTTAAAATAGTGTATTTTTATAGAAAAAAACAAAGCTTTTTTTTTCATTGTGTATATCCTTATGCGTATACTTTGAGGTTTTAATAACGCTTCTGTATTTGTCACTGATCTAAAAATGTGGTTCTTTTGTTCAACTTGGGGTTCCACCTTGACAACAGAAGTGACTCCAATGTGTTTTTTTTTTTTTTTTTAAACTGAAACTTCATCTTTACCAAGGAACTTACACTACATCGATAAATAGTGCAGGCTGGTTAGAATATTTTAGAATGAAGTCCACTGCTTTTCAGAAACTTGTTATGCACTGGCGTCATCACCAGTCTGAATCTCACATCGTCATTTCTGAAATAAATAATCGTTTATGAGTAGTGTTTGTTTTGTTTTTTTTACTGTTGCACACATTGAACCCTTAATATGATTAAGAGGTGTTAATGAGACTCGAAAATATGAAGCATTTGAGTTCAGATAAGGAATGTAAGTAATTTTTTCTTTAAGGGGCCCATATCTTACATTTTTACTTGCATATTGTTTATGTAAACACAATAATCAGTATTCATAATTCATAATCACTAGCTAACATGTCATAATCCCTTAAACAGGCTGCTTTAGTTACTGTGCCTTTAAGAGTTATATGTGTACATGAGCTCTTTTCTGATTGGTCGCCTCGTATTGCGCCAAAATCAAAAAGCAGTCTGGATCCAAACACTTCATATGACTTTACTATAAAATGGGCAGGGCTAAACTAAAGGTGGAGATATGTAACTGTTTTTGTGTAATTTGTTTTTGTGACATCACAAAAAATAAGGAACACAACTTTGGTAGTCTGGTTTTCATATATGGACTGTTGGAGTGAATGGTATGTTTTGAAATGCTACATGAAGTTCTGATTTCAGGCTCTACTTTGTAGCTTAATATCGCCCCCTAATGGGCAATATGGGAAAAAAAAATATTCACACACAGAAGCTTGTATTTTAACTTACATTTTACCTTACCTTAAACTTTATTGTGAATGCAAGGATTCTCAGACAGAACCAACTTATGAAGCCATAACCCAGAGACTCTTGTCACCTACTTGTACTTGATTCCTTAATTTTATGTAATGTATCTAAATTTAGAGTAATTTAAAAGATTTGAGGTAAACTGTTATAAGACACTGAGAGACAGCATTCACTCAATCTGCTTTATTGCTCACAGCACTCGCATTTAAACTGCTCTCCCGAAAGGAGCACGGTCTCCCCAACAAACAGCATTTAGTTCTTCATATTACAGGAGGAACAGTCATTTTCTCCATTCAAATGGAAAAGTAAAACTCACACCAGATGACGACAACTTTGCTCACTTTATCTTCTTGTAAGGAGTAATTGTAAACCAACACTTAAAGAAAAAAAGGGGGGAACAAAAAACGTTCATTTTCAAGTATGGATCAATGTCAGTTACAATATAAGATTGGCTGAAAGTACTAAAGAACTACGAAAGAACTTAGGACGTTATGACGTGCATCAATAAATAAAAGTAGTGTAACAATGAAATCTTGAAACTTCTAATTCCCCCAGGTTATAAGGCTTTTTAAGCCCAGAAACAACATCAGGGCAGCATAGCTCAGGCAGGTGACCTAACTGTAATGATGTTAAAATCTCATGTGGCATCCAGAGGTCTCATGTGGCCCAAAGGGGCTGAAGGGAACTGTTGGCATCTTAGCCACACACTCTTGGAGAAAGAGGATAGCTGTTAGGAAAGGCCTAGTAAGAACACAAGCTTGTTGGTTGGCAACCACACGCATGCAAGAAAGCATACAGTGTTCATTCAAGATCTCAAAGATGTCGCTCTCAAAGATGACAGACAGAAATATGGAACATATCATTGGGACTGTCTGTCATTGCACTGACCTGCATCTCTCCGACTTCTCTATTTCACGATGATCCTCCCTGACCATTGCAGCCTGGATTAACAAAGGCTTTCCCTCAGCTGGTGTAATGCCTGCCCTGCCCGAAGCCTGCCTGGTTGTACTGGTGCCCGCCTTGCTGGAAATACTGCTCAAATTGCCCTCCTTGGTTAAAATTCTGCCCACCTCTTCCTCCCCATCCTCCACCTTGACCCCCTCCTCCTCTACCCCCTCTTCCTCTTCCTCCACGGCCACCCCTGCCACCTCTATCCTGCTGCCGGCCTCCTTCTTGATGGTGGCCATCGTGCTGGTAGCCCCCACCTCTGCCCTGATGTCCACCACCACCTTGGTAGCCTGGTCCTTGCTGACCACCTTGATAACCTCCTCCAGGGTAGCCTGGTCCTTGCTGACCACCTTGGTAGCCTCCTCCTTGGTATCCCTGTTGGCCTCCCTGGTAGTAGCCTTGTTGGTAGCCTCCTCCTCCGTATCCTCCTCTTCCACCTCCTCCTCCCTGATATCCTCCTCCATCCTGATACTGCCCGTGATACCCACCACCACCTCCGCCAGAGTTATCTGACCAGCCTCCCTTACCCCCCCTGTCCCCCCTGCCACCGCCACCACCTCCTCCTCCTCCTCCTCCTCCTCCTCTGCCACCATGGTACTGCTCATAGCCGCCCCTGCCACCACCTCCTCCTCTTCCACCACCGCCATAGTGCTGTCCTCCACCGCCCCCTTGTGGCCCATCTTGCCGTTTCTGCCAGGTGGGCATCTCTGGAGGCGGGGGCTCAATCTCGTTAGGCCGACCCCCTCGGTCAGGAACACGACCCATCAACACCTGCAGAAAAGAGTTAAATGAATTGTAGAGTTTACCATACATGAAACAAACATTAACAAAAAAATAAAATAAAATAAAAAGTGCGATACAATTTCTGCACAGGCCACATGTTTTTCCTCCAATAAGATACATTTAGCAAATAAACAAAAATGTTGCACAACAGTATATAGAAGTGTGTTTTCTGTAGAAGACGTGGACTTATTTAACTTAACCAAGGGCATCCAAACATTTGCATGTGACAGTGTTAAAATTTTGCCCCCTATATTCTCTGCTGCTCTCACTCTCAGTGAGATGCGATAGTTTACCTTGTTAATGGCACAGGCACTTTTTTCTCTGATGACGCCACTACTGGTTCGCAGGATCTTTGATAAGTCCTCTCGGGCAGCCAGAAGGTGGGCCACGCACACTTTACTTTTATATCCAAGTGCTGAGCGAAGGGGCTGATACACTTTGGCAAGCTTTTCGGTCTGAGTCTGTCAAGATACAGTGACGACTGAGGTCAAAGAGACTATGTAAAGCATGAAATAATGGAACAGTGAGGATACACAGAGAGATTATGTAATTGGAGACAGCAATAGTGGACACATTACTAGACATGGGTATGGTTAGGATTTTATACTGATGCTGCTAATCAATACAGACACTGCTCTCTACAATTTGGTGCAAAACAGACATCACATGAAAACATGTAAATGCACTAACTGTATTAACACCCTTAACCAGACATTAGTACTGATCAGTCAGGAACCAGTACCATTTTAACACCGCTTCTTGAGACCCATCCCTACTTTTTATATTATTTTACATTGTAGTTAACAATATTGTTTTATCTAGTTTAACAGATAAGAAAAGACAAATAAATTTCAAATGGCAATTAAAATTCTACCTGTATAATAATTGCAATGAGATCATACCTTTGCTCTGTCTGACCAGCCAAAGGACTGAACTGTTACATCTAGACGTTTTAACAACATTTTTCTCCTGACTTCATACTCGTTCACAAGTGCTTGGTTGATAGCTTCAATTTTCTCCTGAAAGGGTACATATAAAAAATGGTCAAAAAAAACCAACATCATAATGCAAGCAGGAATAAGGTCTTCATTACAACAGCCCCATGTTCCAAGTGTTACATTTACTGCTCAAAATTATTATTTACCAAGAAATAATGAACTGGAATTACTCACAATGCTAACTGACTTTTATTAGTGTGCATGTAATGGTACATTTTTGATGCTGGTAACAAGAAATAGACACTAATAAGGGCCGGTTAGCATCCTGTTATACTGTAACAAAGCTCAAAAGCATTTTAAAACTCACCAAGTGCAGTGGACCAAGGGTTTTTTTCAGCAGAGGGCCCCCAACATGAGTAGGAGGGACTTTGGATAAGGCCTCCTTTAACTGGTATTTATAAATTTAAAAAAACCCCGAAATAAAGCATTACTATTATGAAAACGCAAGAAACAAGAAAACGCAAGAGTGTAACCGCAATTCTGATGTTTACAATACACAAATATACCTTCTTCTCAATACCACTGAAGAACTGGAACATGGTTATGTTGGCTGGAGGTTTAGACATGCCCAGAGCCATACAAATGCCCTTGAGCTCCAGGAAGAGCTCGCTGCCTCCTGTACTGCCCCCTCCGTCCTGTGCTTTCTTCTGGGGATGGTTCACCAACACCATCCTGGAGGCCTCCAGCTCAGAGATCAGAAACGCTAGAGTGGAAGAAAACCAATTTCAGTTCCTTTTGCATGTACAATATGGCTGGACTAAGAAAACCTCATCTTGATGATGCATTTTGAAGGAACTTGTTAAAACTAATTTGTAGAGAGGAGTTTGTGTGGCGGTACACTTATCTGACTTCCTTCTGAATTTGCCTGTTGACCAAAAAAAAAAAAAAAAAAAACTCTATATGGTCACCAAAAATTCACCCTCTGTGCAGCTGAACATCCTCCTGCCTTCATTATGCATAATCAGAAACTGTTTTTTTTTCTCTACTTCATTAAAGCAGTTTGACCAAGAACCCAATTCACACAATTTCTCTTTACCCCAAATGTAAGAGGCAGAGGCAGACTGACAGACCTCTACCTCACTGTATCTTACCTGTATCTCATCCGTTATTTAAGGCTCACAATGGGCACACAAATTTGTTATATTATACACATACATACACATTGTTTGTTGATGTGTAACTGTGTATGAGAACCATGAATCATTAAAAATAAATAAATACCAGTGCAGAAGACAACTGTACACATTAGAAAGAATTTGTTCTGAAAACAGCAAGACAAAAGCGAGAGTTTGAGAACGGTATAAGCTACGCACTGAGCAGTAATTGGCAGTTGTTGGCGTTGAGCAGACGACAAGTGACGTCTCCTGAGGTGAGGGAGGAGTATGGGCAGGCCAGTTCGGTCAGGAGTCCACTCATCTCCAGCTGGAAACCCTCGGCCTCACTTGGACCTACACAGTGGCAAGACACAGCAATGAAGTACGGTTACAGAAAGCCATCAGTGACCACGGAACATCTTGCCATCATTTCCTACAGTGCACTGTGAGAATCTCAGTCAATCACAGTTTCAGATGAGTGTGTTTTGATGCTGATTTTCGTGTAATAAAGTCAAGCTAAAATCAAAATGAACATTTTATTCACCACGGTATACAGCTGTATACTGCTGTAAGAATAAGGTTTCTATATACATCAAAAAGAAGGCTCTCCAGGACACTACTTTTTCATGGTAAACAAAATTAAATAGTAAGTTCAGTAATTAGCTCTTATTTAACATTTTAACTGACTTTTTCTTCCATTTTCATTGTAGAAAAATGCAAATGACTAGAACCTTATAAAGTAATGGCAAGCAAGTACAAGTAAAGTTCTGTGCAAAAGTTCAATCCCCCTGGTGAAATTACAAATTAACAGAACACACAAACATGGCATACACCTGCAAAGGTAATCTCGCTAAGATAATCATACTGAAAAAAAGAATGAACTAAAACACATGTACCTTAACCTTTGCACAGGTCACAATTTGTTACTTTTCCAGTATATTGAATTCAAAAATAGTAATTGTACATTATATATCAAGAAGTGGGTCCAGGATGTGTACTCATGTTTTTTGACTAGAGTGACATTTGCATACCACTGTATACTTATGCATACAATTAGTATATATTGTTTACTAAAACAACTTTTGATGGAAGCACTTGATTTAAGATGAGCTAAGAGTAGGCCACCATACTCAAACCACTCAAACACTTTACTAACCCACAGAAAGACAGCTAACAGTGGCATCGCTCTTTATGAGTGTACGCTATTTCCGGCACGACTACATGATACCTTTTACAAGATCGGCACCAGCTCTGATATGCACTCGTAGACCGCTGCCCTAAAACCTTGATCTGAAACGAAACTAAACTGAAGTGAAACTGACAAAATGACTGCAACTGAAAAGAACACCGTTTTAAATAGCTCCCCTCTGAAAGCCAGTTTTTAGCACTGCATAGATTACTGAGCACTTTATCTTACAATGATCACTTACACCAAAGAACCGCAGATTGATCATGAGAAAGTTTACATGTTTTGAATAATCGTATATCGGCAGAAAAACAGATTTGAGCAATGCAACACATTTACGAGAATTTGAGGAATCTGATCATGGCAAAACTTTTCTTCTACACAAGACAGTTAATAACTGGATTTATGTATTAATATACATGACCCTCTAGTGTAGCTCACAAACACATTCATTAGTTCAGAAAAGGAACATTGTACATTAAATAAGACCCTTTATCTTTTCACAGAACTGCTGAGTACTTAGAATAACAACTACATGTTCATGTCATCAACTATCTTACCCAACACAAACTTCACACAAAAAAATGTCGTGTGAGATTAGAGAGTACCCTGATGGAGTACTTACTTCAGCTCTGGTAGGATCTGAGTTTACTAGCAGCTCTTAATTTTAAGTTTAGCTTAATTTTAAGTCTAGGTATAAGTGATGTGTTTTCTTTGTGCTCTACAGCACAGATGTAAGTTGTTCTGGATAAGAGCACCTGCTAAATTCTGTAAATGTAAATTGACATTTTTTCCTTACTTTGATGCATTTGCAAGTGAAACAGGACATTTGTGTGGGGAATTTTGGGAGGAGGATGCCGAGGAGAGACTGCGAGTGTTGGGAGGAGGACGCCGAGGAGAGACTGCGAGTGTTGGGAGGAGGACGCCGAGGAGAGACTGCGAGTGTTGGGAGGAGGACGCCGAGGAGAGACTGCGAGTGTTGGGAGGAGGACGCCGAGGAGAGACTGCGAGTGTTGGGAGGAGGACGCCGAGGAG
>JBBJLS010000001.1:36569059-36579131 GCA_037577275.1 Bryconaethiops microstoma | reverse complement strand
CTCTCTCTCTCTCTCTCTCTCTCTCTCTCTCTCTCTCTCTCTCTCTCTCTCTCTCTCTCTCTCTGTCTCTCTCTCTGCGCTTCATTGCCACTCCCTGCTGTTTGTCTCTCTGCCTGACTTCTCCTTCTGCAGGTTTGATTCCCTCCCCAAAAAAGCAGAAGCTCTTTTCTGCCTGTCAGAGCTGAAGCTTTCTGAACAAGGCTACACTCTCAAAACAAAAAAAAGTGCCACTAAGGGTTCTTTTAGCAATGTCACAGAAGAGGTAAGGCGTGAAGGCTCCGTTTGGTTGCAGAATCCACAGCACGGACCACTTTGATGTTGTATGTAAACACATCAGGGTTTCAAAATGTTACAATCACTCCATACTGTCTGATCCCTGCATGGGACCTAAGCTGCATTGATCATGGTTGTGAAGTCACAAAATCCAGCACATTCACACACAGTCGCTTATTCAACCTCCAGCTGGCGAATTTAGTGTTTGGGTCCAGGCTGCTTTTAAAATGATGGCAAATACAGGGCAATCAATCAGGACAGAGCTCATTTACATATATGTTTTAAAGGCACAGTAACAGTAAGTGCCTGTTTAATTGGAATAGATAAAGAAAGGTTGTAAGACTGTATTTTGAGTTAGAAACAATCACAGGCAGGCCGCTGGCTTTCTCAGCTGGGACCGGAAAAAAAGGGGGATGAAACTGAAAGGGAACAAAAACAAAAGTCCCCTCTCTGTCTGAATGACAAAATGCCATGGTTGGACGATTTGGCAGGTTCTATTACGGCTGTGGACGGTCCAGCGCTGTTTCAAATGGAAAATAAAACTATTTACACACAGGTGGGAATGGAGCATGCGTCCCCCCCCAACTTCTCCCTCCAGACTGTCAGAGATTTGAAGCGTGGACTCGTCTGGCGTCTGGAAGAAAACACGCTCACGGTTTAGATATTCACACTCTCTGTTTGTTTTCTGTTTTGAATTTCAATGTGTCTCCTCTCCTCTACGTTCTTGACCACCTCTCTACCTCTTTCTTCTCTTTCCTCCTCCTATCGGCTCTCCTCACCTCATTACTCTTTCACTGTCTCAGTTCGCCTCTTTTTTGATTTGTTTTTCCTCTTCTCTCTCCTCCACTCCTCTCTTCCTCTGCCCTGCCTTTTTGCACTTTTCTCACTTTTCTCCTTTCCACTCATCCCCTCTCCTCTCCTTTTCTCTTTTTACCTCCTCTTCTTTATGCTTTTTTTCTCTCATCTTTTTTCCTTACCTGTTCTTTTCTCTTCACCTTAATTTTCCTACCTCTTCTCTCCCTCTCCTCTCTTCCTTTTTTGTTCCTTACCTTTTTCCTTCCTCTCCTTTTCTATACCTCTTTCCGATCCTTTCCTCTCTTCTCCCCCTCTTCTTTTCTCTCTCCTCTCCTCCCTCCTCTCTCCTCTCCTCTCCCCCCTCCTCTCTTCTCCTCCTCTTCTTTCCTCTCTCTTCTCTTTTCTCCTCTTTTCTCTCCTCTCCACTCTCTCCTCTCTCTTCCACTCCTCTCCTCTCTCTCCTCTCCTCTCATCTCCTCTCCTCTCTCCTTTCTCTTCCACTCCTCTTCTCTCCTCTCCTCTCCTCTCACTTTTCTCCACTCCTCTCCTTTTTTCCACTATTCTCTCCTCTCCTCTCCACAGTCGCAGGTGTTCGGATCACTCTGTATCATCACACAGATGAAACAGGCTTTTAGTGCTATCTATTGGTCCTAATGGGGCTTTCACATTCGGAGCAGCTGATAATATGCATTAGTATGTAAAAGAGAGAGGAAAATGCATCTCCCGTTACGGACCTCTCCAACACACACACACACACACACACACACACACACACACGTTCCTGCACCTGTCACAGGTATCTAAGCTAGTATGATCCCAGCATTGATTCCCCATCTGTGCGATGCGGTGTGTAGCTCCCCTCATCACTATTTCTGGGCAAAATTTGCGCTGCTTAATCACTGTTTATTCCACAATAGCTTTATTTACAGTTATAGATCACATCACACGCTTGAATTTGGATTAATGTGACTCATCCTGGACCTGCAGATAGAGCCCATTTAAAATGACTTAATTCACTTACAGTCTATCAATCTAGGCTGTTAGTAGGGAGGCTATGAGGGGGAGGATAATCTACTGAATACAGCAGTAACAGCCAGTCTTTAAAATGATCAAATATGCCCAATTTCTGAGGCCTGTTTGCTGTCTGACATTGTCTCCTCTAGTTTTGAACTGGAGTTACAAGGCTAACGTAGCTCCCTCTAGCTGTTAACTGAGGTAGAAATAGCTCAGGTGACTAACAAGATAGAAACCTACTCAAATGCTATTTAGAGTAAGACTTTAGGTCGGAATTCAGAGAAAAACAGAACATATAAAGAATACGCTCCATGTCCTTGTTATCCATTTTTTACTAAAGGCCCTGGACTCCAGAACCTCAGGTCTTCTAAGCGCTGCATGTCCAGGAGAAATTACTTTATATAGAAGTTTTATAATTAGTATAGTAATTAAGTTATAAGCACGTTAAATAATAAGCAGTTATAGCACATACGTATAATAAGAATATTAATATGTGATAAAGCTGACAGGTATTATAGTGACTGATGGAGAAAACAGTAGAAGGTCAGAAACCAGCAAGAACAGCATAGATGAATGTGTGCTCACTATTTGGCAGGAAGCACTTGTTCATTTTATTTATATGTTCTAGCTGATTATTAATTATGAATTATGAATAATTGGATTACTTAATACTAATTACAATAGTTATATTAATTATTAAATCATATTTAGTGCTTATAAATAGTCTGTTAGTTTCACAATCAATTTAATCTCAGGTCATTCTGAATGATTTTGTTTGGATTTCATCTACTGAATAATGCAGACATTTTGAAAAATTGATGGAATTCCTTTTAAAAGGGGATTGTTTTCTCAAGCATAAATTTATTACGTATGCATTATGGCAGTGTGTGTGGGTGTTTGTGTGTGTGTGTATGTGTGTGTGTGTGTGTAAGTAGAGTAATGCCTGAAGGGCTGGAGGACTACACAAGTTTTGGGAACCAAAGCTCTAGGGTGCTTGACCTGGAGTCCATATACACACATCTACTATATGGACAAAAGTATTGGGACGCCAGTCCCCAACAGGGACTTTAATGACACTGCATTCAAACACATAGACTTTAATTTGGAGTTGGTCCCCCTTTTTGTAGCTGTAACAGCTTCCACTCTTCTTGGAAGGCTTTTCACAAGATTGTGGAGTTTCTGTGGGAATTTGTGCCCATTTATTCTGTAGAGCATTTATGAGGTCAGGCACTGATCTCCGTTCCAGTTCATCCCAAAGGTGTTGGATGTGGTTGAGGTCTCTGCGTGGGTCAATTCTTCCACACCAAAACTCATCCAACCATGTCTTTATGGACCTTGCTTTGTGCAGTGGGTCACAGTCATGCTGGAATAGAAAAGGTCCTTCCCCAAACTGTGTCCACAAAGTTGGAAGCATTAAGATTAAGCCCTTCACTGGAAGTAAGGGGCCTAACCCAAAAGGTATGTCCCAGGTATGTCCCAATACTTTTGTCCATCTAGTATGAGTGTGTGTGTGTGTGTGTCTCTGTGATTTTTCACCATTTATGACAGAATGTAACACCTGTAGTCTATAAACAAAACAGGTTTGGACCACAGAGACTAGGTATAAAAACACTAATAGTAATTATAGCTACAAATACAATGCCTGAAGAAAAGCCTTTTTATTTCCTTTTATGGATGCAGGGAGCGTTGGTGACATAATCGCTCTTTCGTTTTAAACTAGGACTCTCAAAGGACGGAAGAGGGGAGAAACGCAGCTGCTTAACCTGGTTATGAAAGACAAGGTCATAATCTAATATTAAAATCCTGAATGGAAAACGGGGAGAGAAAGGGACAATAAAGGATTAAGGAAGTCAGGTTTAATTTGAGCCGGTCCCCTCAGGGCCCTCGCGTGTGGGTGTGTGGGAAGATAGGTCTCAAGGTTAAGGATTCGCTCCGGAGGTTGGAGCGCAATCATCTGAGCCGATCTGGTTACGGCACCGATTCGCCGGCTAACATTATTGCAACACAAATTGAATTGGAGTTTCAAATTAAAGGCGAGTGGAGAGATATCGCTAAATTAGATTTGCGCCCATTTGTGGAGTGGCACAATGGCCGGTGGTTATAATTTATACCGAAGCCGATACAGTGATTTCAAAATTATCTACAGCCTTTTAATGTCTGCTTGACATCAATATGTAATATCACATTCTGCGCTCTTTTGAAATCTTCGCCATTGGCTTCATGTAAAGTGTTGTATTAACCATACTCATAAATGAAGACAATTGTTTGTTGTTTTGTTTTGTTGTGTCCATGTGTTTGTGTGTGTGTGTGTGTGTACAGCCCTGGTTTAACCCTTCAGCGCATAGCATCACATGGGTGTGTTCCTCATTACTTTCCATTAAAGCGTAGTGCCACATCGATGTATTTTGGAACGTTCAGCAGTGAACATTGCTTGCAATGTCTGTGGTTACAAACATGATTACAGTTGATGAGCCATCATTTTTACCTTCAGAGTTTTATATGTATACTTTTTTACATTCGAGTGTCGGTCCATGCCAAAACACAGTTGGTGGACCAACCAGCGGATGGACAGACCACTGTGAAGGACACTCAAGAGCACAACACACACAACCAAAAAACGCAGACTCGCTATTTGATGACCAGTCCTATAACAAATCTTTACATTTTGTGCAACTATTGAACAAAGTTGTCATGCAGGTAGTGCCGGTGAATGACGCTGCCAAGCTGTTGTTTTTGTTACATGTATTTATAGTCCCTCATATTCATTCATAACTACGATGGCTCTGTAACCATGGCAACCACTTCTAAATAGATAGATGCTTTATTGTCATTGTGTCAGTACAACGAGATGTCGTTTGAGGCTAGCCCGCAGATACACACAGTAAGAGTACGAGTTAGAAAATAAAGTCAAATATAAAAATATAAAAAATATTTTAAAAAATGACAGAAGTTGTGGGTTTGGGATAGAATTAAATACAACTAAAGTATACATTATGTACATGCTTATATACAGCGGAGATCAAGGTTGCAGCAGGGTGCTATAATATATACAAGCGGAAAATTGCACTTGCCTATGAGTATCAAATATAGGTATAAATTGCACATATTTCAAGGATATATATATATATATATATATCTACATACACATATACATTGCAAGGAGATTAATTTACAAAGTACTTTACATTACAGTATATTTTGTATGTGAAATACCACAACATGCACGCTCACTTGCGCACATCCAAGCACAGACACACCAGCAGAGGGAAGTGTTTCTCCTTTGCTTCACAAAACACCGTCTTTGAGTCCCACTTATTTTTAATCACTCAACAAAGGCTGCTTCCCTCTCCATTAAAGTAAATGCACTGAGCTGCAAACCTGCCCACAGAGCTTTTCATTTTAACATTACTGCACTGAGTCATGGGGGGGGGCGGTGGAATAAACGGCTGCGCTGAGCTTCCTCAGGCTGTGTTTAGTTAAGGTAATCATGCTTGATAATCAACACGAACTACTGCTTCTTCAGCACATAGTGTTCCTGTCAAAGGCCCTTGGCTACAGGCATAAAGCCTGAGACATCAAGGGAGCTGTCAGGCCATAGGTGTGGAAATGATCGTATTGATCGATAGCTGGAGCTTCAGTCTTGCTGGGCAGTGGCAGCTGAATGGGGCCTGGTTGATATGGAGACCACAATGATTTAAAACAGGAATCTGTAGCATCAATACTTCATCCTGAACAAGAAGATGAGACCACAAGAGTGTATTTAGAGACCAGTGAAGAGAGAAGCGTCCTATGATGGTCTGATGAAGGTAATCAGGATCAATCATTACAGGAAGACTTTAGAATTCATTACACATCCGTGTATTTAGAACACCTTAAAAAAACTTCGCTCATAATAGAAGAATTCCACAAAGAAACAATGCAAAGCCTGTGAGCACTCCAGTGAAATCCCTACACTGATAACAACTAGTCTAAATTAGTCCAAAAGAATATATTCTACTTTTCTCTGATTTACAGATTTACAGCTTAATTTACAAATTACTTTACACAGTGGCACCAGCCAAATAACTACACTGGTAACAACTTGTCTACTAGAAGTAGTTTGGTTACTTTCGCACAGGAGCTTGGGAACACTCCGACCAAATCACTACACTAATAAGAAATCTACTAGAAGTATTTGCAGTTACTTTCCAGGCCAAATCACTTTGCTGGAAACAACCAGTCCCGTCACTAAAAGAAAATATTTTATTTTATTATTTATTTACAGGTTTACAGGGTGATTTACTAATGACTTTAAAACGTTCTACAAAAACTATGTGTTCTGAATAAACATTTTCTAATGAAATCCAGCAAGCAACTACTAGAAAAGGTAGAAAAACACTTTCGCATTCCTTTAAAGGCCAGCATCTACACAAAAATGAATTATTACCTGAAATTGCACAGAGTGGCTGCCCACACTCACATTTTCCGTCTCTGCTTGACTTTCTTTTCCTCTCTCTCTCTCTTCCTGTCTCTCACACAAACACATTTTACCTCTTTAGCTCCGCCAGGTCTTCCAGCAGCGATGCTGCAGAACACCCACTCGTCTTAAGCGGAGAGGCAAGCCAAAAGAATGCTAGGTTTCTTCATTTAAAGGTTACACTAGTAGTGAGCAATGTTCAGACAATGCCATTTTTGTCCTGAAACAGGGTCAATTTGATGAGATGTTTGCTTCTAGCAATCCTCTCACAACCTTCTCTCTTTCAGATTGTTTTGCCCTCAGATCACTGGACGTCCCGAGCTGTACTAGCTGTATGAGCTGTAGAAGCTATGCCATTGCAAGAAATGACAAAGAACCAAGTTTTACTGTTAAAACTGTTCATGGCGTATATTCTAAATAGGTCCAATTGTCCATAACATAAATATTATTATACTTTTATTTAACATTTTCAAACCTATTGCAAGAAACTGGAGACCTGTGGCTCATGTAAAGTCGGCTTATTGTTGTTTCAGCCATATACACAGGACACAGTGAAATGAAACAATGTTCCTCCAGGACCATGGTGCAACACAAGAACAAAAACAGACCCACAAAGAACAAAAACAGAAAAGAGAGCAAGAGAGAGAGCTCAAGAAAAACACAAGCAAAAATACAACAGGACAAGACGTCATTTAGTGCAGTTGACATTTATTTTGTTGCCTGTGTTTTTTCTTGCGCTCTCTCTCATAATGGAATTTTCCAGCCTCTATGTCATGTTAGGGCTGGTGTACAAAGATGATGAAACGCTTGCAGGAGTGACTTGTAAACTTTATTCAGAAACGATGACAGATCCAAATAATGAAATGTAATTTCTGGACTGGTTCTTTTAATACTGATTTCACAAATCAGATTCAGGAGACCAAGGGTGTCACATAGGAGACACGGCTCTGACAATCCATTACAATTAAAAAGGCAGTTTTTGTTATCGTGACTTTAGGACTGATGTAAATGATTGCTTGGCAACTCTTTATTGTGCCTCTTTCTGAAAGCAGTATGGAGTGAAGCACTCTTTAGATCTTAAGTTTGAAAGGGTTTTGGGTGTGGGTGGGGGGTTTGGGGGGCTGAGGAGACGACTCTTTTATTTAAAAAAAAAATCATGGAACATTGCTTTTTCCATGATATGGCCCCATTAAAGAGCTTCCATAAATCCTACATTCAACACAAGAACCTTTTCGGAACCTTTATTTTCAGGAGTGAAACACTAAATGCTGGAAATGGACGCACTAGATCACATTTCACTGTATGAATTCAATACAGAATTACTTGTAGAAAAAGTCATGTTACCTATTAATATTATTAGGTGTAGTATTAAGCACCATGAAGTCCATTCTAACTGCTGAAGACCATACGGACAATGTTTCTCCTTAACATCTTCTTTTAGGATCCTCAGTCTTCTTAACCCTTAGAACGCGAGTGGATCCGTGCTGGAAGCACCACAAATGGTAAATCATCATCAGCAAAACTTCTACTTATACGGAAGTTCCCCCGCTTTGTGTTGATGCTCGAGGTGTCAGACGTCATGCCGAGCTTTGTTTGGTGTTCCTATGTCACGTAGAACCAAAGTTATTGTAATTTTAAAAACTTGTAATAATAAGAACCACTACTGCGCTTTTAAAAACAACGTCACACACAAATAAGATTTAAAATGTGCAATTATTCTGGTGCATTACTACTGTTTTTGTCAATGCCTGTCACTCCATTGTGTACCTGAGTGTATGTGTGTGTGTGTGTTTGTGTATCCACAGTGTTCTTATATTTATTTACATAGATACATACTTATTGTGTACATACATACTTATTTAAGTTTACATATAGTTTACATATACATATATAGGTATATATTTTCCAATGCACACGTCCATATTTCATATTTCTAGATTGCATAGTATATATTTTATACTGTACTGTTGGTATAGTATTTTATTCTATTCTATTGTTTTTCATTTTTGCTGCTCTTACCTTGGTTCTGTCCACTTTCTGCCGTGACAATGCAAATTTCCCACTTGTGAGACTAATAAAGGTTCATCTTATCTTATCTTACTTACATGACAAAAATGTCCAAATATCTTTTCTAAACAAATAGAAAAAACACAAGATCTTTAACCTCGGGAGAACTTTCAGGATTGTCTCCGCCCACAAGTGGGTGGGGAAAACCTGCAGATGGAGGGGGTACAGAGAGCAAAAAAGTTTTTATACTGTTTAACATTTTATATTTGTTGAAATCTGATTTTACTGATAGACTCTAGTTCTAAAGGGTAATAGCTTGTTCATGACTCTACTGACTGCTTCCATCCATCTCATTGCTTCCAACTGTTCCAACCATAATAGCCTTTTACAATAAATTGGTTCTGCACAAAATCAGTCTCACTTCGGTTATCTTTATGACGGATCCATTCTTGGTTTTGCCATCCAAATCCTCTCCAGCACAGAAGGTCAAAGACATCCGTATTTTTTTCTGTGGCACCTTTCTATTGTCCAGCTGTCACATAGGTGAGGAGCCACTGCCGGGAAAATTCTGATCCTTGCTGACACACATAATTTCACTGGAAGATCCTTCCAAGCTCCTTCACCCTTGTTCTGCCAAATTCCTTTACACGAATGTACATTAATTAATTTGAACATTTCCGAGACTCAAGGACATTTTTACTGACTAAATGCTGAACAAATGCAGTTGTCCCAAAGCGGACATTTCTGAACCACAAGCACAGGCTGTATGTGGACCTAGCACGATTTTCCCTGCAGTCTTAGAAGACAGAGGCCTGCTAAAGGTGGGGGTGGCCGTGGTGGTAGGGGGATTCTTGAATGGAGAGAAAGCAAGAGAGAAAGGGAAGGAGGGAGGGGTGTCAGTTTGTTTTCAGGCTACAAGGGAGGGGCCCAGTTCTGGGAGGATTTTTTTGGCTGCACTACAGATTCGCCCCCCTCCCAGGCACCCCCTCTCCCTCCCCCTTCTTTCTTTATCCCTCGCTGCCATCCCTTTCTTTCTCCCTTGCCCCCTGGTTCCTTATCCTCCTCTTCAGACCCTTTTGCTCTCACAGCCCTGAAGGAAGACTTCGCCACTCGGTGAGTAAAACACAAAGAGGTAAACAATAAAACACACACAAAACTTTGGAGTATGGTGACCTTTCATTGCATTTGAGTTGGATTTAAGCGTTCTGAGGAATCTGTGACAGGAATACAGCAGATGAAGAAGACAAATGTATTTCAAGCTAATAGTAAATAGTTGCAGTCTGAGGGACACTTTGTTTTGCTGCCTCATCTTCGATGAACGCACTGCTCTCATCCTGCAACAGATTCTTTTTTACACTGAAATATTTGCATATTTATGAGACAAAACATTCCGTTAACTTCTTCTTTTCTTCACAGGGCTTTTATTTGGTATTTTTTGTTTTGAAGTGTTTTTAATTGGTACATTAAGAGGATTATATATAAAAGTTTGGTGGCAACAGAATGTAAGAAGGAAAACAAAATAAGATA
>JBBJLS010000001.1:36553420-36568959 GCA_037577275.1 Bryconaethiops microstoma | reverse complement strand
AGATGTTGTGTGTGCATGCAAAATGTATAATAAAGTATACACAGGTTTTATTATGTCATTCTGGACCATTTCTGTTGCTCTATTTATGAAAAAAATTTAATGTTACAGTATATGTATGTTGAAAAGGAACCAAAAATATGGTTTCAATATTTCATCATGCAAAGAACGCTTTCTGGAACCACAGAAGAATTGTATATATTGTAATATGTAAACAACACCACAAATGTAGGACATGGGTGTTTCTATCCAATACTTCTTCGCCACGGGCACACACACACACACACACACACACACACACACACATACAGAATTTAATGACTTCCTCATGACTTTTCAACTGAGGCTGCGCATGACATATTTACCATATGTTGCAGTCTATACTGCTGGGTTGACCTTCGCCACAGTGGCGATGTCATCGCTCAGGCAGGACAGCGTGTGATGATCTCATTCCTAAAGGTTACCCTGGTGCGTCGTGATGTCATCTCTTAATATGGACAGACTGGTGAAGGAAAGCGTTCCATGTGCTGAGAAACGTGATGTCATAGACAAGCGTGGCTGGACAGAGCAATGATTGGCATTCGCCTTATGGGGAGAGCATGATAAAGAGAGAGAGAGGGAGAGAGAGAGGAAAAGAGAGAGAGTGGAAGAGAGAGAGAGAGAGGGAGAGAGAGAAAGAGAGAGAGGGAGACAGAGAGAGAAGAAGAGAGAGAGAGGGAAACAGGGAGAGAGGGGGAGGGAGAGAGAGAGAGAGAGAGAAACAGAGAGAGAGAGGGAGAGAGGGAGACAGAGAGAGAGGAAGACAGAGAAACAGAGAGAGATAGGGAGAGAGAGAGGAGAGAGAGGGAGACAGAGAGAGAGGAAGACAGAGAGAGAAACAGAGAGAGATAGGGAGAGAGAGAGGAGAGAGAGAGAGAGAGAGAGAGAGAGAGAGATAAATGAATGATTGACATCAGCCCCCTATATAGCCATAAACAGATTTTCTCTGCTGTCAGAAGCAGCTCCAGGGCTGCTATAACACGCTTCTCTCCAATAACAGGCCAGTGATAGATCTATAAATGCCAGCAGCTGTGAGTCAGCTAACAGGCCTTTGGGGACGAATTTCTCTCTCACCCAGACACCGCTGATATAATTAGCCTATAGATGCTAGCTTAATAAACAGGCTACTACACAATGATGCAAGACGGAGCAATGGCAGTTGCGCAATAATGCCACTGGCCAACTGGGATGGAGGCATGAGACCCCTCGTTCATTATCCTTGTGATTGCGGTGCAGAGCCCGGCCACTGTTAATCCTGCCCATAAGCACTTCATTTGGGGGCAGTTTTAGAGGTCTGGAGTCATCGCAGATATTTAACTAACTGTAGCCTCCCTTTTGAAAACAAGGCCGAATGAACTGGTCCTACAGCACCAACAGCCCACAACTCCTGGGGACGAGGGTCTTAACTGAGCTACGAAATAAAGCAAGGATGCTAACCTGTTAGTGACTTACTGTCTACTAGATGCTCTCTCGCCTACTTTACTGTTGAACGTCCTTCATCTGACCACCACCTGCTACTTCAGACATACCAAGCAACCTCAGAGATGGACGCTTCTGCTGTTTGAAGGAATGGCTCGGTCAACAATGCTACTGTTGATAATGAATGAAAGTTAATCGTTACCAGTTAACATCATTCAAATGGCTGGTTTCCATTCATGGTTAGTAACACTAGCATGTATGTTTGAATTATGTCTTTAAATAGTCCTGGGACCTTGAGCATCTGGCACATGCACTGATCTCCGCATGTGTTTATAGTCTTGCACTCTTAAAAATAAAGGTGTCAAGAGGAACCAAAATGGGGTCTTAGGTGTGACCCCATTGAAGAACCGCTTTTGGTTTGCTAAGAAAAATTTGAATGGGTTTTTCTTTTTGCCACTGGGATCCAAAGAACCCTTAAAAGAGACTTAAAAGAGCTCATATTGCTTCTTCACAGCACGCTTTCTTAAAAGGTTCTAAGTGGCTCTTTCAGACTCATTTTCATACAAGGTTCTTAAAATGAAGTCTCAATGGTTCTTCAAGACATGTTTTTCATAAAGGTTCATATAATGAAGCCTTAATGGTTCTTTGAGACACATTTCCAAGAAGCATTATTTTAATGAAATCTTAATGTTTCTTTGAGACAAGTTTTTACAAATAGCTTTTAAATTGGCTTGTATTGCTTTTTCATGGCACATTTTCAAAAAGCATTCTTATAAGAACTCATAATGGTTCTTCATGGCACATTTTCAAAGAAAGCTTCTTGGTGGAACCAGTGCTAGAAGTAGAAAAAAGTGACCGCACTCTCCTTATTCACGTTGGCATTTGTATCAACCAGTAACAGCAAATCATTAAGTATTACATGCTGAATTTTTACAGTGAGTAAAAGATCGGGTCTCCATGCTTACTGATTTTGCAGGATGTTTAGAATGTTCAGAAACTTTCTTTAGCCTCATACATGTTAAGCTTATTGCATGAGGTCATCTTTTCAATCTCTGCTGCTTTCAAGTGGGATCTGGAATCTCGAAGTTCCTTGATTTTGACGCGATGATTGTTAATGTCTAGTCAAAGGCAGAATTTACAGTTACTGCCTCAGTCCATCTGAGCAGCAAGTGACGGAACGTTGCTAAACACTTTGCTCCCAAGCTTTTTATTTTGACAATGAGCCAGTTGTTCTGGGAACAAAAATTCACCATTTGATCCTTTGACCAACAGTCGGCCATTCATCTTTTAACAGCTGCAGGTGTTTTTTACGCCGCTACACCAACAGGCTTGCTGCTTGGAATGGCACTGGTCTTAGCTTGCTGCTCCCAAACTTTTAGTGCTGGTCACGGTTGAAGCTCTATTGGCATTAACGTCATACAGGTGAGCGCCGGTACATAAGAAGTTCCAGTACTAAGTGAAGTAGGTATGGAATGAACAACATGGCTCACTTAGCAGAGCAGACATACAGGAACTCAGTCAAGAATACACTTGTTTCAATGAAAGAGAAACAAGCACAAACCAAGCATTGTTTTACATATTTTAATATTCATTATATTTAAATAGTGATTATAGCATGTCACATACAGCGTTAGAACGCTTTCCATGTACAGTTTTACTGTCTACGGGGGGGCGGGGATGCATCTCAGACTAGCCCATTTACATTTAAAAATAGAATAATAAATAACTCTAAGCAGCATCTCTTGATTATGAAAAAAAACATCAAATCTTTTGATTATAGATTCAAATGTACACAAGTGCTTCGTTGAGTTACAAAAATACATCATCTTCTTCATCAGAGCTCAAAGACACTTCTAGAGTTTAATTTGCACATGTTCTCCAAGAGGCCTACAAACACTCGTTCAAACCCTCTAAAGGTTCATCCGACCAAACAATGTCAAACAACATCCTCCTGCGAAGCTGACATGGGTTATTGGAGATGAAGTGGTAAGGGACAGGTCAGATCACGTTCTCATCACTGTGGCAGCTTTTGGCACACCTGAGCGTAATTTTTTTTTTACACACTTGATCCAATTCGCCCAGTTCCGAATTGGGTAAACAGGATCTGGGTTGGAAAACTAATGAGAAACCTCAGTAGAAGACTGTTACATTTTCTGAGCATGGAAGCATTTACTGAGCATGGAGCTAAAACGGGCCTTGTTTTGCTGATCTAGGACCTGTTTCCCCAACCGGAACCATCAGTACCAGTGGAAAAGGGCAACGTCTACCTAAAAAGTGCGTGGATCCATACTTTCATACTGTGGGCCATACAAGCATCTCTCATACTGAGATTGAGGATATAAAATCATGTCCTACAATCAATTTAGTCAAAATATTAAAGAAAACAACTGATTCAGATGACACTTGATAAATATGACAGCTGATCTGAAACATTATATAAATGAGCCTCATACCATTCAAAGAAACACTTTAACGTGTCTTTTTTCGCACAATCCAAATGTTCTGTGGGTGTTTTGATGAACCGAAGCATTCGTGTATAATAATGTATGTCAACTTTAACAATACCACATCAAGGGTTTAATGTTTTTTTTTTAATATATATACTGTGTGTAGATGAGGAGATGGCGATGGCATATCAGCATCCAAAGGTATCAGTTTTGGGCCAAAGGATACTGGAGGGATAAGAGGAATGTATCTATTCCAGTCCTGTAAATAGTCCACATGTTGTTAGGAGATTTCAATAAAAAAAAGAGCTATTTTTAAAGATAAGCGGTTTTCGGAGATGAAAGACAAGCAGCATCAGTGTCAAGGTTTCAATACTGGTATTGGTTTTGGTATTAGGAAAGATGATACAGGTATAGGTATAATCACAAATATGTAGCAATATAATTCCAATATGGTTGTTATCCATATGATGCAACCATACAACATTTTTAGGACCATCATCCTAACATTGCTGCTTTGCTGCAGGAGGATATTTCAAAGATCTGGGATTTAAAACTGGCATATAGACGGTTAACAGGTTGTGAGGGAATGAAAGAGACGGGCACTGATCCACGTCTCAGAGCACTCAGTCTAATGAAACTGAACACTAACAAACTTTTTGGGAATGCTCCTCAAACTGATTTTGGCAGTTCTTCCAGTATGACCTAAACAAGGCTTTGTGATAAGAGGTAATCTAATGCGGCGAGAGAATGTAATTAACTGAAGCACATGATGCAGCTCTGCAGATGTATTCTCAGAAAACCACGCAGCCAACACAAGCGAATTACACCAACTGCAACCGCTCAACTCCCCGCAATGTACAAAACCGTCCTTAACAGATCGTCTTTCAGGCAATCTGGGCCATCTCGCGGATTCGTGTGATATCACACAGTCGAAATGGGAATCGAGGGCTAATTTTAACGATTTAGTTTCTCCACTTTAACAAACTAAAGCAAAGTGTCATTCCATTACTAAAAAATCCTGAGTGCAATGTGTCTGTCATAGCTGTTGTAACAAAACCTCACATTGCCATAATTGGTTCTATAGAGGAAGAGGAGGAAACTTTTCATGTAGGTGTTCAATGCGACTGAGAAATCTGCCACGGGAAAACTTTGTAGACTTTGTAGCCGTTTGTAGATGCTGCCCTTTTTAGCACTGTTTTGAGAGTGTGCACCTTCTACTCAATTCAAACCCATCTGAATAAGTTCCATTAATATCTCAGCCGGCTGCCAAAAACACCATTACAGGAATTAGAGAGTGCAAAAGAGAGAGAGAAAAAGCAAGAACGAATGAAAGAAGTAAAAAAAAATTTTTTTTTTAAAAAGCGCAAGTGTAAGAGAATAAGAGAGAGAGAGAAAGAAGAGAGAAAGAAAGAAAGACAGAGTGGGTGTGTGTAAGAAGAAATGTGTGTGCGTAAGAGAGATTAAAATAAAGAGAGAAAGAAAAAGTGGGGAGGGAGAAACAGGGGAAAGCAGAGAGACAAAACCAAGAATTCCCCAGATGCATCATGCCGATACAAACACTAATACTGGTACACTGGTTTGCTAAACATCAGTGAGCTCGTCACTGCTTAACCCGGATTCAACTCCACACAAACGAGCGACTCTCCAAGACAACCTCCCATTTGTCTTACTTTTAGCTCGGCTGAAGTGCATGTTTTAAGTGCTTTTTGTTTCGCGTCCATCACAAACCCTGTTTGTCCTCGGCAGCAAACTCCCAACGGGCCATCTCGACCGATGTGTTGTCATGGAGACAGCAAGCAATGGAAGTCTTAGAGGAGTAGCCGTACATGCCGCTGCAGGCGGAGCCAAGCCTGTCACTCAAAAACAAGCGAGGGACGAACCAGAGAGAGGTTGTGGTGGGAGCAGAGGTGTCGGTCTAGTTGGGTTTCTGTATTTCAGAGGAGGCACGTCCACTCATTTGGTGCAGTTCTTTCCTTGCGTCTGTCCAACAGGGCACACCTGAACGGCTATGCGCTGCAGTTTTAGCCAAAGTCGATGCGGGGTCTGTACTCTAGAACCATGGGATAGGCCTGAGGGGGAGAAGGAGGACAATTACACTTGACTTATCACATCATATCAGCCCCTGGCATTTAGAATAAACAACTGAATGCAAAAGACATTGTGACCTGTCGAGGCTTTGACCACAAGCATATTTACATTTACATTTACAGCATTTAGCATAGGCATTTATCCAAAGCGACTTCCATTCCCCAACTACAGGGGACAGTCTCTCTGGAGCAAATTAGGGTTATGGGTCCTGCTCAGGAACCCAGTGGTGGTGTGCTGAAGATAGGACTCGTACCCATGACCTCTTGGTCCAGAGGCAAGTAACCTACCCACCATCAGTGGAAGCTAGTGGTGAACAAGCTTTAAAGAACGCTGGGTAAAATCCCATTCAGTGTACAAATGGTTCATGTACATGCAAAAAAAAATGTTTACATATATTCAAGTTTTGACCAAAACTGGTCAAATGTATGGATGTTCTTGTCCATCTTATTAACAGTGGCAATCAAAGAACATGCATGGACAGCCAATCGGCACCAGTGTTCCACCTGAACTGTCCCAGGTAATGTGAATAATAGGCCCCTTTCACAGATGCCCATTCCATCAGTTCCTTCGGGTAAATCCATTTCTTGTTGAGCCAAAACATATTGTCATGGTCAACCTTTAAGGTAGTTTGCTGTGTCCCTCAGAGCTACCGCTCCAAATCTTAGGTGTTCAGCGATTCTCAACTGAGCTAAATTCTCAATTCGGCTTAAAGCTGCTCCTGGCTCATCTGCTCTCATTTGAAGTAAAAAAAAAAGTGTGAGAAATCTTTTTTTTTTTTTCAAGCTGAACCATGATACGAAGCAAACTGTGGATCAAAAACTGAGCAGTGAACTGAACTATGAAAAGGACTGACCGTCTCCACTACAAGCCATTACTGTTTAGCTTCAAAAATAATAATTACATATAAAAGCAAGAAAATCTGCCGAACTCCAGGAACATCCCTGCTGACTGCGGGATTGTTACGCTCAGACTGGAAACGCAATTACCTGCTTCGGAAGCTGCCAGAATTGGCAAGCTGGGAATGTGAAAAGGGTCTACTGTGGAACTCCAAGGATAGTTCTAGAATTTGACTGTGGCTATTTTTAGAAATGTTAGACTGCCATTATTGTATCATAAATAAAATATATAATATTATGGTTACAGAGGTGATAGGTGTGTCAATGGATGTCCCCTGGCTTATACAAACTCACAAAAATTAAACTTCAGTGGGGAAGTGTTTCATGGAAACTATTCTTCGAATTTACTCAACCTTTAACTTTCTCCTTTAGCAAAGCTATATAGTAAATTAAAGTGGCCCCTTATAGTCACGCGTGAACACACCACAGCACACAGTGTGAACAATGTGAAATTCTTTCTCTGCATCTAACCCATTCACCAAGTGAAGCGGGGGGCTGTCACCAATGAGGGGTGCCCGGGGAGCAGTGTGTGGCGGTACCTCAGTAAAGTAGGCCAGTGTTTAAACATTTCACATTATTGATACCAATGAAAATTTAATAAACTGTAAAACATGTCACAAATGTATGCAATATGTAGAAATATAATCACAACACTTATTTTGTCTTAACTGGGATGCACATACAAATGTACTTTTGGATCCTGTTATCCCTTCTTGTCCTAACTTGTGCTGCTAGTGTGAAGTGTGTGTGCATGTGAGAGTGTGTGTAACTGGAGATGTGTGAGTCATAGAGCTGTCAAGAGCTGTGAGCAGCTTCTGCTACTGCCACTCCCACTTTCAATGACAGCTGTTCCCACTCTTCAGGACCCTCACTCACACACACACGCACACACACGCACACGCACGCGCGCGCACGCACGCACGCACGCACGCACTAGTCTCGTGTTCAGGCTGAGAAACACTTTCCTGTACCCTGTCAGTCAAAGGGCCAGGTGTATCCTTTTGTAAATGCCATTCCTGGAGTATTACACTTCTTTTGAGTCCTGATATTACAGTACGTGTGTCAAGCGGTCAAACACTCATTTGCTTCAGCAACCGCATAGAAAAACACACACCCAACGTAACTATGCAGCTCCAAATGCTGGCTGAAGAAAATAAATGCCTATGAACTAGCATGTTGTCCATTCAAGCAGACCAGAAAGTGTAACACACACTCACACTGTCTCCCTGCAGTCTCCAGCGGGTTCGGTAGATGAATTCCAGGGTGTGGTCCTTCCCCATGATTTCCCCATTACACAGCACATCCAGCTGGAGGTGAACACAAATACACATACAGACACACACACACATACTAGTAGGCAAATACATTTAAAGGTATAACTAAGGTATAAATACTTAACAAATATAAATACATTTCAGTTTATTTATAATTAAATACTTCAAAATTTACAGAAATAAGCCAGTCAAGGGACAAATGAAAAGCTGCCAAAGCTGCAAAGACGTAAGACTTTAATACTGACTTCAATGTGATATATGGTCGTATGCAAAAGTTTTGACACCTCATCAAATGACATATTTGGTTGATTTACTAAGAGGAGGTAAACACATCATCTATAGGACAATGTACAGTAAAAATATTGTACTACTCTTATTTATTTGCTGAGATGCTGAAAAATAAAACTTAGGTGCCATAACTTTTGAATAACTTTTCTCTCATTGTGTTAAATGCAACAGATAAACGGGTTGTGCATTATAAAATGCAAAAGTGTGTTCTCTATAGAAGATGTGTACTTATTTTGAACAAAACATCATATGGCGGGGTGCCCAAACAGTTTAATCTGACTGCAAAGTGGGGTCCAAAAGTTCAGTAAAAGTGCATATGTTTACAAATTACAATTCATATTATCAGCACAGGATATTTGGCATATCTGTCTATTGCCCTAAAAAAAATCCTCTACATGAACATGCATGAATATGAGCTTCAGTAGAAAAGGTCCAAAGGTTGTAACACGATCAATATCTCAGATCAAATTTTCTTTAATTTGAACAGTAATCTAGAAATATTGCTGAAGCATATAAATCATAGCTTTACTGTTCTACGGTTTTAATAATAAAATGGGTCTGCTGTTCATTTCAATTGTTTAAATGAACAAACTTCCAGATTTTAAATAGTCCTAGAATTCTGGGCCTTACTGTATCATTGACAAACCCAAGTCTTCTGAGGCCTAATTTCATGCAGTGAGCAGTGATTAAATAGTAAAGAAAGAAATCAATTATTTTGTTTCTTGCCTCATAAGAACTTGGCAACTTCAGCTTAACACAAAGAAACTTCTTAATGGTGCCCACAGTGACACGGGTGGAGCAACGGATAAACTTCTTCATCAAACCCTGCAGGAATGCAAACGAGAATCAAAAACACAGAATGAGGCCAAGAATCTTAAACGTGTTCACTTTTAGAGTATGCATATTATATAATAGCAAGGACCAGTATTAGGACATAACCTGCAAATGTTTTACATCAGGTCAGGTCTGTAAAGCATCACAATGCTGTAAAATGAATCCTGTGCGAACAAAAAAACATCCTCTTGGATGTGCACATTTGTAGATTCTAAAAGTCAAAAGTGGCCCAAATTGTTTCCGTAAAAATCACAAGAACATCTTTCAAACCAAATACAGATCCGCATAAAGGTGGTACAGACCTGTCGATGACTAAAAGTAAGTTTATTTAAGTTTAACTTTGTTGATATGGTTTAGGACACAATATGACTAAGAGTAAGTTTAAATATGTTTAACTTTGTTAATATGGTTTAGGACATAGTACGATTAAAAGTAAGTATATTTAAGTTTAACTTTGTTGATGTGGTTTAGGACACAGTATGATTAAGGGAAAGTTTAAGTATGGTTAACTTTGTTGATACGGTTTAGGACACTGTGTGACTAAGAGTACGTTTAAATAAGTTTAACTATATTAATGTGGTTTAGGACACGGTCAGAATAAAAGAAAGTTTATTTAAGTTAAACTTTGTTGATGTGGTATAAAACAGTATGACTACAAGTAAGTTTAACTAAGTTTAACTTAACTGTGGTTTAGGACACAGCACGATTAAGAGTATGTTTAACATTGTCAATGTGGTTTAGGACACAGTACGACTAAAAGTAAGTTTAATTAAGTTTAACTTTGTTAATGTGGTTTAGGACACAGTATGATTAAGTAAGTTTAATTAAGCTTAACTTTGTTGATGTGTCTTAGGACACAGTATGACTAAAAGCAAGTTTAATTAAGCTTAACTTTGTTAACGTGGTTTAGGACACAGTACGACTAAAAGTAAGTTTAGTTAAGTTTAAACTTGTTGATGTGGCTTAGGACACAGTACGACTACCTGAATGTTTATCTGATTAAGTGATTTTTCTGTGTGTATTAGATGTATCAAACCTGTTGACTATAAAATGAAAAATCTGACATGTTTTTGGTTTAAATATTTCCATTTATATCTAGTTTGGATGTTGCCATTCCCTCATCACACTGTATAACAGTTGCTTCTATCTCCACATTCTGATATTCAGATGTCCAATATTCAAACAACAACATCCCAAGACACATAGATGTACACATATGCATACATGTACACTCACTCACCTTTACTATGCTCTCTCCTGATTGGCCATTGTTTCGCAAGCAGTCCAGACATATGGCGATCTGGGGGTCACTCCTGTGATAATCACCACCCTTTCCATCATCTTTATCCTCCTCTTCTTCACTGATCCGAGTCCTTTTAGGCCTCGGGCCTTCTGCAATGCAACAGTTTTAATGAAGTGTGGATGAACGTACATTCACCAACAATTCTAACACTTTACTGATGCAAAAAAGTTTAAATGGGTGTGTGTTTTTTTTTTACCTTGCCCATTTGCTTTTGATTTATTTTTCTTCCAGAAATCAATTTCTTGCTGTTCCTCCTCTAGTCAGTAACAACAATAATGAACAAAATACAATGTACCAAACATATTTATCAACCTGTACACACACACACAGACAGACACACACAGACACACACTATAAAATACAATCAAAAAATACAATGTACCAAACATTTATCAACCTGTATACACACGCACGCGCACACGCACACGCACACGCACACGCACACGCACACGCACACGCACACGCACACGCACATTACATACAGTATAAAATACAATCGAATTAAAAAACTCACTCTCTCGAAGACCAGGCACTAGCTTAAAAATGATCTCTTCCAGCGTCTTGTCCAACCTAAACGAGAACGACAGCACTTTAAAAGAAGAGCGAGGGATGCCAGCGGATGAGAGTGTAATATGCATATGTGTGTGCGTCACCTCAGCATTTCTAGGGGGTTGGTTTCGTGGACCTGAATGCCACATTCGGGACACTCGTTACTTTCCTCAAAGTGCTGGACAATACAGCTCTTACAGACTAGAGAGAGAGAGAGAGAGAAGGGTTCTTGAGAGGTTCCCATAATGTGGGCCCTTAAGTGTGGTGGTTCAACTAAAAATCATATTTAAAAAATTCTCCTGATAGCGATAAAATCTGTTTGGGTTTGGTTCTTAAGGCGAACACTGTTTCATGTAACGGAAGCTTATATCCACCAGGTCAGCACTGTACAACCAAAAGGACAAGAGTACACTGCTCAGAGCATTAGGAGTGTAAGCCTGAGGTGTGTCCACACTTGACAAGTGTGTGACGGTTTAGACATGCAGTTTGCATTGTGCTAACTGGTAAAGTAACCATTTCTAGTAGCCAGTTCTAAACCACAGGAAGCAAACTTCACACACCATACATGCCTTGGCTTACTGATTACAACTGGGAGAAAAAATGAGCATGTATTTGACTTTTGGCCAAACCACTGCTTTGCTCAAAACAAAACTCTTGTCATCGCAAGAGTTAGTACAAAATGTGCTAGATTTAGTCCATGAGTAACAGCACAGCTCAGCCACACACAGGAAATGCTGAGAGGATACGTAAATGAAAGATGGATGAACCGAGTTAGGCTGGAGGAAATACTTGCTAAGTAGTAGGACAGTTTCTTTGGGTAGGTTCTTCCGTATTTGTAGTGATAAAACTGTAATAGTTACACTTTTTTGTTCAGAGTTTCTACTGGATTTATATTTTGTTGGATTTATTTAGACTTTATACTGTATATTGTTCTCATCTCTGTGTCTGTGCAGTCGAAACACAAGCAGTTTCCTCTGGGATTAATAAAGGTTCCCGATTTTAATTCTGATTGTGGGTCATTCACAGGTGTGCAGTTACATTTATGGCCAGGGTACGGGTCAGGAGAGACTAATTCAGGCCGCAGTCGAGACAGGCTACTTTAGGGTGGAATTGAGGATTAGAAGAGGGAGAAAGAGTGGCACTTACATGTGTGCAGGCATTCTGTGACGGCGG
Source organism: Bryconaethiops microstoma (assembly GCA_037577275.1). Lineage (NCBI taxonomy): Eukaryota > Metazoa > Chordata > Actinopteri > Characiformes > Alestidae > Bryconaethiops > Bryconaethiops microstoma. The sequence goes on along the minus strand of JBBJLS010000001.1, from coordinate 36,556,652 downwards.
TGGGTTTGATCAAGTAGCCGCGGCACATGGAGCAGGTGATGTACTTGTTGAAGTCTCTGACCATGTGCCTCCTCTGGGTCGCCATCTTCACTAGAAGGTCACAAAGGTCAGGGATCAGAAGCTAGAGCCTGAAAGCAGGAGGCGGCCGCAGCGATTCTGTCCTCACCTCGGCTTCCAGGCAGCTGACGATCCAATAAAAAGACATTTTTCTGCTCACTCTGATTGCAGTTCCCTAAAGAAGAAATAATACAGTCAGTGAGAAAAGCCTAGACATCGAGCAGGTTCAACAACAAGACGTCTTGTGGAATCCTTTCCATTCATGTTTGCATTACAGTTCCATATAAAATACAAAGTGCACAATTAGAACCACTACTCAGATGTCAAGGCTATCAAGTCTTGCTTGGTGCTTCACATCATTATGTCAGATGTTATAAATCTAACCCCCCCCCGCCCCCAACAGGGCCTTTCCTGGTCTGATCTGGTCTTTAAATGCTGACTTGCTCGGAAAGTACCCGTCAAGGGAAAAATGGGGAAAAACCATAGGGTGTGTCACTTCAAGAGTTTCTTCATCAGGTTCTCAGTGGAGCGACGTTAATGTGTGGTTAGTTAACACCTTCCAGATATTGTAGACAAAACATCTCTCTCTATCTCCCTCTCTTTCTCTCTCCCCCACCCACACACACACACACACACACACACACACACTGAGTGAAACAGTAGTCTTGTATCACCTCAATTTGATTTACTGATGCAGTAAAAACAAGCAGTACCTGGAGATCTACTGTTAATATGGAAATATTTCCATTTCCAATTACATTTTGTCCTGTCTGCACTTATACAGTCTTGTGGTGTTTCTGTTTTAGTTCTTGTGTTCACCGTGGTCCTGGAGGAACGTCGTTTCATTTAACTGTGCATGTGGCTGAAATGACAATGAACCTACTGGCTTTGATTACAGCGTTATAAACGCAGCATTTTAAAATAACAAGGCAGCCACAGGTCAATGTACCTTCAAGAGGAGGGTTTTTTCTTCCATGCTCTCGGTTTTGAGGTAAAGAGGAATCCAAGAGCATTTCAGAGGAGGGAGCGTCTGTCCTCGTTGGGGGCTCTCATTATACCTCATGCAAAATAATGAATATGAAATGAATTCCAATACCTATGGGTGCTGAATTGAGTCTTTAACACAGCCAGAACACCTGCAATGCAGTGGCATCACAACATCAGCACTGTTTAGTCTGCTGTTTGAATGCTAGACTTCTAGGGACACACTGCCGGAGTGTGTGAGAAGTGGAGAACTGTAGATAGCTCCTCACTCCCTGCCTATGACGTAACATGACAGCAGGGAGAGAGAGAAAGAGCGAGAGAGAGACAGACAGAAAGAGAGAAGGGAGAGAGAGACAGAGAGAGAGAGAGAGAAGGGTGAGAGAGAGACAGAAAGAGAGAGAAGAGAGAGAGAAAAGGGGGAGAGAGGAGAGAGAAGAGAGAGAGACGGGTGAGAGACAGCGAGAGAGAGAAAAGGGTGAGAGAGAGACAGAAAGAGAGAGAAGAGAGAGAGAGAGAAGCGTGAGAGAGAGACAGAGAGAGAGAGAAAAGGGTGAGAGAGAAAAGAGAAAGACAGAGAGAGCGACAAGCGTACAAAAGAGAGAGAGAAGGGTGGGAGAGAAAAAGAGAGACAAAGAGAGACAGAGAGAGAGAGAGAAAGAGAAGAGAGAGAGAGAGAGAGAGAGAGAGAGAGAGAGAGAGAGAGGTGGGCTCCTTTACGTAAGAGACTAAGGGGACAGGCAGTCCACGAGGTTCATACATGAACCAGGATGGCATCCCAGTGAGGTCAGAAAAACACAACACTAACGTGATAGACGTGCGCGTGAGCCCGAGCACCGTCATGTCCGTAATGACGTCACAGCCATGAAAATCACAACACATGGCCAAGTTGGACTGACTGTCCTGTTTCTCCACACATTTTTTTAAAATATAAGGAAACAGTATCTAAGCTAAGCTAACAGGCTAACAGCTACCACACACACTGCCGCCCCATCTTCACTCAAAACTTTGCCCACACACACTCTCGCGTGTCCTGGAGGGCTAAAGGAACACAGCCCCCGCAAAGCCCCCCACAGCCCCCCCACTCACCCACACACCTCGGGCTCCTGCGGACAGAGACCTCCAAAGACCACCCGGGGAGACTTACATCACCCGCGGGCCTCGCGAGGGATTAAATTATGATGATATTAATAACTGTGTAGTAGCACGAGCCTGCCTGCTGCTATAAAACCAGCAGAGAACACGGAACCAGCGCGCGCAGGCTGGAGGAGGGGGCGGGGCCCTCCAGCACAGGGGGGGGCGGGCCTCGGCCGCTTGTTTACGCGTCGCCTCTGGTTCTCAGCCAATCAGAAGAGGAGTTTTACTTTTTCCTTTTTTCCCTCAAATTTATCCTCCGGGCTTCTTTTACTATAAAGGTATGAATATATACACCATGTGGACAAAAGTATTGGGACGCCTGACCATTTCACCAACATTTTACTGACGTTACATTTAAAATAATTAGACTTTATGTGGAGTTGGTCCCCTTTGCAGCTATAACAGCCTCCACTCTTCTTGGAAGACTTTCCACAAGATTTTGGAGTTTCTGTGGGAATTTGTGTCTATTCATTCTGTAGAGAATTTATGAGGTTAGGCACTGATGTTATCGTCCGATGGCTCACAATCTCTGTTCCAGTTCATCCCAAAGGTGTTGGATGGGGTTGAGGCCTCTCAGGTTCTTCCACACCGAACTCATCTATCCTCTTTTTTATGGACCTTGCTTTGTGCACTGGAGCACAGTCCTTCTGGTATAGAAAAGGGTCTTCCCCAAACTGTGTCCACAAAATCTATGCCTTGGCATGCTGAAGCATTAAGATTTACCTTCACTCCACCTGAATTCAATAATTAAGAGGTTTATGTACATAGTGCACACAGTGCACATAGTGTAGCCAGTAACATAGTTTTAACATAAACAAAAATTTTAATGGAAGTATAACTTTTAAGTCTCATCTGTTGGCATCCCTCACTCTTCTTTTCAAGTAAGATTTTCATGTGTTCAGCAAATTTGGGTCCAATATATACAGTGGTGTGAAAAAGTGTTTGCCCCCTTCCTGATTCCTATTTTTTTTCCATGTTTATCACACTTAAATGTGTCAGATCATCAAACAAATTTAAATATTAGTCAAAGACAACACAAGTAAACACAAAATGTGTT
>JBBJLS010000001.1:36542490-36553320 GCA_037577275.1 Bryconaethiops microstoma | reverse complement strand
CTGACACAAGGAAAGGCTGCCACATCATCACAACAGATAGGCTTTTTCCTCACCTGCAGAAGGGAGTGCGCACAGGTGGGTACCACACACACACACACACACACACACACACACACACACACACACACACACACACACACACACAAACTCTTTCACATGCAGTTCACCTGTTTCTGCAAGGGCTGAAAGAATGGGTGGCTAACTGAGTCATGACAAGTGATTCAGAACAGTATGAGAGCACTTCCTCCATTACTCCTTCCACCTCTTCCCCTCTCTCTCGCTCAGTCACTGCTGCCCTGCCTACCTGTCTGGGCATCATCACTGGGCCTGCCAAGGGTTAGAACTACAGGAAGTCCAAAAATATGTAATTTAATCATCTTTATATGTGGTGATAGGTGTTCCATGTAACTTAATATCTTAATGTGATTTACGTCATTTCATTTTAACCATATTATTAGCATCAGCAATCACACTACTGTTCTTCTTAAGTATTATTATTATTATTCTTTTTACAGCTTGAATTTGGCACCTCTTCTCCTCCTACGGTTTTTAAAATACCTGCATGGTTCCAATGTCAAAGCATCCGTTAATATGTGGTATTTTTGATTGGTTGATCAGAGTATTGCTCGTCTGTGACACCACAGCTAAGCTGACTGGACAGGTACAAAATGTGGAAAAACCCAAACGCAGAGAAACAAACGTGGAGCAATACTTTTGTTTATAAAAAAGACATGAGTCATAGTTTGTGGTTTAATTAAGAATAATCAGTCTGTGGAGGCGGCTATGGGCGCTTTCAGACGTCCTTACCCATAAATGGATTGGTAAGAGACAGCGGGTTAACTCTGTGGTTCAGAGGTAAGACGTCATGCACTGAATGAAGAGAATCAGAAGATCACCCGTTTGAATCCACAGTGTGAGTAGATTTGTTTTTTTACGCAAACTTTTTTTCCCCATAAAACCAATGTTTGTGTGTTTTTCCAAACACTGGTTTTATGACAACCATGCAATCTCACTTTGCGGAAATGAATGTAGTTGTGTTTGGGCACTTAAGCTTTGCCTTTATTGGCCACTCACTGGCCATTTAATGAACCGTTTCAGACCACAGGACAAATGTTGACCATTTTATTTGGGTAGGGGACCATTCTTAGCCCAGAAGTGCCATTGGTACGGTATTGCAGAGTGCATAAGGCCCAGCAGCTCTATGGTCAACAGCAGCTCTGTGGTCAGTGGATAAAATTAAGTTATGAATGATTAATAATCAGGTCATAAATGCCTTAAATCAATAATAAGGAGTTATAACATTGAGCTGTTATATATGAATAGCTGATGATGCTGACAGTTATAGAAGGCAAAGTAAGATCAGTAACCAACAAGATCTGAGGTTGAATGGTATAGATGAATGTGGGTTCACTATTTAGCAAGCGATGGCTCGTGGTCGCCCTTGTAATGTCACAAGTATTTAGGTTTTTAAGACCTAAATAACCATTAATCAACACATTTTAACCGTTTATAATTCTTTTGTAAGGGTAGTCTTATTACATTGTGGTACCTTTTTAAATGCCACAAGAAACACTCTTACCAGCCAAAGTGGCACAAAAAATATAAACCTCTCTATAAATATATATGCCTCTATATTTAATATAGTACCTCATCTTCTTTTGTGTTCTTTATGGATAATGGGCACAGTGAGTGCTGGAAATAAAGTTTCAGAAAGTCATCTACAGGGAAGTGGTTGGCTTTTGGAAGCCCAAAAGCCTAGTTTAGAACTGATCAACAAAAGAGAGAACACATCTCAGGGCTTCAGTGTGGTGATTTGCCCTGTATGGTGATGCTCCAAATATGCATCTGTGAGATATGCAAAAACACAGCATTCATCAACATGTATTTATTCAAATAGAGGGCTTGAGAAAACGAACTGCAAGAACTCATCTACATGGACTTTTTTATGAAGGAAAGGAATGCAACACAACACTGCGGTTCCTTGCACACTAGTGCTTCATTTTTATGAAATGATGTTTACATGTGTGTAAATAATAAGCACAAACATTTTTTTTACCTTTTCTGCAGGAATTTTTTGATACATTTACATAATTTCAGACGGGGTAAGGAACGGCAATATTGACAAACAGAAAGTCATGTATTTATTATCATGCAGGGTATACTTGACAGTACAAATATATTTACTGTACAAAATAAATAAGTTGTCATACACAATACTTAGCATCAGAGTAAAATACACAAAAAGGGCTTAGATAGGTGTAATAAAGGTAAATACAGTCTATTCAAAGTCAATGTCAGACCTTATATTTCTGATATGAGGAATTATATTTACCATCACACTCCTTTCGGGGGGATACCTGATAGCTTGAATCAGATTCCATTTACCCCTCCTTAACTCTAACCACAGTGGACTGAAAAACCACCAGTATCAGCTCTGCACTTTGATGTGCTTTCCCCCTTGGCGACAAAAAAAGGAAAAAAAAGGAGCCAATTGTCACAGAAGCCTTTTAGCTGGTGCAGATAGGTGTGGATTATAGGTGTATCTGGGGGACCATTTTTGTCTTTAGAAGAAAGAGTTTGAAGTGGTTGCAGAATCTCTTATGGATGTGGACACTGATAAATTGCTCTTATTGAACTCACCAATACTGGGAGTTGACAAACAACTCGGTAAATGCTTCGTTCACGTCATCAACAATTTTCTATTTTTAAGTAAAAAAAAAAAATTAAGACAACCCCTCCTGCCTGAAAAATCAAACAGTACGTCAATAGTCCATATATGGTCTGACCTCTTTACAAGCTCTCTGAATAATCAGCCGTTTTATTTGAAGCCAGGACTAAGTAGTTCATCATTAGCATCTGTTAAAGGGGTACGCTGGACTAAAAAGTAGTACTTAATATGGTATTTGACATGTTATGTAATATTCTGCAGTGCAGCCTTGCATTACTCATCCTGATCGGAATCCTTTTTGTGTAACCATCCCTCAATGTTCTCTCACTACAATATCCAGCATGCATTAGGCACAATGCATCAAACAATCACTGGGAATTAACCTTGTGACAATTAGAAATCCACTGATGTAGAGGGTAATAAGTACAGAGGTCATGTTCGGCTTCCTATCAGTAATACTAGATACCTGGCTTCCTGTATTAGAAGCTGGTGGAAAAAAAAAAGCATTTTAGTCCATCCTGAAGTATCAAATGTTCATCCTACCTTCAAATTACATACTCTGAAGGGAGTTTTCCATGTCTTTAAACCAGAAAATCTCTTTCACTGGACGTCTTGGCATGTTCACAACAAATCTAGCAAAGGTTCCATTTTTCATTTTGGCCAGAATGGCTTTTTAACATTTTTTTCCAAAATAATATCTTTAAGAAAATGGTAATTAGGTGGTAATTAAACATAATTACAGATTACAGATAACAGGAAATAGCCACTATACATTTGTCCTATTTTACAGGGTACGGTGCATGATGTGATGATCATCGTCTGTCTACTGTGAGAGTTCCTCTTACACAACCACTTTGAATGTGTGCTGTTTAGGTGATCAGATCCATTGGCTTGCACATATATATCACCGAACTGGCCTGATGTAGATTACCAAGTCTTTTGCAAGTATTCATCAGTCCCTGTTGTATGTGATTCCGTTTCGAAAGACAACCCCCAAATCCTCCGTGGTCTGGGATCAGTTATCTCACATATTCTGCTTTCTGATGTCAGCCAAGGATGGGTTCCTCTTTTGAGTCATGGTTCATCTCTTCACTGTCACCCTGAGATTGCTGAATAAGGGTCTGAATCCATATTTCTGGAAAGCTGCTTTGTGAGAATGCCTTGAATTGGTTCGATTTAAATATTTAACTCTTGGGCAAAGGTAGAAACCTTTTGCCCATTAGAAATGCTTACAAACGGATATAATTCTGGTTAAAAATGCCAATCCCTGATATGTTCCAGGGTCCCTGTCAAGATCGAGGTTCCCAGGGTCACTCTGAGAGTTTCCTTCTTGAGTTTCAGAGGTTTTTTCAAATGTCAAGGTCATCCTGAGACAGTGGTCTCTGGCCTCTCCACCAGCCGGAGGGCTTCATGCATGCCAGCTGCTGACAGCCTGCGGTTGATGTTGCGATAGCGGCAGCTGAGCAGGCTTCGGTAAGTGGTGCGCAGGTCACGGTTAAAGAAAGCATAGATGAAGGGGTTGATGAGCGAGTTGGCGTATCCCAACCAGAGCAAGGTCCTCTCTACCCACAGCGGCACACAGCTGCATTCCGTCCCGCAAACAAAGGGCCGAGCAGTGGAGAGCAAGAAGAAGGGCAGCCAGCAGAAGCTGAAGGCCCCCACTACAACTCCAAGAGTCGCAGCTGCTTTCTGTTCCCTCTTGAAGATGGAGATGCTCTTGCGGTCAGAAGAACCACCAGCCATTCCACGCAAGAATCGGGGCAAACGAGTGCACTCCTCCACCTCCCTATGCAGCTTCATTGCCACAGTAACACAGTCCACACTTGTCGACTCTTCCCCACCATCCGCAGGGTCTTCCTCATCCTCGTCCCGTGCCCCTCGCCTATTCTCCCCAGGACGTGGGAAGCCGGTGATGGTGTGTTTAGCTGCGCTCAGCTTGGCCGCCCGGTAGATACGGTAGTACATGATCAACATGACAGTCATAGGGATGTAGAAGGCCACGGCAGTGGAGTAGATGGTGTAGCCGAAATCCTGGCTAATTAAGCACACTTTGTCATCGTTTACGTTCTGTGCCCAGCCAAAGAGTGGAGGCAGGGTGATGGATGCAGAGAGGAGCCACACAGAGAGAACCATCTTGGCCATGCACCAGCCATTCTGCCGCACCGGATACGTCAAGGGTCTGGTGATGCCCAAGTACCTGAAATAAAAGAGGACAAGGAGGGGTTAACTTCAACTAAATCCTTTCAGCTTTACTTCTCTTGAGCTGATATTATTTTTATAGTATCCATTTTGTATGCATTTTATGGTGTCCAATTAGAGTGTCCATAACAGAGAGGCACCATGATATTTCTAATGCTCTTGACGTTTATTGCCATTAGTGCTACAAAATTTCAAAAAGCCCCAAGTGTAAATTACTGACCTAGCAGAGGGATGACCTTCCGGACATGCCTAACAATGGTAACAGCAGGCTACTAACAAACCAGATATCTGGATTATGAAATCATAATTCAAAAAGTATCAGTCAGAGTACAAAATATACACTGGGAGATTTTTAAGAATATTGTATTTACATCAGTAGCAACTTCAATAACTCATCTGATTCTTCATTGTCTTTATAAACTATTTAACAGCTGTGTCACTTTTTATAACAATAGTTATGTGTGGTTGTGAGAAAAAAAATAAAGGAGGATGGTTTCAGTATTTTCCAATTATCTAAATTACTGATTTCATAAATCAGAAAAATGGTAAAGCTTACATACCTCAGAGCGAACTGAATGTAACAACTTATTTCTAATAATATTTACAGACTTCATAAAGTTTTCAATGTTAAGTTTTAAAATGCACTTAACATTGAAAGAAGCAGTAAAAGAAGACTATGTAAATGACTGAATTGTGCTTAGAGTTCAGACAATTAAAAAAAAAAACTATGTATGTAAAGAACTGAATTGTGTTCGCAAACTTCAGTCAAATAAAAATGTATGCAAAGTACCGAGTCTAAGAAAATTATATGTATAGTAGTGAATTGTGGTTATAGACCCCAGACTGTGAAAGAAAACTGCAAAGTATTGAACTGTGCTACAAGCTTCAGTAGTACTGATTTGTGTCTAATAGTGCCTTTAGATTTGAGAAAACTAAAGTAAATGTAAAGTACTGACTTGTATCTAATTGTGTTTTTAGACTTGAAAAAAACAAAGTAAATATAAATTACTGATGCGTATCTAATAGTACTTTTAGACTTGGGAAAAGTAAAGTAAATGTAAAGTACTGACTTGTGACTAATAGGGTGCTACATTGGTTTTCTAAACTATGAAAGTATTATACACAATTATACACAAGTCAGTACTTTACATTTACTTTAGTTAAACTTGAGAAAAGACCAAAGTAAATGTAAAGTATCGACTTGTGACTAGAAGTGCTTTTAGACTTGGGAAAACAAAAGTAAACGTAAATACTGACTTGTGCGTGTTTTTGGTTTTCTAAAGTGTTATTAGATACAAGTCAGTACTTTACATTTACTTCAGTTAAACTTTAGAAAACTAAAGTAAATGTAATGTACTGAATAGTAATTAGTAGTGCTTTTAGACTTGGAAAACCAAAGTAAATGTAAAGTACTGATTTGTAATTAGTAGTGCTTTTAGACTTGGGAAAACTAAAGTAAATGTAAAATACTAAACTTGTGCCTAGCAGCGCTGACTTATATCTAATAAAGTACTAACTTATATCTAGTACCACTTTAAAACTAAATAAAACCAAAGTAAATGTAAAGTACTGACTTGTGTATAATAGTGCATGACTTGAGTTTTCTAACCAATAAAAGTGCTATTAGATACAATTCAGAACTTTACATTTACTTTAGTTAAACTTGAGAAAAGCCAAAGTGTAAAGTACTGACTTGTGAACTAAAAGTGCTTTTAAACTTAAGAACACCAATATACTTGTAAATTACTGACTTGTATTTAACAGGGCTTTCATATTTAAAACACCAAGGTAAATGTAAAGTACTGACTTGTATATGAAACTTCTTTTAAACTTTAGAACGGCAAGGTACATGTAAAGTACTGGTTTGTGTCTAATAGCGCTTTTAGACTCGGGAAAGCCAAAGTAGTTGTAAAGTACTGACTTAACGCATTACTTGCTGAATGTTTTTTGGCGGTCTCACCTATCGATGCTGATGACGCAGAGCGTCATGATGGACGCAGTGCAACACATGACGTCCATGGCGATGAAGACGTTGCAGAAGAACTGTCCGAAGATCCAGCGCCCGCCGATCAGGTCGGTGATGCTCACGAAGGGCATGACCGCGAGCGCCACGGACAGGTCCGCGAGCGCGAGCGACACGATCAGGTAGTTGGAGGGCTGCCGCAGCTTCTTGACGAAACATACGGAGACGAGTACGAGCACGTTCCCGCAGATGGTGCTGAGCGTGAGCGCGGTGAGCGCGGCACCGATCAGCACCTTCTCCGCACCGCCGTAGCTCAAGATCTGCTCAGCGCAGCGCGTGCGGTTGGATGCGGCCATCACAAGGCTGGGCTCGAGGCCCGTGGGCCCCAGCAGGTCCGAAGCCGCGGAGCCGGGCATGTGCGCGGGCGCGGGCACGGGCAGGTGCGCGGCGGGCACGCGCTCCCCACCAACGACCCCTCCGCCGCCGCCGTCGTGCGCGAGCCCCAGGAGCCGCGGGAGCAGCAGTGCCTCCGAGATCCTCGTGCTCGCCGCGCCCGTTCCAGGTTCCCGAGCGCGCGCCTGCGCCATCAGCGAGCGCGCGCTCTCTCCGTAACCCGCGGTCCTGTTCACGTCTCCGAGCACCATGGAAGCGCGCGCTCCTCCTCCTCACGGCAGAAACACAGCCGCGCGCGCTCGCGCCTCCGGAACCCACGAGCGCATTCACGCACCGGTTATGAGGAGGATAGATAGATAGATGGATAGATAAATAAATAGATAGATAGATGGATAGATAAATAAATAGATAGATAGACAGACAGACGGATAGATAGGCAGACAACAAATAGATGCGCAGTGGAGAGCTAAGCGCGCAGCAGAGAGAAGGATTCTGTGGAAGTGAATGAAAGTGAGCGGGGCACCTTATATTATCAACGTGACGTCACGTATTACCCTTCTACCCTCATAAACACACACACATGAGCGCACACACACGCGCGCTGAGAGACGCGTTAAATGGTTACAATAATCACAGAGAGCGCAGTATTAATCAAAACGCTACTTTATTGGGAACGTGTTTATCTGCTCCCTTAGGCTAAATCTGTCAGGATCTAGCCTCACTTTTATTACACTCTGGCTCTTCTGAGTCATTAAAGAGTCCAAAACGTGTCATGCTGAAACAGAAAAGCCCCATCTTAAACCTTTCAATGCGTTTAATCTACTAAACCCATTTAAAAAAAACTAATTTTGTTACATTTACGTTTAAAGTATTAAAAAAGTAAATACCGGAAATTATTTATTTATATAATGGTTTATATAATATATTACATCATTTAAGATATAATAAAGGTAATAAAATTAAAAAAAAACTCCCAGTCCTACTCTGTCCTCTGCACTGCATTGGTTAGTAAAGTTCCATCTCCTGTGTTGGGACTGGCTAGTAATATTTAATCGCCTATGTTGGGACTGGCTAGCAATGCTGGGATTGGCCCATAATGTTATATCTCCTGTCTAGGGATTGGCTAGTAATATTCCATCTCCAGAGTTGGGATTGGTCAGTAATGTTCCATTTCCTGTGTTGGAATTGGATAATAATATTCCATCTGCTGTGTTGGGACTAGCTCTTAATGTTCCATCTCCTGTGTTGGGATTGGCTTGTAATATTCCATCTCTCGTGTTGTGATTGGTTAGTAATATTATATCTCTTGTGTTGTGATTGGTTAGTAATATTATATCTCCTGTGCTGGGATTGGCTAATAATATCTCACCTCTTGTGCTGGCATTTGACTCTAAGCGGGTAGATGTGTATTGCTGTAGCCGTGCTTCACATGCTTCGTGTGGCTCTCCCCCTCCCCCAACGCCATTTAGTCGTGTCCAGTTCCACCTGCAAGCTAGAACTTCCAAAGTCACGTGATACCACCAATACTGGGAAGATGAAAGGTGGCCTGTGCTTCCTCCGAGTCACATGAAGTTCCACTGCAGCTTTTAAAACTGCTGCAGTGGAACAGTGTCATTGGAGGACAACACTGGCTTCCGATTCTGTTACCTCACCTAACAAATGCCCGCGCTAGCCAGCATCGTGCTAAGGGACGGACGAGGGAGGACCATCCTGCTCCACCCAGACAGAGCCAGTTGTCTCGGAGTCTAGCTACGGATGGCTGTGGCATCAATGGGGATCGAACTTGCTCGATCTCCTCATGATGGTGCCAACACTTAGATTCTTGTTTCTGCTCTATTTGAAAAATGAGTTTCTTCCAGCACCACACAAACACCCTTCAAAGTCAGATAATAATTTTCTGTGTAGCATCAACTGGTTGTGATGCCAACACTATTTTCATTACTGCACATGAAAGAAACAGGCTACCAACGTCCATTAGTGAAATAACACTGTGCAAATGTAACTAGAACAGAGGTCATTTACATATATCAGTCTAATAGGCACAGTAATAGCCTGTTTAAAAAGATATAAAGAGAGGTTGAAAATAGTGATGAAAAATTTAATTAACAGTCTTTTTGGTAGATAAATCCACACTGATGTCATAAGTGAAGCTCAAAGAATAATAACGGTAAAAAAAATGTAGGGTATGCACCCATGGTCGATTCAATTCTAAACTGGAAATGCTAAGATCGATAACACACTGATTACTGAGTAGTTGCCAGGCTGTTCTAGTCTATTGTACTATGTTCACCCAGGTAGTCCAATTTATGCTTGTCTTGAAAACCAGCTAGTAGTACTTTCTACCTTACTCCTCTTGAAAACATCAGCGTTTAATTGTTTGTTTTCTAGCTATGAGTGTTAGATGTTGGAACAAGTCACTGGGTTGCAACTAAGAAGTCTTGACACTGAAGTGCTGATTCATGTACCAAGTTAAAGCAGGTAAGTCTCAAGTTATGTCCCAAACCAATACAAACAAGTTCCAAGTCTGAATCAATACAGACAATTCTCAGGTCAAATCCTGAGTCAGTATAGATAAGTCTTGAGTCGAGTCCTGGGTTGATACAAAAATGTTTTAGATCAAGTCTCAAGTCAATACAGACAAGTCTGAAATTAAGTCCCAAGTCCTAAACTTTGCATTCCAAATCAGGTTTGAAGCTTTGCATCCCAAACAAGTCAGCAGTCATTCTTCATGAAATTTAATGCCAATTCAACACAGAACACTAAAAAGCGTTTTCAATATGGTGAATTAATATAAATGTTAAAAGTAATGATTTTATTATTATTATTATTTTTATTATTATTATTATTGTTATTACCCTTCCAAAATGTCACGTGACCATGATAGACACAATATATTAAAGAACATGAAACATGAAACAGATTATAAACAATTTTCAGTGTGTTACTGACCTTAAATACTTTACAGTAGAAGATGGAGCTGTAATAGATTAAATGAGGTTAGGAGCATGTATTCATCCTACCTCCCCCAATAGGTTTCCTGGTTCTTAGATGACAAACAGACCGGCCTGTAGCTTAGCTTGCTCACGCAGATAACCAATACAAACTGAGGCCTTGAAATGAATCAGTTTGGCAGTTATACGCTGTGTTTTTAAATGACACACCACAATGACTCTAAGTAGCTGAAAGTAAACTGGTAAATTCCATTCAGGACGGGCATGTGACACTTGCCGCCCCCAGTTTCAGGCCACACAGGTCTTTGATGGATGGCTAAATACACAAATAACACTCCAAACAAGTCTCTGGTTGCAAACTAAGCAAATAAATAACTAAATAAATAAACATATATATATATATATATATATACACAGTACTGTGCAAAAGTCTTAGGCACCTAAAAACTGTTTACTACTGTATAAAATATTTTGAAAAAAATATATATATATAAGTTAATGTTAAAACATTAATATTACAATAAATACAATTAACATTATTACAGTACAGAGTGGTTTTATGTGTGGCAAAGTGTTCTCCTAACCATTTCCAGACCTCTTTCCTCATGGAAGTCCAATATTCACTTTAGCTACAATCAAATACCTGGTTTGGCTGG
>JBBJLS010000001.1:36519882-36542390 GCA_037577275.1 Bryconaethiops microstoma | reverse complement strand
GGGTTAAATGCAGAGGAAGAATTTCGTGCTGTTCACGCTGTGGTGTGTTCATGTATGACCGAATGATCACTTTCACTAAAGCCAAAAAACAACTGTATACAAATATCTCCAAATAGACGTATGTTCTAGGGTCATTAAGCTTGTTTATACCTTAGATTAAACTGTGTCTCATGTCTAGCTAAGATCTAGATACTTTGGACAGACTCCCTTAACACCTTTACTAAATATGAATAAATAACGCATTTATTCATCAACAATATCCAAAATGTTTTAGCCTGGATAAACTCCTTGTCCTCATGCTATGCTAACAGCCTATAACAAGATGTTAGAATATTACAAACTTACTTTGGCTGAAAATTTGGCATGTTTATCATCATTTTGACTGCACTAATCTGTCCTTTCCTGAATTGATTTGTGTTTTATTTCCTGTTTTTCTCATGACCTTGGTGTATGAGTTTGACTCCAGAATAAAAACTCTTTAAGAGAATGGAAGTATGGGGGAAGAATAAAGTAAGGACAAAAGCAAAAGCAGGGGGGAAATGCAGGGCAAAATCTGTTGTATGGGCTGTGAGAACCTGGATGTGAATTTTGAACCCAACCTGAATCTGACAAATATTTGGAAACTGATGTCTGAGCCTGACCAAACCAGATGTGAGTGGTTGGGTCCCACCGGGTTCAAGCTTTACCCCAATTTAACCAGATAATATCCAATTTTACTTTCCCACATAAAAAGCACATCAATGCATATATTTATTTTCTTGTTTTTCTGTTCCCCCAGTAACAATACAGCTTAGATTGGACGTTTTCATCGACCCAGAGTGCAAGAAGGCACTTGGTTTGGGTATAACTCAAGTCTCTTTCATTTTATTTTTTATATGTATCAACCAAAACATTAAAATCACCTGCATAATATTATGTGAGTCCCCTTCCTGCCACCAAAACAGCTCTGTTGAGGCTTGGACTCTACAAGACCAGTTTGTCCAGCAGATCTCATAGATTTTGAGGCCAAGTCAACGCCTTGAACTTGGTTGTCCTTCCTTCACTTTTGGTGGGTAAAAAACACTGTATACTGAGAATACCGCACAAGACATAAAACCATTGTAATTTTCATAGTTCCATTACATCAACTTCATAAATTGACTGTTCACTTGCTGTTGACTGGTGGCCTAGTGGTTAGGGAGTTGCGCCTGCGCTCGGAAGGTTGTGGGTTTGAATCCCAGGACTGCCAGTGGCACCACAGAGGTACTTGAGCAAGGTACTGCCCCCACACACTGTCTCCGCCTGTCTCTGCAATTATATGCGAATACAGAAAACACATTCTGTTGTCACATATTGAATACGGTCAAGATCCTTCTCTGTCCACATCTAAAAGCGGTTTGAGTGGTTCATTTGTAATCCGATTTGTCCTGGGGGTATTTACAGTTGGCCTTTCATGGGGACGAGTGAAATTCGAACAGGTGTAAACAGTCTCAGAGAGAAATATGTGAGCTACATTTTGGACAGTCTCCCAGTCACAGATTAAAAGAGCGAGCACCCCACATGTTCAGCATCTTCCTCTCTACATAAGCAGTTCATCATATTTTTAAACCAGCATTCTTTTAGAAGAATTCCAGTCTTAGAAGGCTTTTCCCCTGAAATGTAGTCGATCAGCAAAGACTCATTTGGAGTTCTAAGTTTCATTTTGCAATGGCGCAAGGTTAAAAAGTAAGGTTCGCTTATACCTCACCAAATAGCACCATGCAAACTGCAGCAGAAATCATCACACACTCATTATCCAGTTCTTAGCATGGAATTACCAAAGCTTTGCTTGGATCTGGTCCTGAGAGCTGGCAATTCACTGATATTTCTATCAGTGTGTTTGTGTGTGTGTGGGGGGGGGTCGGGGGGTAGTGTATTAATTGTATGCATTATAGTGTTAAGGTAGGTCAAAAACACACTCACAAAAACTCGTACACATACACACTTTTTTTAGAAGCTCAGATAATCTGAGGTCTGCTTTAAGCCATCTCAAACCCCTTTTATTCTCTTTGTGTGTGTGTGTGTGTGTGTGTGTGTGTGTGTGTGTGTGTGTGTGTGCTTTGAGTGACATGTACGCCTGTGTGCGGGAGCGTGTGTGTGACAGCGTGACAGTAAGCTGGGTTCACTGAGAGGACACAGTTTTTAGTATTGATATGGGAAGCGCTTGTGTGTATGTTATCAGTGCCTTGTATTAATTTGGATGTGACGGCTGCTAGTCTGCGTAGCCGATCGTCTCGCGGGGGAAACACGCCATAATCCTAATCCCCTTCCATGCGGGATTCGGTCTAATCAACAGCTCTTTAAAATGAAAGGCTGCATGCGCACACAGAAAAGCAATCTACATACATTAGCTGTCTCCACTGTCCCCCTTGAGCGCCCACTGACATCACTTATGAGGGAAATGTAGATTTGTTACCGCTAACAGCATTGGAAGGCTATGTTAACAGAATAGCAGTATAACACATCACATTCAAAATTATCTCTGTCATTTTCATGCCTGAGCCTTTGATGTTTATAAGGCTAGAGTGAGTCTAAACCCCAAAAAGCCACCAGAGAACTTTCCTGAGCCATGCCAGGTTCGCTCTACCTTAGCTAATGATGCACTCACTGGCCACTCCATTAGGTACCCCGATCTTCAGCTCTGCGCACTATAAAAGTGCACTTTGTAGTTGCAGAATTACAGATTGTAGTCCATCTGTTTCTCTGCATCATTTGTTAGCCCATTTTATATCGTCTACCAATGGTCAGGACTCCTACTGGACCATCACTGAGCACATACTTGAGTGGGGGAACATTCTCAGCACAGCAATGATACTGACGGAGTCGTATTAGTGTGTGTGTGTGTGTGTGTGTGTGTGTGTGTGTGTGTGTGTGTGTGTGTGTGTATGTGTGTGTGTCTGAGTGGACTGCATACAGCAGTAATGCTTGAGTTTCACTGCATGACTGAGAATAGGACTAACCAAAAATATACAGCCACCGGTTTCCAGTGGCCAGAAACTGACAACAAATTAAATGATTAGAAGATAACCAACGCGACTCAACAGAATCGCTTCTGTCTAACTCTGACTGTTGGTCCACCTAACATCTGCTAGGTGGACCGACAGGTTAGATGGGTAATAAAGTGGACAGTAAGTGGACACTCCATTTGTACCAGTTAAACACACTGAAATGCCATTACCTCATGGTCACCACAATACTGAGAATGAACCATCTCTCAAATAAGATCTGCTCATTGGTGGTTAAAGGAAGTCCCTGACAGCTGATGATCACCTTGAAAGCAGATGAACAAATGATGCAGAGGAACAGAAGGACTACAATCTGTAAATATAGAACAATAAAGTGCAAATATATGCTAAGTATGCTAATAATGATTCAATTGCCAATGAGTTTAGATAGGAGATGGGAGCACATAAACCACTCTAAAGCTAAATTAAACCTTTTCCTCCAACCTCACTCTATACCTGTCAAAAAAAATCTAAAGGCATGCGAACCATTGCTTTCCACACACACACACACACACACACACACACACAAACACAAAGTGCTGTTTAGCTCTGCTAACGTAACAGAGAATCCGCCACCCAGACCAGTTAATCCCCACTTCCTGTTTGATTGTGGTCCTAATCCAAACAAATCACAGCTGTGCTCCAACAGCAGCCGCGGGTTACTGGACTGACCCCCGTCCTCCTCAATGAGAAAAATGCGGAAATGCTAAATTAAAAAGACGGCTAAGTCACTTATGATCAGTTTCACTGCACTTTTGAGGTGGGGGAAACTCCCCTTTATCATAAATGTGGCATTTTATTATAAAACCCCTGGAACAGCCCAATTCTTATTCCATAACCATTCAGTTTTATCTATAGGAATCTTAACATGCACACCCAAAGGTCTGAGGTTGCCAGATTGGGCAGTAAAATGCCATAGTGCTGAGTGTCTGCATTTTATCTAAGAAAGGTTATGGCGGTCTGGGCTTCTGGGCCATCTAATTCTAATGTCGGAGCCTCTTACTGGAGAAAATGAAAACCATATTTACAAAAAAAGATCCAACTCATTGGTTATTCAGAGTTCGTTTCCATGACTCCCCGATGGGCGGCCAATTACAGAGCAGCAGAATGGTTCTTGTCTCTATCATTAGTGCGGGAACTGTGCTTTGATGTCTCTATCGAGACAGAGAGAGGGAGAGAGAGGAATAAAATGAGACGGACTGAAGGTGAAAGATGGAGACGAACGAAAGACAGAGATGGAGAGAGATGAGAAAGAAGTAGCTAAAGGGAAGCACGTGACGAGAGGGATGAGGAAAGAGGGATTATGTAGTTCTGCCCTGTTGTCTGTTGTATGTCTTTAATATTCACCTCCTTGGCGTCTGATCTCACTAATCCAGTTACTAAAGAGGGCTACATACACACACAGTCACGATTAGAGACGTAATTACTCCACTGCAACCAAACGCAACTGGAACCAAATCTACATCATGTGTCACGTTCCTATTTTGTTCAAGGCCGTTTGTGTCGCAGCAGCGTCCCCCAGGAGCTCACTGCTAGCACGGAATGGAAGCAGATAAAAGTGTTCAAACCGAGCAACTAAAGTGTAATCAGCAACCAGACTTCACCTACAACAATTACAACTGGCCTCTCAAATATGCTCAAACACAAATTTTATGTAAATGTGCCCTCATTTATACATACATATGTAAATAAATATGTGTGTGTGTAAAAATGCAGATGCTAATGCTAGCTAACGACGTCAATATGGCTAACCCTTTAATGCCAGGCTTTGAACTGGGAAGGACACACATTGGTCCTGGGAAGGACACCAAGGGTTGGACACACATTGGTCCTGCATTAAAAAGGATTTCCAGCCAAGAGTCCCCGTCGACTGAGACTATGCTTTAAAGATGGGTTTGTTGTTGTTCTGACATCCTTAAAATATTTACACACACAGGAAATGAAAAGAGGAAAAAAGTTCAGCATGAGGCATCAGGGCTTGAGAAGTCCATATTTCCACCCAAAAGAAGCTACAATAGAACGTGGCTTAACATACAACACATTTTTCGGCCCAGCCAGCTACAGGACACGGATTAGGCCAAATTGCACTGACGGTTTTGAAGTACCTATGGGAATACTTTGTGAGTGTAGTTTGTGTCTGGAGAACTGGCCCTATGTGTTTTATTCCAAGCTACATCACTGAGAAGTCCATTTGTAGGGCTATTACAGTCTAAAAGGAATAACTCAATAAATTATTTATGTAATGTGATATTCTGTAGCACAGAATCTCAGCCCTCAGCTTCATAAGTTAGACTGAATTCAATATTTTGTATGGTTTTCACCTGTCAGTGTTCCCTCCCTACAAGACCCTGTGTGCAGTACAATATACCCTTAATGGAACTTGGGAAATCCTGACAGCTAACCACTGATCTAGAGGCTAATATACACATCATCAGAAGGGAGGGCTTTAACCCATAAAATCATGTTGGTGTCTAAAGCTTCAACCTGCAGGGCATATCTGGTCACAAATGATCCATAAATCCAATTTATCCATAAATCCAAATAGAAAAAGTTTAGCAGCTAAGACAAACTTTATACAGCCTCAGATTTGGTTGAACCTGGTGTTGTTAAAAGCAAAGATAAAAGTTTGTGCAGAATGTTAGAGGAACCTTCCAAACCTGACACAGCATGAACACTGATACACATTACATTTACATTTGTGGCATTTAGCTGACGCTCTTATCCAGAGCGACATATATCAGTGCTCAAGTAGTCCAACTGTTCTTCAACCTGTAAAAATATCAACATCCGCTATTCGACCAAAGTGAGGAAAAGTAAGGAAGGCATGCAGATGAGTAAGTTTTTTTTAAAATATGAATATAGGAAAGAAGAAATAAATGAGCAGAAACGAGGCATAGTTAGTCACCAAGGTGCTCCTTGAAGATGTGGGGGACGCTTGAAGACAGCTAGGGAGTTCATTCCACCACTGAGGGACCAAGACTGAGAAGAGTCTTGACGCATGTCTTCTTCTTCTTTTGAGCAGCGGAGGTTCAAGACAAGCCGCGTCTGAAGCCCTGAGAGGACGAGAAGTGACGCTGCTTGATCAGTGCTGATATGTATGGGGTTGCAAGTCCATTCTTGGCCTTGAAAGCAAGTGTTAAGGATTTAAACTTAATGCGGGCGGCCCTCCTTATTAATTCCTATTCCCCTGTTACTATTACTAATATAATTCTAATTCAAATAATAATTATTACAAGTACAAACAAAATTAGCAATAATACCAGTAATGGTTTTACAAATTACCTTTGAAAAAAATTAATATTTTTGCGACAGAAGTGCTAATAACTATCGACTAAAATACAGCTAAATAAGGTTATATCAATAAAAAATCATCACAACAATAATAAATAATAATATATGGGCTCCATGGTGGCGCAGTAGGTAGCGCTGTTGCCTCACACCTCCAGGGTTGGGGGTTTGAATCCGATGTTCCTGGTCTTGTGTGTGTGTGGAGTTTGCATGTTCTTCTTGTGGTGGCGTGGGTTTCCTCCAGGGTCTCCAGTTTCTCCCACTGTCCAAAGACATGTCAGGGGAATTGGGGATTCTAAATTAGGTGTGTGTGTGTGCACGTGCACACACACCTCGTGAGTCCCTACCTTGTACCTGTTGGCCCCGGGTGCCTGCGACACAGAAAAGGAAAGACTAAAATGAATGTGTTAAAAACCATAGACTTAAAATATGTCACTTTCAGCTTACAAGGTAAATTGTCAGTTGTTAAATTGGGGGTGATGTATAAGAGCCCTTTTTCTCTTCCCCACTTGGGGAAAACCACTGACCTTGTGGCCCTCGGGTCATTTGAATTTCAAACTTCAGCTTTAGGAATAGTTTGGGACAGAAATCTCATAGATTATTTAATATCATACAGTTCTCGCAGAACATACCAACATTTAGGCAAAATTCTTTGGACACACAGTGTGAACAATGTAAAATTCTTTTTCTGCTTTTAACCCATTCACCAAGTGAAGCAGGGGGCAGCCAGGAACACAGCGCCCGGGGAGCAGTGTGTGGGGACGGTACCTTACTCAAAGGTACATCAGTGGTGCCACTGGCAGTCCTGGGATTCAAACCCATGACCTTCCGATCACAGGGGCAACTCCCTAACCACCAGGACACCAGCTACCCCAGCACAGGAAACCACATAAGCAAGTCTATCTGTGATTACTTGACAGCTTGATACAGTTTGAGACGAGTGTGTGAAGATGCTTAAGTTTCCATTACTTGTGAGCAACACTGGCCTTGTAGCTCCAGCCCAAAGCTAAAAAAGCAAACTTCAGACACCAAGCATGCCTCGGCAGATCAACTACAGTTGGTGTCCTGGAGGAAACTTCTGCAGATCTGAATTTGCTATTCCTTTAAATGCAAAGGAATAGCACTTGCAGCTGTAATTCCAGTGAGGAAGATGCAGAATTCCATGTGTAAAAAGGTGACATTCTTTAATCTGTGACTTGAGGATGTTTCATATGTAGCTCACACTCCTTGCGGGGACTACAGAAGACTCCAAGTTCTCCAAATTTAGATTCTCTCCCCTGCAGAAGTGTCCAATGCAAGCTGCCTGGGGAGGCTAGCTACTGGGGGGAAAGAAGGAAAAGAAATACTAAATAAAGCATCAGACATGGAAAAAAGAGACGGACACTATGTTAAAAGTACACTGTACGCTGCTGCAGTGCTCTGAGATGAGGATGATGTCTGGTCCTCATTTATTTTGCATGCACTCACACTTTATTTCTGCACCTAGGCGGGAAAGTCTCGGTACAATCAGCCACATCATTTGAAACGGCAGTGCTCCAGTGACTGACAGGTGTCTGAGGGGTGAGTAAATTCAGTGGGTCCTCACTATCGCAACACTTTGGGACAGTAAACTTTCCAGGGCTAGAAATCAGAGAAATCATTTTAGAAGCAACCAGTACTGTCACACTGCTAAATAATAGCAAGGAGCTGATCGGATGGTAGCCCGTTATATCATGATCACTTTATTATGTCCTTAGCTGATCTTTGATTTTTTGGTGCATTTTAATGTTTTGTGTATAAAAATAATCTTATTTGAGTGTCCAGAATTTTTGACATTTTGCCACCCTAAGAACCACCAACACATCTGGTCACTTTTAATAATTGCATGTGCAACATATATATATATATATCACACACACAGACACAGAGTACTGTACAAACTGTTAAAATTATGCAAAAAAACCCAAGATTACAACTTGTTTATTATATCATGATTTGTTTTGTTTGTAAAAAGCACTTGAAGTTTTGGGAGCTGGTTAGAAGAACACAGGTTCAGTTCCAGATTTCACATTGATGCCTCCGGTCTTTGCATGGATTTGTGAAACTTTATCATCATTTCTATTATATTATCATCTTTTAAAACATATACTGCTCCGCTAAACAGGTTTTAAACATCATTTTCTTAGGTATCTAGGTCTTTTGGACAATACTGTTAAAAAAAAAAAAAAGTCTTGGCCTCATGGGCCAAGATTGTAGTGCCACCACTGCTATTCTGTTATAAATCAGCGATTTATAAACTTCCTCGAAATCAAACAAACCGCATAAACAAACAGCATGCGGAGAGACTCTGTGCGTGTCTCCAGGAGCAGCGGAAAGTTATGGATTACGCAAAGGAACTTGCATGGAAGTTTCTTTACTGGCCTGTTTTTCCTCTAGGACAAAGCTCTTGCACTTTTTACAGACTGATTTAAATCAACCACATCGCTGGTGATCGCTGCATGAACAAACCAGAACTGCAGAGCAAAAGCAAAGAAAAGCTTTTTTTCCAGGCTGAAACAGAACAGACCTGATTGAGAAACACGCTTGGAGAAGGTGAAGATTATAAAGCCAATCTATGATCTATACTTATGTGGAGTTTAGAGCCCTTCTGTATGACACACTAGGCCAGAGGTCCCCGAACAGTGGGTCGCGGACCGGTATCGGTGCTTGAGTCATTTGGTACAGGGCTGCACAGAAAGACAGAATTTAAAAAAATATTTTATTGATTAACAGTCTGAAAGATCTTGTATTTTGAAAAAAAAAAACCAAACAAAAAAAACCCGCTCATCTCGGTCACATGATACAGTACATCAAAACAATTTGCCCATAAGCTAGCAAAAAAACCCCCAAACACTGTTTTTAGTTGTATCTGTACCGGTCCGTGAAAATATTGTTTTATACGAAACTGGTCCGGGGCGCAAAAAAGTTTGGGCGCCACTGATCTAGGCTACTACAACACCCATATTCTCTTTTTTATATTTATTTTTAACACAGCCAGTTTTATAAGAGACATACAGTGTCACTTCACATACACTACACCAGGGGTGTCAAGCTCCGGTCTGGACGTACCGCGGTAAAGATTAAATACGGTGGCATGTTGTCTTTCGTGATTTGTGAGTTCATATTACGTCATTCCCCACCCCTAAATATGCTGGTATTAAAATTTGTATTTTTTATTATCAAACGTAAATAATAAAAAACCTTTATCTTATAAGCAGGTCCAGCCAGGCTCACATTCATCAGTCTGATTTGTTAATTTTTTCACAAATATA
Organism: Bryconaethiops microstoma; assembly: GCA_037577275.1. Taxonomy (NCBI): domain Eukaryota; kingdom Metazoa; phylum Chordata; class Actinopteri; order Characiformes; family Alestidae; genus Bryconaethiops; species Bryconaethiops microstoma. Next base: position 36,532,789 of record JBBJLS010000001.1, on the reverse strand, counting down.
TAGGCACACATATCACCACTGAATTAACTGATGTAGCCCATATATTGTGTATAGCAATATATGGGCTACATCACAAACCAGTGGCCAAAACAACCAAAAAACCAAACTAGGCTCAACTTGATCAGTCTTATTTGTGAATTTTTTCACAAATCTACAATGTTCAGTCTGAATTCATCTGAATTCACAAATCACGAAAGACAACATGCCACCGTGTTTAACCGTCTACCACACTGAACTGTAGAGATACTCTCAAAAGCAGGGCCGTTCTTAGGCATACACAGTAGGGCCCCGACTGTGAGGGGGGCCCCAGCGCAGAATCCCGTCAGCAACCCCCCAACCCCCCTGCCCCCGGACCGACCGTGATGGGGGCCCTGCCACAGAAACAACCCCCAGAACTACAGCGAGAGGGGCCCCGGCCCGGACTGCGTAGGGCCCCCAAGCTGCTATGAACGGCCCTGCTCAAAAGAGTGGTGAATCGCAAACTATCTTCACCGCGGCCCTGGAGATCCGGTGTACAGCACAGTTTGATGGTTCTCCTCCTCAAACACATTCACCAAACCTGACAATTCACTGGTGAGGTGAACCAGGTGTTTCTGAGCAGGGAAATCACCGAAACGTGCTGGACCACGGCGCTCCAGGACCGGAGTTCAACACCCCTGCACTACACTGTTGGGGTTTGTATCAAAAGATGTGTCTACATATGACTTTTTTTTTTTTTTTTTAAAGAATCTGCTTTGTGTTATCCCTGGATTTCTCTGGGGTGAACCCTGCTGTGTTCTGTCTACAGCATGACGGCTGAGCTGATAGCAACCACTCCTGACAACACATGATTCAGCCAGACGCGTCCCAGAAGCGGCTCTCCACTCTGGGCCGCTAAAAATATGCAGCAGGTCCATTTTTGACGCATCGCTGCAAGACGCATCGCTATCAACCCTGTTTTTTCCAGTTTCCCTCCGTGCTGTAGTCTTCTTTCCCCTTTGCAATATTGTCTTGTCATTTTCCCATGTCACCCCACCCCCATCCCTCAACTAATAGAGGGGAATAGAGGGGTTGATTAATATTTAACAATCACTATGGATACAGAGCCACCCTAGTTCCAATGGACAAAATAAACACATGGCTGGAAAAGAAGTTTCAAAGATCCGAATCAAGTTCCGAACTTCATCACCGCAAAGACGTCTGATACAGGAATGGCATAGAACATCCAGTCATCATATATCACATCACTGCATCAATGTCAGACAACAAAAATAATCAAGATAAGTTTTTGTCATAATCAAGGAATCCCATAGAGGTGAGCTGTAAAACTGCAAGCTACATTGACCTGCCACTGACAGCCAAGTGCCACTAGAGTGCTCCTGTTCTCCATGGACAAGATACAGTGAGAGAAAACCACCCCCCCCCCGCCCCAGCTGAAGCCTGAAATCTGCTTTTTAAGTTTAGCACTGGAGCCATGGGGTTAATCCAGAAATGGACCACAGTTCCATCAGACTGTTTCATCTCAATTAGACTTGCTTATATGGTTTGTGACATCAAATGACATACTCTGTATAACAGTGGTTCCCAACCCCGCTCTGTTTTTCACGCTCCCAATGCCCCTTATCCACCTCATCAGCTCGTTAACTCGTTAATTTCATGGGTTGGAGGGGGGTGTGAGGTAGGTAAAGCACTGAAAGGTGCTGGGCCTCCAGAACCAGAGGCATTTCACAGAGAACATAAGTAGATTGATTTGCCATTTCTTAACAGTTTTACAGTTTGAGGCAAATGTGATTGGCCTTGTTTCTCCAACGCAAACTTAAAGGCTGCCTACAGTTTTAATAAGGGGAAGTGAGTAAATGAGGTCTTTCACCAAAGTCTTCCTTTAAAGACAGCGGTCCAGAAACCATAACTGGTTCTTAAAAGGAAGTTGCTCAATGTACGAAAAGGTAACATTTGAATCTGAACCGCAACATAAACATATCCAAGTTTTTCCTGCTTCAGTCCATGCTAACTGAAAGTATTTCAATTGTGTAAACTTTTTAGGCTGAACCATCACACTACAACCCACCTCCACTTCTTTCTTTGGGCCAGATGGTTGTCGGGGGGCGTAAATGAATAATAGCGAAGAACCATTAAGATGTAATTGTTGTTTGATGAAAGCTTTTAAATGGCCACCATCCTACATTTCCCGTATACATACCAAAAAGAGCATACACATACACACACAGAGTAAATGATCTGTTTCTGACTGGCTATATCGTCTCTCATATGTATATGTATATAAAAAAAAAAGTCTGGGCTGAAACAGACTTTCATGAAACGGACCGGGCTAAACCACTGAAGGATAATATACGCAGATATACACTGTTCAGACATAACATTAAAACCACCTGCCCAACTGGACTGATATCTTTGGAATTTGAAGTTCAAATCAGTGCCGGGAACTCGCTGTTCCACAAACCATTCCTGAACAATGTTTGCAGTATGGCAGGACACCGTATCCTGCTGAAAGATAAAGCAAATAAAAAGAAACCACTGCCATCAAGTAATCTTGTTGAAATAAAGGGGTGTACTTGGTCTGCAACAATGTTTAGGTAGGTGGTCTGTGTTAAAGTAACATCTACATGAGTGCAGCACCCAGGGTTTCCCAGCAGAACATTCCCCAGAGCATCACACTGCCTCCATCTTGCCTTCTTCTCATGCTTTCTGGTCCATCTCCTCTCCAGGTAAGCGACACACTTCCATCCACATGATGTAAAAGAAAACATGATTAATCAGACCAGGCCAATATGTTCCATTGCGTCCGTGGCCCACTTCTGATGCTCACATGTCCACTGTAGGCACTTTCAGCAGTGGACAGGGTGAAAATGGGCACTCTGACCGGTCTACAGCTACGCAACAATAGCCGCAGACCGCGGGTCAATTAGTCTTTGCTTCCCATATGCATCAGCCCTGTTGCCAGTTCACCGTTTGTTCTTCCTTGGACCACTTTTAGTTGGGACTGCTGCCTAATATATCCCACCCTTTGACAGGTGCTATTGTAACAAGAGAATGCTATCCACTTCACCTGGTTTTAATGTTTTGGCTGATCGATATATAAATACCTTTGTTTTTACAATATCAGTGACTTCAAAATAGTCTGTTCTTGCAGCTTACTTTCTAAAACTGGGCAGTGAAAGGCACATTTACAGCTTACTTTAGGAACTATAACAATGTTTGCATCTTACAAATATTTTTCCCCCAAGAAATCCAGGAATCTTCAGTTTTCCATGCTATTGGCCCTTCAAACCGATTTACTTGGAAATTGTATGTGCAACGAACTCGGTCGCTTCATGGAGGCACAAGTTTAAGAGACTGCCGACACTTTTGTTTTTAATAAAAACACATCGTATAGCATTTATTAAACATGGACACTAACTCCAATAACATGCACACCAGTTTTGTCCTTTAAATGTTTGAGTGTTAACATTATTGCAAACACTGGTTCCCTGCGGTTTTGTGTATTATATATATTTTTTTATTATCTTAGGATAAAAAAAACATTGACAATTACATGGGATGCCATTTTTTTCTGCATAATTTAACGTTATACACAGTGGGGGAGGGGGAGGGTAGGGACCGGGGGCAGGGGAAGTGGGCGGGGCCGGACTAAGAACGCTGACACACCGTAGCCGCTGTACGACAGCCTGGAGAACTACGTATCCCAGCATACATAGCGCAGGGAAAGGGGCAGGGTCAAAAAGGTCATAGGCGCCTGCGGACAGCACAAGAAGCATTCACAGTAAAGGAAGGTGGGGAGAAAGGAGGGAGCGAGGGAGAGGAGCAGAGGGAGAGAGTGATTGCAGCACTGGCCTGGGTGAAGACAGGGAGAGGGAGAGATGCGTGTGGTCATTTCTCTGTCCCTCTTCTCCTCTCCTCGCCTGATTGCCTAGTTTTCGTCATCTTTGACACAAAAAAAAGGGATTTTATATATATACAGAGTAGCTACAGGACCCTCCCACCCACCTCAGGCAACAGTGTCAATATCCACACGAATGATAATCATAGTAATAATAATAGCAATAATAATGATAAGAAAACAATATATTGGTCAGGATATTTTTTTCTTCTATACTCGATGGTGTTTGACACAATCATGACACAAATTGTCCTGGGATCGTTCGGTTGGGGTGCTGGGGCGGTGGGGGTAGGGCGGGAAGGTCCTTTTCTCTTCAGTACATTTTCAAGTTTTCTCCTTTTTTCTCTGGTGTTGGTTGGTTTTGCTTGTTTTTTAAAGTCCAGGTGTATAGGTTTCTGTATGTGTGTGTGTTTGTAGGTATGTATGTGTGTGGCTGTGTACGTGTAAAAAGTGTTCAGACTTTTGTGATTTGTGTGTGCTGTTCTTCGTCAAATGGTTCGTTTTCCGGGTCCGAATCCGTGGTGTCGGAATAGCGGTAGTGATCCGGCTCGTTGTCGCTCACGTCTGGAGTGACCGAGGTGGAGTTGGCCTCAGAGTTCGAAGGCTCCTCTGTTTTAGTGAAATACAACTTCACCTGAGAGAGCGAGAGAGAGAGAGTGAGAGGGCAACGAAAAGTCTACTTAAATACAAAGCACGTTCGTTTCAATTTGACTTCATTACAGAATGGCACAAACAGAAATTTACTTTGACACATCATACTCTGACGTAGTGTTTGTTTTTCATGTGTGCAAAGTGCAACACAGTTCATTTAGTGGATTTCACTCAATTTTAAACAAAGGGTTTAATTGGGTGATATTTGGTGGGGATTTTGTGAGAATAATAGAGAAAAATGCAACCACTACTGATTGTCAGCACTGGTAATTCTCAACTGAATATGACTAAAGTCCAAGAAATCCATGTCAGTTACCTACATTATTAAGGACAGCATTAACTAAAACTAATAGTGAGTATTTACTATCATCAGTGCTTCATACACAAAAATAAAATTTAAATGACTAACGTTTATTTTATGCAAATATTAAAGCACAGTCCAAATATAAGGTCCAAGCGCAAAAAAGACGATTGGCAATCTTGCTTCCTAGCTGGATTTATTTGGTAATACTACGATGTAATGTTACAACTAATCATGTAAACAAAGTAAGCTTACATATTTCTCCTGAGTGTGTCAGCATCAGCTACTCAGCTACCCACAGAAACATTACTTGTGTCTACCTTCTGAAAGTGTTAAAGAACATGTTACATAAAAGACGTGTCTAGGTAAATGTATTTTTTGTAATTACTGGTCTCTAAGGAGTACCCTAAGGAGTACAATGCAGGGATTCACATTCTACTTGTACTAAAAACATATTACTGTAAATGAATTAAAATAACTGGACCCCTCAAATAAAAGTGATCAGGTGACTATGTAATATCAACTGGCCTAAGTGTAGGGTTTATCAGCACGTTGTAGGTCCTCTGGTCTTAAAGACAACCTCGTGCTGCTTTGTCACTTTCCTAAAATGGTTTAAAGGAACTGCTTCCCACACACTTCACTGCTGTCCACAGACCATCCATATAGCTTGTTTTTCTACCCCCCCATCTCTCCTAATGCATGAATTTCACTTAATGAACTGTGTGGTATCTCACATTGTCTTGCTGGGACTTTTTTTGCCAAAATAAAATTATTGGAGCATTTTCAAGCATTATAAAAGGCTTGGTGGAGGTGGACTGCAAAATACTGGATAATGAACATTTTATCATTGGAATCCAGCCAAAATTCAATACAGGATCAGTCAAGATGCAGCGCTTTTTTCGGCTATAAAAAAAGAATGAAATAAAAAAAGAAGACTTGAGAAGAACAGTAGTGCGATTTGGTTTTCACCCCTAACCATAATCTTGTCTAAGAAAGGTACCATCAGTCTTAACAATCCTCACCTTAAAGTTTGGGGAGAAGTATCTGTTTGCTTTGTCTTTATTTGCTTTATCGAGGTCATTTTTTGTCAGGGTTAGAATCAAGTAGTCCCGGTCTGCATCCACTGCTCCGGCTCGCTCTCCTCCACGTTCCCGCTCTCCTCCTCCCGCTCCCATCCCTCTTTCACGTTCTGTTGGGGAGCTCTGGCTCTGAGAGGAGTTACTGCCTATCTCGCTCAGTACAGACCCATTCTCCACTTTCTCCACACTCTCCTCCGGCCCGGGAATAAAGAACGTGTTAACCCAAAAGTGAAACATTTTATCCTGCAGGACAGAATGAAACACACAGTGAAGGAAAATTGACATTTTATGGCTATAAATAGCATATGTTTATAAACATGCATATACACGTACACGCAAACAAACCAAATGCACAGGGCACATATACAGACAGGATGTAAATACTAACAAAAAGGTTGCACTTAACGAGGACTTACACATGGGAGAGGAAATACAGCCACACACACTCAAGATAGAAGCTGAGTCATTGACAAAAATAAGACAAGTGCTATAACATGGCTGTTAAACCACAAACTGCCAGCTGCATGCAACTACTGTAGCAATGATGACTGTAGCACAGTGGAGCCCACAGGCACAGACAGGGTCAAAGGTGCAGAGCAGCACTGCTAAAATTTTTCAAATAGATCACAGTTTTAGATAACTGATAAACGCCCACAAGGAGCCAATATCCACCTTGTCAGTGGCAGAATCATTTTAACTCCCAGCCTTGGGAGTTAATTTTACAAAACACTATAAAAATAAAATACACCTACTCTTAAAATAAAATCAGTGAAATTATTAATAAAAATGACTTACACCTATAATAATCATAAACAATGTTGCCATTCAAAGTTGTTAAACCACAAGCTGTTGCAGCAAATGTGCAGCAAAATGTAACAAATTGTACCACTTTACAATACAACCTGTGTAGAGGGTTTATGAACGGTGTCAAATTTTACTGAATAATTTTACACCATTGTATTAACTCAAATGCTTTAAAAACAAACAGTTATAACCAATTAAAAAGGCAGCAGTGAGCTTTTAAGATAAGATGTTAAGAATATGAAAGTGATTAGCGATAAAGCTGAGAGGTAATAATGCCGAAGACAAATTATGGTTCGTAACCAGCTGTCTTTAACAGCAGCATGAGGGCTCACTACTTGGAACACACACTGTTATAAAAATGTTATAAAAGCTTATTAATGACTCAATATTTATAAAAACCAAGAACTGATTTTAAGTTTTATTGAAAAGTCATAGTAGTAATAATTATAATAACTACAATAACAATAATAATAGAATTTAAGTGTTGTGTAGCATGCGAGTGAATGATGAGGGCTCTGCCAACCAGAATTTAGAACTAATACTAGGCAAACCTGACATTGCTTGTTTTGATTTTTTTGTTGGAAGAATGAAGAAAACTTGCTTTTGTATTGTATCGTTAATGCAAGCCAGACAGAGACCAGGCCATCTCCATCAGTAGCTCTAAAACTAAGAATCAACACTGCTGCGTGGCGTAAAACTAGAGAATTATCACAATACCACTTTTGATTTTCCGATACTATAACCCTGAGAGGCTGATACAGAGCCGAAGTGCTAAAATGAGCTGCTGTCAGTTCCCTTATGCCCTTCACTTAATGAAGTGCTCACTGACCTTCTTCATCATCTTGCTCTGCTTGTGAAAGAATTCCACTTTGATGTCTCCGCACACGGGCAGAGGCTGCGGGAACTCGAAGAACATGTGCTTGTCTTCCCTCCGCGTGTGGACCGGGTTTGACGTATGGATCTTCACTTTTAACTGGTACACAACAAATTGAGGATCTGAAGACAGAGGATGGGAAGGGAGAGAAAAGGATGAAAAGAAGAATGAAGAGGGAAAAAAATGGAAGGAATTAAGAAAATTTTTTAAGCAACCACAAAAGATAAAGGGGACACATATGTGAGAAAGGTGAGAGGGAAGTAATTACTAGAGATATATATATATACACACTTTTTTTTAAATATAAAACCCAGCAGAACCACAAAGCTCCACCCCAAACATGTCAGTCAGAAGGAATGGGGCAAAAAGGAGGGAGAGAAAGCTCTGCCCTACCCACCCCCCAGCCCCCATAGCATGCAGTACAGTCAGACAGGCGAGCATACAGGGCCCTTTTCTGAACACTGGAAATAAACTAAAAGTTCTATACGCATCAAAACAGTTGCTGTTTTCACATATTTCACTTGACGTAAATGAGGTAACGTGAGGGAATTACGCACTGAACGCTTCATAATCCTTATCAGAGTTTTAAAAAATTTTTTTTTAAAGAGTTTATTATATCAATAAACCATCAAGAAAGTAAAAATGACATTTTTTGACTGCCAAAAATAAGTCAACAATTCGCTCTGTGCTATTGTGCATTTTAATGGCACCTACAAGAGCCTGATGGTCACTTATTTATAACCTTAAATCAACCAGTGTTTATATGAATGTCACTACAGGAGCCGACACAGGTTTGTCTGTTACAGTAATCTGAAGACACTAGAGACAATTCGTAATAACCAAGCTAAAACAAGAAGCAAATTTTCTAAACTGTGGAGTGCTGTGGCTTAGGCTCCCTTTTTTCTCCAATACTGAACTGCTAGTCAGCCCAGGCCTGCAGTTTCTACACTGAGCTGACAGAGGGTGCTGTGGTTGGGGTGGCATAAAGGGGGCGGGGTGTTGGTCCAGCTTGCTTGGTTAACAGTAGTAATGAAGGGAATGTAGCTTTACCCCAGTGCCAGTTTCCTTTCTTGAAGCCCTGGGGGTTCGCATCACTCCTGTTTTTAACAGTACTGTCCCCTTAGAGAGAGAGAAGGAGGTTAAACATGCCAGAAGCAGCAGCAGCAGCAGCAGCAGCAGAACAGCCGAGAGCTCCACACCCACACTGCCTCTGCTCCACAAACCCCACTCGACAAAGCACGACGGCTGGGACGCAGAACAAAGTTCTAGGACAGCAATTCAGCTCCTAAACTCTGATTCTAGTGTGACACAATATAGCTCGAGATAAGCTTATTCAAGGTAATTTAGTTTGGCTTTGGTGCACAAGGTTCACACATTTTCACATACCTAGGCCCAGACCAATACTGCAGGGTGAATGTAGGGTTCTCCAAACTTGTAACAAGCTGCTCCAAAGTAAATTACTCATTTTTGAGGTTTTTTTTTTTGTTGTTGTTTATACTAGTTACAAAGACTGCCAGGTTGGAAAGCAGTGGTTAAACATTAAGAGTAATAAAAGCTGAACCTTTAAAATACAAAATAACATCATGGTTAAAATGGAAGGGTAAAAAAAAAAAAGGTAGCTTTAATAACACTTAATACAATCCTAACCATCAGTATTAAGATGTTTTACCACAAAATAAACCTGTGACGAATGCCAAAACAGTGCTAGAAAATTATGACTTCGTGATACGGTTTCTGACATGCTGATCATATCTGACAACTTAGGTTTGACCAGTCAGCAAAACATGACTGATCAAACGAAAAAAATAATTCATTTAGCAGTTAAGTGTACACATTCATATACGCTTTGTAATGTATATTACTAAAATATTTAGCTCCTTAATGTGGTGTCTCTTTATTTGGCATAGTCTACAAACACAAATGGCTGCTGCTTCATGTACAGAGAGGTGGCAGTCTAATTCAGAATAGAGCCCTCGGGAGGTAGGAGCAGAGGGAAAGAGAAATACAGACAAGTGTTAAGCCGTTAGGGACAGAGCTAAGACTGAACATGGGGTGAAAACCAAAGATGGTGTGTCCACAACCCCACAGCAAGTGAAAGGTACAACAGAAATATTTCTAACAATGACATCAATGGCAACAAAATTAAAGTGATGTGAGCTTCAAACTAACACTGGATCAAAGACAGTGAACATTTCCTTTCAGCTTTAATCCCTAACTTGTCAGCCATGATAATGGTTTATATACAAAGATGCTCAGCCTCCATTCCAGCCCTACCTTCTTCCCCTAGACACTTCCAGAGGCTCATGGTGCATCACAGGACAATACAAGGTGATACAGTATGTATTGCTTATTGTGAAGATATCACAATGTTTTATTCTATGCTAACAAACAAAAGCATGAAATGTAAAACTAAAACTAAACAAAACCCAAAATTATTCTAGGGAAAACAACTCATTAGAAAAATGACCCCAGCAGATAAAAGGTTAAAAATGCAATTAGCTCATTGCTACCATTATTATTTTTACTTGCCCAATTTATTGTGAATTCCCACCCGCTAGATAGCTACTGGACAGTTTTCACCATCAAGTGATACGGCAACTAGTAATTCAGGATCATGCTTTCATTTCACAGCACAAGTTGACCAAGTACCAGTAAAGCACCTCTTACAAAAAAAAACATCATTAAAGAGCATCAAGCTCAAAAAGAGAAGTCTGCTCATCCTGGCAACATTCTCAGGTAGACATAGAAAGGGGAAGTGATGAGGGCTGAAATGGGACACAGGCCTCCCATTGTACAACCAAACCACAATACAACCAAACCTTTCTAGTTTGTTCAGACTTACTGCATGTGCCCCCACTGAACATGGGCAGAGTCTCAAACACCATCTTGTGGAAGAGCAAGGCAACAGGCTTATACTCCAACTGGTTCTTCAGCAGGTAGCTGTAGTAATACACATACCTGCGCTGACTGGGGATCGTCACGCCCTGAGAGAGAATGAGAAGGGGGGGAGTTGCATCACAATCCAACCAGAAGGAGTTACACAAAGTGCGTTTTAATGATGCATACCTGTGACTGAATATGCTTATTTGTCAGAGAACAAGGCCTATTTAAAATATTTTATAACTCACAGCATCATTATGCTCATCTACAAGCCTGTGCCCCTCAATGAAGGATATAAGAAATTTTGAAGAGAAAAATGTGTAAATTTGATTTTTACAGTATAGGAATCAAAATCTATTGGACGACACATAGTGACATACCAGGAAAATAATACCCAGTAGCTTACAAGTGGGCTTAAATATGCAATGATGTCATCATTCATTAAACAGATTTTGCTGAAATGCTAGGTTAATGCAATTGTCAGAGTAAGAGTTACAATGTAGTGAAAAGCTACAAACCACTATGAGAATAAACACAGTGATATGTTCTACAGATAATCTGATGAACATTTTTGATATGTGGCCTAAGCAGTGGTTAACTATAACTATAGCTCTATTTAGACTGTAGTAACAGTTCACAAATGGTTTATTGCATTTTAGCACCTTATTTGGAAGTGCATATCAAAGTTAGAGAAATGGTTTAGACAGCTCTGCCCTGACTGCCTTTCATCCAACAGCACCATAAATTCAGTGTAAAAAGGCGAAACCACTGATTCAAATTATACTGGTTTGTTTGAGGTAAAAATCTACTCTGGTACTCAAAGTAGTCGATGTGAAAGTTCCACGATGCACTGAGCCAATGTCATCGTATTATAAACATCAATAAAGTCCCTCATATGTGTACTTTAACACAGGAATTTAAGTATGAAAGCAAGTTGATTGGTAAAGTTGACATCAGTTACCTGCCCTAGACCAAGCTCAACACCTGGGATATTACCAGGAGGGCTCATGCATCATCAGAAGTTTTTGTATTACCAGGAAATACAGTGACATCTAGATCACAGGCAGCAGATAAACATTTACAATCCTTTATTTAAATATAAATACACAATTAATGACCTCGATAAAATTCTTATTAGCTTTAGTAATGCTTAACTGCTGTAAATGTAAAATAAATATTTGAGCACCTAAACACAAAAATACCCTATAACCAATTTCAATACAACAGAAAATTCCCAGATAATATTAAAACAAAGCATATAAAAATAAGTACATAAGCAAAGCTCCGAGGGTGTTATTTTTGATGCAGTACACTTTAATGCAGCATTTGAGCATTACCGACCTTCTTATCCCTGGTCCTCACTTCCCCGTAGAAATCTAGAGCTTCCTGTGCCTCCATGAACTTCCCACGATGCAACAAGTAGGCACAGATCATGACCCCCGTGCGACCTTTGCCAGCCTTGCAGTGGATGGCCGCCACATGGTTCTCGTCCTCGGACAGCCATTGGTCGAGGTCCTCGCAGAAGGGCTTAATCAGCTCCAGCTGAGGGGGGTTGTGGTCTTCAAACGGGTACTGTGCAACTGGGCGCCATACAGACGACACGGCAAATCAGTATCATGCCCTTTATGGTGGCGTCCTAGTCAAGACCACTTTATCAAAGCAGACTGAGCTTTTGAAGAGTAAATGCCAGAGAAAGACAGAACCTCTGGAGTATTGAAGAAAGGGTTCTTTCTTTAGGCTGTTCGAGCAGCCCGGCCCACTTTGATATGGATAAAATCAAGCAAATTCAGGCAGAAGCAGCAACCTGGACGTGATGGCTCTGAACAGATTTCACAATGGTTATTATTCAGCCAGCGAGCTGAATCTGATCTTTCACCCTCTCACCGCTGGATAATTTTGGCAGTATATTGTTTAAATGACGCAGGTTGACCAGTCGATTTGCATGTAATTTGGCTCTAAAAACTGTCCTGACCGTGGAGGGGCATCTCATATTTAAATGTTTGGAACTGGAAAACGAATGAGAATTTGATGCAAAATATTTTTTTTAGCTTGAATTCAATCACCTATTTTTAGATTACTTCATATTTTATGGCTCACGGTTCCATTTGTCGCCGGACTGAACTGTTTACGAACAAGATGCACCAGTTCAATTCCTGTTAATTAATTTAGCCTTTTCCTTGCACGTCAGTCGGGTGGTCACTAATGCACACTTTTGTGTTGTGTATTTTACGTGTTGTGGGATCAGAGTTAGTTCGGAATAAGGTTTGTTACTATCTGCTGGATCAACAGTAAAAGCTTTGCGTGAAACCTGAGGACACATCTGAAGCGCAGGTAACTCCTAATCCCAACATCTCACTACCTAACCATAAGCCACACACACACACACACACACACACACACACACACACACACACACACACACACACACACACACACACACA
>JBBJLS010000001.1:36472594-36485702 GCA_037577275.1 Bryconaethiops microstoma | reverse complement strand
AGTACCTCATAAAGCAGAATGAGGTGCTTGTGTAGGAATTTAACAGACACTGGCATGGAATGGTTGTCATACTCATATAGATGCTGATTGCAGTGGTCTCTTATATATTGTATATATTGTAGATGGAATGAATCAGGTTCTACATCTTTTTGACCTGAAAGATCTAACTAGCTCTTCAGATACAAACTATGAGTGAAATCTTGAGAACTTACCACTAAAAGCTATTAGGCTGTTTTTCATTGGAACACTTCATTCAAGATGAGCATCTAAAAGTGGTCTATCATGCTCAAACTGCTCACACTCTACCCCCCCCCCCCCCCTCCCCATGGATAGTAATAGCTGATATTGTCCCAACAAGAATACCTGGTCCCATCGGCAGCGCAGTTTTATTATTATTCTCTGTTTGAATCTAATAAATCCTTTAAACCCTTTATCTGTGTATGTGGGTGCATACTTCAGTTTTTTATGCTCCAATACGTAATTTGAATTATCTACATGAGACTAAAAATTTGTGCAAAACACTTGTTTTTTTCAGCCTGGCTAAATGCTTTAGAGTTAGCTTAAATGAGCAATCTCAACACACAATATAGTTTACAGTCTGGTGCACTTATTGGTCAGGTAGTGGCACTTTGTGACTTTATCTTCACCTAGATGATAAAAGAATTAGCTAAACAGCTGTTAGCTTCTGCTGGTAGTGTTACCAAAGATAGAAGAAATCATTAGGTTTATAGTTAGTAGCAAAAATCTAAATACTGGAACCTTTGGTAATAAACTGATAACCACTGAACCAAGCATAATTCCAGTTTTCTGGTGCCAAATGTTCCAGTATTTGTTTATTTAGTATAAAAATGCTATAAACATTTGTGCATGATGCTGAAAATGGAAATATCTTTGACACTGTAGTTGATAAGTTAAGAGAACCTATTATTAGTCCCACGGGTGGGAAATTTGCATGTTGCACTTGTATGTGCACAAATTTTCACAGGCTGACTCCTGATAGCAAGCCCTAAGAGAACTTGCGCAATTTCTCTGGCTCCTTCGTACCCTCTCCCACTGTCCACCCTGCCCAGACGGAAGATGTCTGTAATGACCGTGTTCGGTTTTCCTTGTTCTTCCTCAAACTGTGGCGGCCCTCGCTACGCCCCGCTAACTGTGCTTAAGGCTCATTGTTAACATAAGGCCAAATCTGTAATATAGCATGGACAATTAAGTGCACAATTTTTGTATAAATGCAAAATCCTTCACTGTGAATAATTTAGTCGCCCTCTCGCTGGCTCGCTTAATAGAGTCGCGGCAGTGAGAGAGAGAGAGAGAGAGAGAGGGCGAGAGAGAGCTCATTTGGCCGTGGAGACCGGTTTAATTAGATTTTATGATGTATGGTATTGCTAATTCGGTGGCCCCTCCGCGCGGCTGTCTGTGTCTGCCCATGCTCTGGAGCCGGGCTGTCACGGCCCCCATTTTTAACCATATTGAAAAATTCAAGCTTTATTATCGCCCAGTTCACTCATTCTCCCCAATCAGAGAGCAGCGTAATGAGCTGCTAACCTCTTTCTCTCTCTCCTTCTCTCTCTCCCTCTCAGAAGAATGCTGCTGCAGGGAAGGAGAGAAACGACAAAAGAATTAAGAAAGGAACGATCCAGCGACTGAGTTAAAGAGGTGAACGAAGACGAGAGCAAATGGCTAAGAAGGTCCAAACCCAGTGGGAAAAGCGTAAAGGAGGCCATGCCGAGTGAAGGAGAGCGAGAGAGTGAAGAGAATGAAGCGAAATGAATAGAGAAGGACTGTAAAATACTGACTGAAGGTTGCTTATTAGGGCTTGACACTGATTTTAAGCTAATTTTATACAGTCATAAACCAAACCAACTCCAGTAGTTTTAGTTAAATGCTTGACTGTTTGAAATGAACTGTTAATGGTTTAAAATGATTGTCAGTTCTCCACTGTAAATAAACCCAAATGCAAATAAACAATAGGAACAAGTGATATCAGTATTATAGCAGAGGGGGGTGGAGCCTTCCATAATTGGTTTTGGTTTAATTAGTTCTATTTTAATCTGACATTCCAGCCTAAACTAGCATTTGTTTGCCATGTTTGTCATTGCATCTGTCACCGTCATTCATGATTTTGTACAGTTTTTACCTATACAATGTTGTTTCACCGATGTAGTAACAAATAAAAATAGACGTGATATTTGAGTTTCCATCAGTATTAGTATTAGACACCTAGCAAAAGGAAAAATATCCACTCTAAATTGCTTGTTGTTTTTCCCACCTTGAAGATACAGAAACGGGATTCCCTAGTCTTTGAACCGGATTATTGTGGGAGCACTGTAGGAGCTGAGTAGGCTGATGTGGCAATGGTTTAATTTTTTCATTTTGGCAGGAGTGTCCCTTTAAAGTTAGATGATGTTTCAGAATGTACTGTTTTAATGAAACTGATGAAAGCCACTATAACATATACATTAGTATTGGCCACCCAATACATCATTTGGTGTCCTCTCTGTAATTGAGGCCTCTGATTCATGAGTGAAGTTTCAGTGCGCTTGTAGCCATTAGCAAGAAATCCTGTGGTTGTCAATGTGCTCTGGTTAATGCGCTGCTCTAACACACTCTGCCTCACCAATACATCTCACTCTGAGAAAGGTCACAGCTGGAAGCCAAACAGACAGGGCAAAGGGACATGGATGCGGGGGAGGGGGATGTCTAGCTTTACATTCTTGTTTTTTACAGTGCAGTGCAAATAACAGGAATGCAAGGATGACCTGCAGGAACCCTTGAACAGTTGACTTTTTGAGGCTTTTTTTTAATTTCTTCACGGTTTATGTAATAGTTTTGGAATTTATTTGATATCTATATCAGAAAACGTCAATCACCTAAAACTACATTTATAAATGTTTCTGAAACCTATAGACACTGTCCCACAAAAATGTCATTACTACTTAAACATATTTTTATTTAAGTTATAATAATATTAATAATAATAATAATAATAATAATAATAACAAGAACTTCAACAACAATAATAACAATAACAATAATAGTAACAGTAAAATGTATTATTATTATTATTATTATTATTATTATTATTATTATTATTATTATTATTATCATTATTATTCATCCTATGAGTGCTGGGATAGGCTATAATAGTTAGTCACTGGTGGAACAGGGACATCTCTTGATTGACTCTTTCTGTTTCGTTTTTTGACCTGTTGAATAGCTGTCTGTCAATAGCTGATTAAATCAGCGGTCATGAGTGTTTTAGAGTGTTTGTATCTATAAGGTAGGTTAGCTGATGCTGGAGTGGCAAGCACAGACACACACACACACACACACACACACACACACACACACACACACACACACACACTAGCCACTGGTTTAAAAGAACAACAAATAATGAATACTGTTACAAGCATTGCACAAAACACTGTTAAAGCACTTTTTTTTTTTTTCATGTGTGGTCTTTCTGCAAAATACAGGCCTGGTGGGTTCCTACAGACCACCACACGTAGGTGCATACTCCATTTATACTTCAATTGTGACCTGTTTGGAAACCCATACAAATAAACTGCGACACACAAACGTCACTTTCCTTCCTTCTGGAGAAGTGCAACCAACCCAATGAACACATCCTAGCAAATCCTTTTTTTATCTGTCTTTATCTATCACACTCACAGACACTCAGGGTGGGAAAAAAGAAAGAAGACGTAGGAAGGAGAAAGAGAAATGGCACGAAGAAGACATAGTGTAGATGGAATAGCAGAAGAGGAAGAGACAGAGTTGGAATGAGATAAGAAGCTAGTGGCACTTCAATTGGAAAAGAGTCTCTTAACCCATATAATTACCTGTCTTTTTCCAACCCAGATTGGAGCAGCCAAGAGATTAATGGAGATACTTTAGTGTCTGAAGACTGTACTTTGGGCAAAAACTATACCAACCCCACCAGGAGATCGCAGTCTGTACAAGCACATAGCCAATTCCTAACCTTGCTTGACCAAAGTAGCACACCGAACTTTGTGTAACTGGCTCGTTTTTTGTAACAACATCTGTGATATGGACCAGTGGGGCACCCGATCACTCAGTGCCCATTGGGGAAATACCCTGGCCGGTGCCAGGGAAAAGCTTTGCCCACATGATCTAACCCCATAATCTAACAGTAATCCAAGGCCAACTAATCAAATATTTACAGAAGGCCAGGCTCAAACAGAGCAGAGCTATCCATCAACTATGACACCCATGTTCCCCTTCCACCCCACTACTCATTACCACACTGCATCTTAATCTACCTAGGCAAATGAGGCACATGTGAGTTGGCCGGGGCAGAGAATGATAAACAAATATGCATCCATTGTGTCTGCTGATGGGAGGAACAGACTAGGTGTGGAGGCTACTGCCAAATGTGTTGTGTATGTATGTGTGTGTGTGTGTGTGTGTGTGTGTGTGTGTGTGTCTACTCTGTAAATAATGTATGTGTATGTGAATGGTAGTATTTTGTCAGCATCGTCAAGGTGAATTAGCATCGCATGGCATGGTCTTTGTTATAAATCCCCATGCCAAGTGCCACGCTCATTTGCACAATGGGTGTACCTGGCCGATGATGGATCAGCAGCTGAACCACAGAGGGGGCTACCTGTCTTACACTGGGAACACTGAGTCTAGTAGTTCATGATAAGAAGGCTCGCTGTTGCCTCAGTGCACTATACTTCCCTTTCATCCAGGTCACTGAATCGTCTTGTAGTAAATCAGAATCATGTCCAGTATCTTAATCTACTACAAGCACTCTATCAAGCTAGCTTTCTACTGCCAGGAGGGCTAACTTCCTTACTCTTGGCAGCTAGCTGTCTGAAGTTTACTCAGGGTCAAGAGAGGTCACAAGGGGCCTGTCCATGATCTAGGAACAGTAAAGTACATGTGGGGAAACATGCTAAACTTTTGGTGCTGGATCGCTGGACCTAACAAGACAATGTTCTTCTAAATCTTGCCCCCAACTTCTGTGTAAAATAAGCTAGTTAGCAAAACAACCAGTGTTATTCCTTCATCTTTTAGGAACTAATTTATTTTTAGGGTCATGTTTATAACTTATACAATGTGCTCCTTGTGCACATGTTATGGCGGCTAGTGTTCAGTGATATGGTAAGCGAGGGATAGTTGTCAGTGATATGCTAACAGAGCTGGTTATCAGTGATATGCTTAGAGAGGGTCAATTATCAGTAATGTGCTAAGAGAGGGGTACTTATCAGTGATATGCTAAAAGAAGGGCTAGTTGTCAGTGATTTGGTTGCCAGAGAAGTGCTAAGATTTGGGTAGTTATTGATATGATAAGAGAGGGCTATATATCAGTGAAATGCCAAAGAAAGAGCTAGTTGTCACTGACATGCTAACAGAATGACTAGTTCTCAGTAATTTACAAAGAGTAGGCTAGTTGTCAGTGATATACTAAAAGAGGCTTAATTGTCAGTAATATGCTAAAAGAGACTTAGTTGTCAGTGCTTTGCTAGTTATCAGTGATATGGTAAAAGAAGGGCTAGTTGTCAGTGTTATGCTAAGAGAAGGGCTAGCTGTCTGCTGCTATCAAGACTAGCTGCTTAGCATTTAGAATTTTAAGGATTTTTTTTTTGGAAGCAGGGTACCCCCCTACTGTACAGTAATCCTCTGGTTGGGTCATTCAGGGCCGTGGGCTTCTGGCGCTACTGCTGCCGCTACTGTGCCCCATTACAGAGCCCATTTGTATACCACGCTGTAATTACACGGCCTCGAGCCCCGAGGCATACAGTGACCGATCTCACCTTTCAGAAATATACGATTCAAACACAATATAATTATGGCTGTATTAAATGAGTAATGAAGGCGCCCTGCACCGATTTCCATTCTCGGTTGTCATTTGTAAATATTTCTGTGGTAATTCCTTCCACATTTATTCCTCCTCACAGAAAGCGAAGGGATCGATTTTTGCTTTAGCCAACAACAGCTCACGCAATAAAGGTGCACAGAGTGAAATTCTTTGCTTAATTCTTAATTATTTATTCGGATTGGGGGTGGTGGGAGTGTGGGGGGTTTAAGGCACAGCACGGTGATTTGGCTCGACAAATTCAATCATTCTGTCTCCCTTATGCATTTATCCATTTTGAAGATTGGTGGCGAGTAAAGGCCTCTCCACAAAAGCTTCGCATTATAGCCGAAAGCCACATTCGCATCATGCAATCATCACTGAATGGCCTGTTATTACACTGCCTGCTTCCAACATTTTCCCCCCACTTTTAAATGCTCCAAATCACGCCGTTGTTTTGAAATAAAACTCTCCTGTGCTCTCGAACACCCTGTACGCCTTTTGCCAGTGCCGCTGCATTCGATAAGCAATCAATTTTCCCCCCTCTGAATAAAGTGTACCCTTTTTTATTTGAGATGAAAATGTCAGTAATTTATTTAAGATTGATGACTTCTTACATTTGTACCCAATAAATGAAAAATAGATGAGGTCCCAGTTTTCCCTCTCTCTCTCTCTCTCTCTCGCTCTCACTCTCTCCCTCTTTTAATATTTAAGGCAATATTAAAGCTCTCACCCAGACCGTGGAAGTAGTTTTATTTAAGAGGAATAAGACTATTGGGCATTGTTTGCTGAGCACCTCATGCATATTTGATACGCTTTTCTCGCCTCTCTGAGAAATTCGAAGGCGCTGGAAATCGTTCCTGTTTTTCAGTCGGTACAAAAAGACTTAAGAGGAGGTAAAATTGCATTGCTTTTGCTCCCTCGATGCATTATTTCCATTGGCAGCAGCGTTAGGGAAATGCAATAGGGCTTGTGTTTCAGAGCAGTTTGATAGTTTATTAGGTGTGTATTTGTGTGTGTGAGTGTGTCTGTGTGTGTGTATGTGTCTGTGTGTGCTTGGTTTTGTGTGATGGAAAAAAGCAACACGTCACTGCTGATTCACTGTTTCAAATATTATTTTGAGAGAATAATATGGTTTGGGAAAATGATTAGTCAAGCCTGAAATCAAAATGGATTTTTACCTTGTTCTTGCTCAAATTAAGCCCAATTTATCCAAACTAATCTGAATTTAAAAGACAAAATTCTGTTTTGTTTTTTCCCATAAAAACGTAATGACTTTTGTCCTCTATGTTTTGATTTCAGTGAACTAATAATATCACATTTCACCCTCCTATGGTCAATTGAAATACTCAGTTGGCTCTGAGATTATCTTTAAGCCCCCTCTCAAGACTCCGCTGTACATAAGTAATCTACCTGGCTAAATTCCTCATGATAGTTAAACAAAACCAGAGCCTGCTTTATTTCAAGGGTTTTAAACACTTATTGTAGTTAAAACAAGTTTCACCCTCATTTTGCTTTCTTTTCTTTATTTAAAGATTCAATTATTAATTTTCATTGTTCTTAGAAAATTGAAACTTGCTTATACTGACTTAAGCCTGGACTTGAGACTTGCTTATACTGAATTAAGACTGGACTTGAGACTTGCCTGTACTGACTTGGGACTCAACTTAAGACTTCCCTGGACAGGCTTTGACTTAGGAGTTAAGTCTCTAAACTTTGTTCCCACCTCTCTTTTATGACTTCATACATTCATTCACCTATAAACATATCGTCAGTAAGACATGGTTAAGTGTCTTGTGATCCTACAAAAGAGCTGTGTGTCAACTAATTGACTCTTTTGTAATGTTGGGATAACAATACTCAGCCTTAACCAGAATTAGAGTAAATGAAATTTAGCAACTTGAAAATCGGATGGTGACCTCTCTAAGTGATACTTAGTAAGGAGTGGAAACAGGATTCAAAAGTGTGGTCATGACTTAGTAAAGTATGGGAACAAGATAATTAAGTTGTGGCTGTTGAGTCCTGGCCATAGATGTGAGAACATTATTCTAATGCGTAGCCATTACTTAGCAAAGGTGTGGGAATGAGATGTTCGAAGTGGCCGACATTTCAACCACTCTTCAAAAAAGGACAAAGACATTAAAGTAAGTGGAGGAAGAAAAAGGTGCGAATAACCTCTTAATTTGCTCTATATTCTGGTGCAAAAGTTCATGTCAAAGTCGAATATGTGAACGTCTGTGAAACCATAAATTGGCCTTGAGACATATCAACAGGGGTCCTTTCCTTCTTGTGTATAAAGGCCTCGTGATGGAATCCGGCTATATTATGAAGCTGCTGTTTGATTATACAATGCAATAAAGTAGCCCTACTGCAGTACTGGCATTGAGTCATTGTGAGCTGCTTTTCCAATGAGTAGTGGCACGAGCCATAATAGGCAGTTTCCTCCTGTGGAAAACACTGATATCTGTTTCTAACTGATCGCACCTGTCAGGGTGAGTTGAGTAGTACTTTTGCATTCTAGTGCTGGTTAAACTGCCATATTGTGTGTAAGTGCGTCGATGTTCGCCTGGCGCAAATTAAATCAAGCCCTATGTTTCCAGAGAGAGAGCGAGAGAGAGAGAGAGAGAGCGCAAGGGAGAGAGGGAGAGAGAGAGACAGAGACTGAAGAGAAGAGCTCACTTTATCTCTCTCTCTTTCTATTTTCCTCCACATAAACGTCATAAACGTCACTTGGCAACCTCAATCATCCCCCTCCTCCCATCACCACCACCACCACCACCACCATCACCACCACCACCCCACCTTCTCCTACTAGATCCAAAATTACCGGCAGCTGAGAAGCAACGAGTGGCCCCAAACACAGCTGTCCGAGCCCGAGGGAGGGGGACGAGTGGAGTGGCGGATGAGGGAAGAGAGGAGGAGAGGGAGGAAAAAAAGAGAAAAGATCTTAGCGAGCCGGCGTGAGGACAAAGCAGCTGAAGAGGCGCTAGCTAATGCGGGCAGCTGGAGAGAGCTGGATGGTGCCCAAGGTTACATAAGCTACTACAGGCTGAGAGAGCTGATTGGCGGGATCAAGCCAACACTTTGGCAATGAGAGCGAACAGATCTAATGACTGCTTATCATAAAATGGCCTTCGCCGCAAACTTCAATGGGCTTGGCCTATTATGGCTGAGATAGGGCTCTTTTAAAGAGAGAGAGAGAGAAAGAGAACCAGAGAGAGTGAGAGCATAGACAGTGGACAATTATTGGCTGTATATTGACAGAATAAAAAATAATTCTAATGTGCTGACTGAATTTTGACGTGTTCGCTGAACTGGTTGAATGTACGATATTAATGTAAATTCAGTGGAATTTCCTTTTAATGTCCACAGTGTTGGGTGAGTGTCCAGTCTTACACTGCAGATGTTAATTCAACACTGTGGATGTTGCTGCCTTGTCGTCTTTAGAGCCTCTGAGATGGTTTAGGATTAGGATAAGGGTCTAAAACCACCACCACAACCACAGCCGTCTTTAATTCATCCTTCAAACCCATGACCCCATCCCCACCCGGCAACCTCAGCTGAACAGATTACGGCTGATATCAAATCTAGCCTCAGGCCATTCTATTTCTGCACAGACTCTATGGACGCCACTGGCTGTGCAAAGCTTGCACTGGGATAGG
This sequence comes from Bryconaethiops microstoma, assembly GCA_037577275.1. Taxonomy (NCBI): domain Eukaryota; kingdom Metazoa; phylum Chordata; class Actinopteri; order Characiformes; family Alestidae; genus Bryconaethiops; species Bryconaethiops microstoma. Next base: position 36,476,213 of record JBBJLS010000001.1, on the reverse strand, counting down.
CTTCCAGGCCCACCAGATGGGATCTGTGTTGTAATTCAGGCCCGGAATCCCCTCATGGCTTATTCAGATGACATTAGCTGACACTCATTTGCTTACAGGAGACAAATTAAATCATGTTCATGTCAAAAAGAGTTCAGAGCGCCGTATCCTCAGAGGCGGACATGCAAGCTCAGTGATTTGCATGAGCTTTGGAGGTAAACAGTGTTTCCTGAGAAGCAAATGTGGCCTTTTTACTAACAATGGATTAACCTAACAGCGTCAATGTAAATGTAAAGTTTGGGACTACAGGCCTGCACAGTATATGTTTAGTCACAATGCTGGCCTCAACATTACTGATATCACAGAAGGCTGCAGTATGCAAATGAGCCCTCTAACCAATCACAATGCTAGGAGTGCCCTGACCAATCACAGTACTGGATGTGCAATTTTGTAGATGTATTTCAAGAATTCATGCACAAGGCAGGCATCACTTGTCATGTATCTTAGGTTATAGACAGGACTAACTTTGTAATATGAGTTAAACTAGCAAGCAATATTTTTAAAACAGGCTTTTAGTATCTGAATATTTTGCAAACATCAGTAAGTTATTCATTGTTAAATAAATAAATAAATGTATGCTTTACCTTGATCTCCACTTTTGAAATGTGAGGCTTTATGAAAAATAATTTCAGTATAAATTAATTCAGATACATTATACACCAATCAGCCATAACATTAAAACCACTGCCAGTGGAAGTAAATAACATTGATTATCTTGTTGCAATGGCTCCTGTAAAGAGGTGGGATATATTAGGCACCAAGTAAACAGTGAGTTCTTAAAGTTGATGTGTTGGAAGTTGATGTGTTTGGTGGGGGCAGCTTGTGGTCTGTTTTGTAGGGAGTCGCCCATCCGATGAGAGGGCCATTGGTTTAAATCCCAGGACTGCCAGTGGCACCACTGAGGTACCCTTGATTTAAGCATCATCCTCACACACTGCTCCCCGGGTGCTCCATTGCTGGCTGCCCACTGCTTCACTTGGTCAACAGGTTAAAGAGAAGAATTACATATCGTTCACGCTTCGTGCTGTGCTGTGGTGTGTTCATGCATGACTATATGGGGCCACTTTACTTTACAATGCAAATAATCTGTGAAAATCTACACACATAATGTCTGCTTACTTTGTACTTATGAACAAATAGTATGAATTATAAATCTATAAGTATAAACTAAAAAAAATAAAATGTTACAAAATTAATACAAAAATAAGTTTTACAAAATTAATACAAAGTTTTACATCACAAAATTAATACAATTAGTAATTTGCTCCAAATATGTTGGCAGGTTCAGTTTTGGTCCATTCCTCCAAACTGTTATGTTAGGGACCTTGTGATGGACTTCAAAATCATTTCAAAAATGCCTAGGCCTAGGCCAGTGTTTCCCCACCCTGGTTCTGAGCAGGAAGGTCTCCAGGACACTGGAGAAAGCCATGCATGCACCTTTAGCATTTTTAGAAAGCAGTCTTATGTTGGTTTGGCTTTATATTTGGGGTTGTTGTTGTTGATACATCTTCTCCTCAAATTCACTTCATTAGTAAGTTGGATTAAATTGTCCTTCAACATCTCCTGGTACATCACTCCATTCATCTTTCCTTCCTTGACCTAAGATGCCCCAATACGTTTGCCACATTTTGAACAGCCATGTGAATTATATAGACCAAAATAATGCAGGCCAAGGTCTTAGCCAGAATTTCTACCACAGTTTAAGTGCAAAGCAATGGCAACATGCAGCAATATAATGGTGATACTAGTATTTTGTCCATGTTGTGCAACCCAAGGACAGAAAAATACATGAAATAAATGCTTTTATCTTTTTCTCTGACAGAGAAATAGATAAAAGGATGTCAAAGAGATAAACACACTTTGGTCAGACAAAAAGCATAGTGTTATTTAGAGCTGCTGCCTGAAACATTTACTGCTGTGTGTTTTTGAAGGGCCTTGAAGTGCTGAAGTTTTACAGCAGGTTGTTAAAATAAGGGTATTTCTTAAGGTGCGTGTGTTTTAAGGGTAGAGAAACGCATAAATGTAGGTGCCAATTCAGCTACAAGAATACTGCATTAAAAAAATATATGTATATGTATAACAATAGTGAATAAAACATGTATTCTGTTTTTGGCCACAAAATTCTAACAAAAGTCCTCAAAAGCTGTTTTTAAATGTTCATTTACCACTAATAGAAATGTAGAACTATGTCAAATCTAAAATTGTATATTTAGTTTTTGTGACCTTTACCAAAACAAATGAGTCTAATAGAAAGGAATTGCTGTTACATTAGAGATTATAAGTTCTGAATCTTTTTTTTTTTTTTTGCTTAGAGAATCGAAATTGAATGGGCATATTCGTTGAGAAGTTGGGACCCCCCTGGCCTGGAGGACCGGGCCATGCTGCAGCCAATATGAATTACCCACAAGTACCGCAGAATAATAACCAAAAAAAAAAAGTGCGGTCCATCCATTCCAGCAGCATCTACAAGAAATCAATATCAATACTTAATGCAAGCTGGGTGAAAAATGAGCCACGATAACAGGAGCCGTGATAACAAAGCAAATGAAAAGACCTCTGAGCGCCTCCCTCCTGGTGGGGCCAGAAGAAAAAGGAACGGAGAAAAACTGAAATGGAAGAAAGGGTGGGGGTGCCTTTGTTTTCAGCTTTGGTGTTGGTTTGTATGTGGTTTATATACAACAGTATTATTACACTGTATTGTTTGATTAAAGGGATCGTTTGGTGAAAATATCACGTTTACAACTGCCCTGTCATCCCATATATAATCAAAACAGCCTAAATCATACCATGCTAGCCTCAAACCACCCTGTCTTGTTAAGTCATCTGAAACAGACTCGCTTATGTGGTTTCCGACACAGTATGATATGTAGATATCTATAAAATGGGCTAAAGAACACTGCATTATGTCTGAATTTTGTCTGTATTTTATTAGCATCTATTATACATTATTCAACATTCTAGTTTGAGGCCTGCACAAAGCTAACAGGTGGAGCATACGCTTCTATTGCTTTTAGTTGTAACCTTGCAGCTTTAGTGCAAATATACAGGTGCCAGAAAGGGTTCTTTGCATAGAAGAACCATTTTTGGTTCCTAAATGTAAAGAACATTTGATGATAGAGCATCCACGTAGTGTCTGTATTTTTGGAAGAAGCCATACTGGTAAAGATTTTTAAAAATATATATTATGTGAGGTTCTCCACACACTCATATGTTTCATTTGCAAAAACTAAATGATACTAAACTAAAATGGAACTAAAATTATTCTTCTATGGCCTTGTTCCATGTGGGAAGTGGGAAGTTGGATCTTCGGTCTGGAGTTATGAGGCCTTTGTTGATTACTGTAAATGGTTTAGGAGATTTGATGTAGATCTTATATTTTACACATTAAGGAACATAAGGGAAGACAGCAGAAAAGTGAAGAGTCAAGTGGCATTGGCATAATATACCACAGTTGTAACAGGAATATAATGCACTTAACAAAAGAGTGCCTCAGACGATCTTCTAGTGCCTATGCTCTCTCTCTGTCTCTCTCTCTCTCTCTCTCTCTCTCTCTCTCTCTCTCTCTCTCTCTCTCTCTCTC
>JBBJLS010000001.1:36461681-36472494 GCA_037577275.1 Bryconaethiops microstoma | reverse complement strand
TCTCTCTCTCTCTCTCTCTCTCTCTCTCTCTCTCTCTCTCTCTCTCTTTCATCACCAGAAGGGGGCACTGTAACCAAGTTCTCTGAGTGCTCATGCAGGTCTGCTTTTCAGGACACGCAAAGAAGATGTTAATTTTGTTCGCTCCTAGTCAGAACACTCAGTGGGCCTTTCCCCAATTTCACAGATGTGTGGGGTGACAAAAAGCATTTCAGAGTGGTTATTCGGCGAAAACGGTGCTTTAAATAAACCCTTCGGACTTGCTGTCTCAAATTGCTTGCTCTCATTTTGAAAAACACACAAATCCAGAGGTTTTGGTCTGAGTTTCAATTTTACCATTCATTCTTAGGCTTAATACTGAAGTACATCTTCATTTAATTGAATTTTACAGTGTGTTCTGTTACCTCTTCATACATCACACACTCCCAGAGCTAATGACGGCTTTATTAATGTATTAAAGCAGTCCTACAGTGAGAGACACTGTACGAGCCAACGAGCAGTGTAGTTCAACCAAGATCAACTATTCAGACACAGACACTTCTCAGTGGGAGCCAAAACAAATATGTTGATGGCTTTTGATGTATTAGACCTGCTTTGGCAGAATAGTTTTGATGCGATAAAATAGTCTAAGATGCACTACACCCTCTCATTTTAGTTTCAGAAAAAAGGCTAAATTATTTAGTCATCTGCCATATTTGAAATAGTCCCCTGATCACTACGGCCTACACTGGAAAATCAGTTGCACTATTATATATGAGCAATTTGTCAATATACTGTATGTGGTGTATTGAACTTCTTGTAACAGTCTAATTCTATTGCATACAACCGGGCGTATTATGGGTACCTAGAAATGTTATGATTTGTGGATCTTATCAAGCATGCATTAGGAGGTAATTGTGTGGACCTGGGTAGTTGGGAAGTTTCCCAGAATACATTTCACACAAAGCAGGGCAATGACAGCAAAAGAACGGACATTTAACTGTAGGTTTCATATTATGATTGTTGTATTATTTGTCTAATTATTTCCTGCCATTGGCCTTTTTATAGGCCCACATCATGAATACATAAATTTTTTATTAATTGTGTAATTCATTTTTTTTAATGAAATGTGCACTATTTGATGCATTATATGTTACTTTACTGTATATCAATTTACAGTGAAAACATTCATGTAAAAACGCAGGGTCAAGACAATTTGAGCTGTGATGTCAGCATGAATTCTACTGTTCCAGAAGTAGATTGAACGTCCTGCTCCCTCTCAACATTGGGAGTCTGGATTCTGAACTTGCTTAAGTTCAAACTCCTAAGACTGGGAATCTCTACTTGACATACTTCATACTGAGTATGCAATTCCTATTGAAATTCATTTTGGGATAGTAAGAGTACACTGAATAGTCTCCACTATGTTTTAAGATGTTACTTTAAATAGTAAACTTCTAAAAAAGAATCCTAAGCCTCTAGTATTTGATCTAGGTCTTCAGTACAGATTACCTAATGATAATAATGCTAATAATGCTAATAGGATCAAACACAGATGTATAAAACTTGTAGACTTATTGTTGTTGTTAACCTTAAAACATGCTATAGCTCATTCTACCTGGATACCATTCTGTAAAATTAACAAAAAATGAATATTTTGAAGGTGTAGGAGACGGAATAGAACACACCTTGATTATCATGCATCTCCCTTCTAAAATCATCTCAGTGTCGTTATTTTTATGTACAGCGTTTACTTGATGGCTACCCATTGAAATATCTGCCTCTTCTAGGCCTGACTTGGCTTGGTGTAACGTACAGGTGAAGCGCACCAATTAGTCTGCTGAGGTCGTGGTAGTTTTGCTTTGTGGAGGTCTGGTGTCATGTTCGTGTTGTGAAGAGTCTTGGAGCTCCACTGCTCCCCGAGGCAATCCCCTCAGAGGGCAGCTAAAGTGTTCATCGGCCTCTGTTGGACAAAGGCAGACAGATATCCCTTACTGACTTGCATAGTTTGTATCGTCTTTTCACTACAAGCTCCGGCAATCACGGCAATAGGGCCCACTGGCAGCCAGTCAACAGCAGACGAGGCTTTGAACCCATCCTAGGCCCGGCTGGGTTTATAGTTTACACCTGGGGTCTACTGAAGGAGCCATATTAGCAGCACAATGCAACTGCCTTTGAGGGGTTTGAGGTATTATGTAGCGGTAAGAAAAGGTCAGCTTGATTGGAGAAGGGAAGGGGAGGAGGGGGCCGACCTGCTATGCTAGTGTGACATGACAAGAAGGCCTTGTCGTGCTTTGTGACCAGCCAGGTTTGGGCTGGAGGCAAGCCACAGGTTGAGCTGCTTTAAGAAAAGAGACGGCTTCATTACTCTCAGGACAGGCCGTCATGCCAGTGCTCACACTCCAGCGGCACTGTTCCTCGTCCTTTCCTCACCTGTTCCTTCTCTGCGCCACTATATAGATACTCCGTTTTTTTGTTCTAAGGTAATACTTTGAGAAAACAAATCACACCCCCCCACTTACACCAAATGTAATCTATAATCCTTGTTTGGTGTTTTAGTATAATCCCAAATACACTTGAGCGAGCCCTGCTGAATGCTGAATACCAAGACACAAAAGAAAGGGAGAGGCTTCCTTTAGGGTATACGCTCCATCCCACAAGACATAGGAGAAGTCCCTCCTGCTGTCATTTTCAAAAGCGTTTGTTTTTATAAAATTAAATGAGTAATTACAATTATTTTTAATTAAAAATTAAGGATTTTTTTGCTTCTGAAAATTACTTATTTTTAAGACATTTTCAATTAGCAGCTTTATCGTTTTTATTTATTTCATTTATACATTTTTATATCTGTATCATTCGATATCTGTATCATTCACTATACTTACAATTTGTTAATAAAAAAATTATTAATATAAAAAATGCATTTATATATTTGTATATATTATTCTATCCTCTCTTGTGCGGTTTTTTATTTGCCTTTCTCATTTGAACTGTACCAAAGGTGATTTATAAATAAAGTTATTAAAGTCGTATTCTTCTTATTGTTCTTCTTCGTATTATTATTATTATGAGTATTATTTTATTATTACGACTACAATATGATTCCTATTGCTTTCTCCAGTTTTACAGACTGCTATGATTCGAGGCAGGCGTATGGTGATTTTGGCATGTGCTCTAACTGATGCTAATTGGTGCTTTTACGCTTCTATTATGTGTTAGCTACATTAGCCTAGTAGCTCCAGTACAACACTTTAGCCATCAAAGTAGTCTTGGCCGCTGGACTGCGTCTGAGCTGGGGAGCAAAAAGATGTAAATCGGATTTTCCGTTGAACAGTTCCTTTAATAAAGCGTCAAACCCATGTGATAACTAAGCTCAGTTACAGCAGAGCTTTCCTTCTTCTCTCTTCCTTCCTTTCCTTTTATTCATTGCTTATTTTTTACCTCCATTTACACAGGCCTACCAAAATATAATTACTCTCTCTCGCTCTCTCTCTCTCTCTCTCTCTCTCTCACACACTCTTTCTCTCTCCCTCTCTCTCTCTCTCTTTCTCTCTCCCTCTCTCTCTTTCTGTCACCACCCCCCTGTTCTGGTTGAGCTTTTTTGGGTAAGCTATGCCAGCCGTTTGCAAGGTGCTCGTTAAGCGAGTGCGCTTAATTATATAAGAAGATAATTGCATGTAAATGCGGGGCCTAAAAGCAGAGGCGCTGGCTGCAGTGTGCTGGCAGTATCAGTGAGCGCTGGCGCGGGCTGCTGTGTTTGTTTATTTTAGAGCAGTGTGATTACATTGACATCGCTAATGAAGTTAATATGTTGGGCGTCCGAGTCCAAGGTGGCGGCTGCCCAAATTGGGTGCAATTAGTCTGTAAGCACACACGCACACACACACACACTCCCTCTTGGTATCTGGGCTGTTATTGTCCATAATTTGCATAATATCAAAGTCTGAAGTGAATCATATTGCATTAAGTACATTCGCCAAAGGAAATGCCCGCCTCGGTCTGATCCGTCGCGATAGGCCAACTTTCAGTCGCAGCAGTTGAAGACCCGCTGCTGTTGTTATAAAAGCCTACATGGAAGCACAATTATTTGCCGGCTATTATTCTACTCTTTACTTGCTGAAAAAATCATATCAAACCGAGGTAATTGCGCAAAATATAAATCAGGCTGTTTTGGGATGTTTTCATTTTTTTATGTCGTCGCTTGTCAGATGCAAGTGCGCAGGCCGCAGACTCCCCCACCACCGCACCCCAACCTACTCTGTTGTTAAATGATGAGGTTTAAACCCCAGTCAATTTCACCGCACGTCAAATAAAGGATTATTTATGGTGTTTTAAGCAGCAGAAGTCAAGGGGAGTGGGCAGACCGAGGGCAGCCCCACAGGGGTCCTAAGGGATGTCCCTTTGCTACTGATGACATGCGTCGTCCATTATGGCCTAACAAGGGACCGGCGGCAGGGGGCTTATGAGAGGGGTCGTTGCCCTCGGCAACAGAAGGCAGGCCCCCTCTGGGACCGTCAGTACTGGGGAGTTCCTGAGGAATCTGCTCTTACCAACACACACACACACACACACAGTACGCAGACTGCAGTGCCGGCCCCAGACCAAAACACCAGACAGATGGCTCTGAGGAACAACTGGCCCCCAAGTGCAGATTCAGGATCAGATTCAGCTTCCTAGTTATGAACCTTTACCCTTAAACTAAGAAATGCTGAACTGTTTTTAGACAGAACTGGAACACACAAGAGGAGGGGTCTGTGGGGCTCGACCAAAAAAAAAATACTGATCACCTTACATTACAACTGCAATGTATTAAATGCATCGGTGAGTCAATAATGTGACATGGTTAAAGACTGGTCTGCATTATTTTGTTCAAAATAATTTACATTTTGTGGAATTCATGCAGGAAAATATGACAATACTTAGCATTATCATTCTAGATTATGTCACAAAATGCTTTTTTAATATATTGTGGATATCCAGAGTACTTCTTGAGAGCACTGACCAGTTACATGTTTTATTACAAGATAAATAGGCCTGTTTAACTGAATTAAAGCAGAAATGAATAATACTTGGAAAATAAGAATCACATAAATATCCTGATTCATCTGAATGTCCAAAGAAATGCTTTTTCTGGAATTGTAACAGGGCAGGAGGCTCACAGTACATTAAACAGCCTTTTGATTGTTTGGAGACCTAATTTGCATATTGTAGCCTTCTGTAAAGACTAATATCACAATAGCAGTGGAGTGCTAAATTGTTCACATCATAGTTGTGGTGTATTATATAATTTCTAGTTTCTTGTATCCCACCAATTCAGAAAAATGACAAGTTTATTGAGATTCAGGGTTATGGGGTAAAAAAGCGATGTAATTCATTGCTGATGTCATTCTTGGGTTCTTATGTGCAGAGCTTGGGCAACATGTGTCCTGTTGTGTTCCCAGCAACTATACACAGTATTGTCCAAATGTAAAGCATTCCAGAGAACTATTTAGACAGACTACAGTCCTATCACAGCTACAACCGCTAAAAGGTTTTTTAACAAAAATTTGCAGAGTGTCTTGTATTCTATCATTCAGAACGTCTGCCACCTCCAATTAGCCACACCCCTGTTCACCTCAGGAATTATGGAACAAAATAGTGTGAAGCTTGATTTGAAAACAATAAATTGTGAACTGTGACTATTAGAGTTCACCAGTTTCTAGTTGGACATCTGAGGTTTGTAAAATACACCCATGTTTAACCTGACATATTATCATTTATTTTACCTTGTTGCTGCTACAGTTAACCATTTGATAGAATCACACTGTCAGTCACACACATTATCACAAACTGTGACATATCTAGAACTTTCTGAAGGCCTAGGGTGACAATTTTTCCTCTCATTAAATTCATGCCATCCGCTGGAAATTAAAGAATGATTGGTTGAGTCGCCTGTCAGTTTCTAATTGAGCTTAATCTGAGATGTTAGTCCTGTGTCCAGCGCCTGAAGGCCTAACCAGCACAAAAGCTCACAAATATCTACAGTGCGGAAAATAATTATTTGCTGAATTTGTAAGTTCTCTGACATACAAAAAATTGAATAGTCTCTAATTTATCAGGTAGTTTCACTTTTATGGAGAGAGACAGAATATCAATCAAAAATCAAGAAAAAACATGTTACATAAAAGTTATATATTGATTTGCATGTCATGAGTGAAATAAGTATTTGATCCCCTACAATCCAGGCAGACTTCTGGCTCCCACAGACTGGCAGTGTGTCCAAGTTGCACACAGATTACAATTAATCTATCAATTACAGATCCTCCTGATCTTAACTTGCTATGTGTATAAAGCACACATGTCCACAGAATCAGTGTCTTCCATTCCAACCTCTCCACCACCATGGGCAAGACCAAAGAGCTGTCAAAAGACATCAGGGACAAGATTGTAGAGCTGCACGAGGCTGGAAGGGTTACAAGACCATCAGCAAGAAGCTTGGTGAGAAGGTGACAACTGTTGGTGTGATTATTCGGAAATGGAATAAATATAAAACAACCACCAATCTGGAGCTCCATGCAGTATCTTGCCTCATGGGGTGAGGACGATCATGAGACAGGTGAGGGATCAGCTGAGACCTACATGAGAGGAGCTTGTTAATGATCCGAAGGTAGTTGGGACCACAGTCACTTAAAACACCACTGGTAACAAATTATATCATAATGGATTGAAATCTTGCAGTGCCCACTAGGTCCCGCTGCTGAAGAAGGCACATGTACAGCCAATCTTAAGTTTGCCAGTGAACATCTAAATGATTCAGTGAAGGCTTGGGAGAAAGTGTTGTGGTCAGATGAGCTCTTTGGCATCAACTCGACCTGCCATGTGAGGAGGATGAGAAATGCTGAGTATGACCTGAAGAAAACCATCCCCACAGTCAAGCACGGAGGTGGAAACATTATGCTTGGGGATGTTTTCCTTTTAAGGCTACAGGATGACTTCACTGCACTGAGGGGCCAATTGATGGGGCCATGTGTGTAAAATCTTGGACGAGAACCTCCTTCCCTCAGCCAGAACACTGAAGATGGGTTGTGGGTCTTCCAGCATGACAATGACCCAAAACATACTGCCAAGGTAGCAAAGGAGTGGCTAAAGAAGAAGCACATTAAGGTCCTGGAGTGGCCGAGCCAGTCTCCAGACCTCAATCCTATAGAGAATCTATGGAGGAGCTGAAGCTTTAAGTTTCCAAACAGCAGCCAAGAAATCTAAAGGTTTTAGAGAGTTTCTGTAAAGTGGAGTGGGCCAAAATCCATCCTGAAATGTGTGCAAACCTGGTGACCGACTACAAGAAATGTCACTGCTGCGCTTGCCCTCAAGAGTTTCTCCACCCAGTACTAAGTCATGTTTGCTTGGGTATCAAATACTTATTTCACTCAGTGAAATGCAAATCAATTTATAACTATTATGTAACGTATTTTTTCTTGATTTTTGGTTGATATTCTGTCTCTCTCCATAAAAGTGAAACTACCTCATAAATTAGAGACTGTTCATTTTTTTGTATGTCAGAGAATTTACAAATTCAGCAGGGGGTCAAATAATTATTTTCCCGACTCTACCTAGACACCACTGAGAACAAGGTACTGGCAGGACAATTTTCCCTTGAGCATTAAAAAAATTATCCCTGTTAAAGCTTGAAAAATTGAGTAGTACTGCATCACTTAGTTTGAATACAAACACAACTGTGCTGAATACATATAAAGTACATTTATAGACTATTTTGTTCCCAAAGGTCTTTAGACATTCAGAAGGCTCAGAAATATCCCCTTTGGATATTGCACAGTATATAAGTAACACATCTACCATTTGACATATACGTTGATGTTTCACGGCAAATTTTTGCAAAAATAAATTACTTGCATGTTGTTCTCTAACCCTGACAAGTTCAGCCTCTAGACAGATGTTGAGAGTTCAATAAGGACCCCATCTTCTGACCCTAGGTCTCCCTGGAGTCTCTTCTACCGCCCTTAGGGGGTCACTGTGTAAAAATATGATACGTTATTTACTTAAAAATATTTGTAAATGCTGTTGGTGCAAGCTGGCCCATTGTGCCATGTGTGCCCCCCTGCAGTCCCTAATTGACGAACTCTTCCAGAGCAGGAAATGTGACCCTGGGTGGGGGGTGAGGTGAGTGATGGCAGGATGGAGCTAGCGAGCGCAAGGTGGTTGAGATGGATGGATGGATGTCAGTGGAGGTAGGCCACAGACGCCTGAACTCTACCACGGCTGTCTGCTCCACTACAAATGTCCTTACTTGGTTTCCCACTCGCTCCATCTGTGGGCTGGAAACAAATCAATAACACTACATTATAACAATAATCACGCACAGCAATAATGGCCATGGTGACTTTACTGATCCTATTATTTAGCCTGTTCTTTCTGACCGCTGTTATGAACGAGTGACCATTCATAGGACTGTAAACGTTCAGAGCCAGAGGCCCATGTGTGTAAAGCCTTTTATTTATTGGCAAGTGAAAACATGTTAACATTGGTATGGATGAATGGAAGGTAAAGTCATGGCTTCAGATATAATTAGCATAATGTTAATTAGTTGTCATTTGCTTTAATTCGTTGCTAGCAACAAATGCCTTTTTTGACTAATCTATATAGTTTAGTCAAAAAAGGCATTTGTTACTATATTTATATATATTTGTGTGTGTGTGTGTGTGTGTGTGTGTGTGTGTTTGTGTGAAATGTGACTTGATATATATATATATATATATATATATCTCCAAACTTCCAAACATTCAATGCAAATTAATATTAATATTTACAGTTGAGTGTAAAAACTCTGTATACACCTAGTTAAATTATGTTTTCCTGATTTTTACAGAATGAGTTAGCAATATAAACGAGATATAAAATGAATGTCATGATAATATTAAATATGGTACAGGGCACTATTTCTATTTGTTTGTTAAATGTAACATATTCAGAAAAAGCATAACATATTTAATGTGCCAAAATCAAAGGACACATTCTCATATATATAACGTAAAAACCCCTAAAAACTCAGAAATTGAATTCAATGAATAAAAAAAATACATCAGTTAGAAATCTGCAAAAGTGTTATATGTGCGGAATGTGTACTTATTTTTTTAATCAAAAACAATTTGACCATGAAAATACACATGCACAAACACACACACATGTAAAAGCACACGTAAGAGCAGTGACATTTGGGGACTGCCTATTAAACAGCACTGGCTATTATACTGCTATTAATGTCTATTTGATATCCAAAGTTTGTTGAACACTGATGGTAATTTGTTCTTTTTAAATTGTAATGAGCTGTGAAACTACTGAAAATCATTAAAAACTTACTTCTCTCCCGCACACACAAACACTCCATCTCTCTCTCTCTCTTTCTCTCTCTCCTCATTTGTTCAAAATCAAAGCTCTTCCTTCACATTTCTGACGCTGAAATAGATCAGAGAGAGCATTGATCAATCAGGGTGCATTAATTCTTGCTGTTGATAGCCACTCTGGTTTCAGTGAGGTGGGGCCGTTCCTGGAAAAAGCACACCGCTTTTGGAGCTGCCTCTTTGAGGTAACAAATTGACATTTCGATTAGATGGCCTTCATGCATGGCCCTTCAGGAAACAAATATGTCTCAAGAAACCAAATAGTGCAGGGAACGACTGGACAGAAAAACCGAGCATTGATTTTTCCTTTTTTTTCCCTTTCTTTTTCTTTCGTTTTTAATTTACGATGTGTAAATGTAGAACGCAGCATTTTAATGGCTTCTGACCTCCCTATAGGCTGTGTGTATTCTAATTAAAATAAATCTAGTAGGTTCGTGTTTGTCACCATTGAAAGTCTTGATAGGTCATTATCATTCAACAATACAGTAACATGTCAGTAGCAAATCAGAATCTCTAAAGTGGCATCATCCCATTCTGAAGATTGGGCTCAAAAATCAAGATTTCACAGCTGTGGTCAATCAACCTGGTTTACTTCTCATTTACTTCTTCAGTTTTGTGTTTTTGTGTGCTAATGCCAGTTTTTGTGTGCTAATGCTTTGTTATGCTAATAGGAGCTTGTAGCAATAGCATGATGTGAGCTGCATGCCTGAATGAACACACACTTTAACTTAACTAATCTCAGACAAGCTTGCTTCTGTGGTTAATACTGATAGCTGCTTTTTGAAGCTTGAATTTTGTCTGAATTCTGTCCATTTTGGTTAATTTTTGGAGACATTAGCTTCAAAGTTCCAGCACAAAACCAAACACGCCAGATGTATTTGAGGTAAGGGGCAGGGTACGTGGAAGGTTGCTCTTTTAAGGAATTCGTTTTTCCACACTGAGGTTTGGCAAAGTGCATCTGCTGCTGGGAGTGTGGGAGGTTGTTGGGTGGGGGCTGGTGTCATGGGGGGGACATCTGATAACCCCCCTGGTGCCCTTTTCAGCGATGCACAAACACCAGCATCTTTGATTCTCTTCCTTGTAAACAGAGCGAGAGAGGGCAGCTTCGTCTGATCTGCCGCTAAGTGAATCAATGACATGGCTAGAATTAATCAGCCCATTGTGCTGTGCCAATAAGTAGGGCCAGACATAATGAATGATGTTAGTCTAAGGGGCTATAAAGTCTATAAGAGTCATATTCTTCTAATTTACTTAAACATGTGCAAGGACACATATTGCCAGGACTAAATCTTGTATGTCATGAAAGGTAGTTTAACGATAATTGTAATAGAGGTCGATAAAAAAAACCTCCACAAACATTCTGGGAATGTGGCCGGAGAACAAATCCCACTAGACCAAGGGAGAGACAGACATCGACCAACACTGATCGCTTTGGGAACATG
>JBBJLS010000001.1:36439522-36450684 GCA_037577275.1 Bryconaethiops microstoma | reverse complement strand
TGTGTGTGTGTGTGTGTGTGTGTGTGTGTGTGTGTGTGTGTGTGTGTGTGTGAGAGAGAGAGAGAGAGAGAGAAAGAACAAGAGAGCTGTGCAGATTGAATAGCAAACATGCAAGTAATGACACATTCTCCCTCAACACATTTTCAAGGTGTGAAAACATATGCACACACACATACACACACACACACACACACACACACACACACATGTTTGGGCATTTCCTTAAGTTAAGTTATAAAATGGACTAATTTGTTTTACTGTGTATTTGTTTGCTTGTTTGTTTGTTTGTTTTTGTGTGTGTGTGTGTGTGTGGGTGTTTGTGTGTGTGTGTGTGTGTGGTGGATACATGGACATCTACATCTACACGAGCAACTCAAACAAACAGTATGAACATACAATTTTTAATTAATATATTTTTTTAATATTCTACAGGATCTACAGGCTGAAATACAGTCTCCCATCATTGGTTGCACGCTTGAAAGTCAACAGAGCTTAATTTGGCAGAACCAGAAGTGGACATTTCAGGATTTTGTTTAAACTGCCGGGTGGCCTCCGCAACTGGTTTGAGCTAATTAGCAGTTGAAAACAAGTCTTGGAGAAGATTTTCACTTTCTGGACCTGAGTTGTCCAGAAGGCCTAGAATAACATTTTCCCACCCATTGGAGGTCAAACCGTGATTGCTAGTCCCCACTTATTAATTATATTGGTGGATAATTTGATGCATTACAACTTCAAACCTTCAATCCAAGGCCTAACTAGTGGAAGAGCTTGGTTTGCCATATCTACCCATATACCACAGAAAAAAAATTGACTGGATAGTATGGAACCTTATTGTTTCCAAACAAAACATACTGCACTGCATTACTTCCGTAGGGGGCTATAAATTTTGAATAAAAATTAAGTAAACAGTTATTAAACATGTATTTGTTTCTAGTTCCTGGAAATTATTAGAAGGTGCTAGAAGTCCCTGAGTGTTCTCCTTTGGATACCACAGAAGTTTGCAATATACAAATAAGACCATCACAGCTCTAGATGAGTGTTTCTGTGTGTTTGTTGATAAATCAAAGTATTTATGCAATCCAACCAATTAAATATATCAAAATATCACATACACACCTTTACCCGGCCCCATTATTAACTCACCAGAGGAATTTTGATATTTTGTAAGGTGTATCATAAAACCAATATGTACCAATTGTGTACATAGTGTGTGTGTGTGTTTGTGTATGTGAGGGGGTTGTGGTGTCTATTGTTAAAGGATGGCCTAAAACCTGGCTGATGTATCTGAAATGCGGTGATCTAAAAGATGCTAATCAGATCGTATTACAGCACTCGTACGTTAAGCACTGACAGTTGTCTTTATTTAGTTCAGGGAGTGGAGGAGAGAGAAAGAATGTCTCATGAGCTCATCTCTGAAACCCCACACGGACATCTTGGGTTTCGTCACTCACATCACCTGGATAACCTGAAGAGGGTGTGTCTCTGTCTGTCACTTTTGGACAATAAGACAGAAAGTTAGGGGGCTATGAATGGATGACGGGTTAGCATTCATCACAAGTGCACCACAGAACCTCTGCAAAGAATGAAATAGCACCACTGTAGGCTAGGACCAGCTCTGCAATCTGCATTGCTGAAAGTGAGTGGTACATTTCATGTCCTTGTTGATACCTGTCCAAATTTTTCAGAGTGTCTGAGATTTTAGGGGGTTATTTTGTCCAGAATAGGTCCCTCAGTTTTATCCTCTACACTGGAAAAGTCAGCATCACTGCATAAAACACGACTAAAATGAACAGAACTCATAATACTGAACAACTTTACAAGGTTTACTCACAGTAAACCCCTTTCATTGCCTTTTAGGTGTTCTGTGTCCTCTTTGATACATTTGTCCAGTCAAAATCTCTGGCTTTCCCAGGACTTGCAAACTCATAGACTTAATGTGCATTGCAGTTGTGATGATATTTACTTGCCTTATCACAGTCATCTACTACCCTTGCAAGCTGACCAACTTATATTATTCTTCTTATGATCATGTTTCTGTCTGATATGCGTCTGCTAGCTTGCCCATAGTTCTTGAGATATTGTGACTGAACCAACACCAGAATATTCAATTTGATTAGGAATTGTGGGCTTGTATACAGCTTTTTGACGAATGTACAGTTCGAATAGTAACAATTTAATATAGATTATAGAATGAAAGGATAAACCTTGTAGCCAAAAATATCAGCTACCCCTCTTATGATACATGTATACTAGCAAAACCCAAGCAACTATGTTGGATAATTATTATTTTTGTTGTTTTTATTGTTGTTGTTATTACATTTTGGGGGAGTGATGGGGTGGGGTTCTAGATTCAGGCCCACCCTCAGCTATTGCCCTAAATACAGGCCACTTTCAGACAGAGCCATGTTCCTTCTCTGACCTTAATCACTCAGTATCTGCTCCATTCTCAAATAAATATTTGCTGCACAACTGCCCTGCCCCTCCCTGCACATACAGTACTTTGCACTGCATGTTAGAGTGCTTGAATGGACCCCCCACTCCCCGGCTGCCCCGACAACCCCCCGACACAGGTGTTCTGAGGGGCATGAGCCCAATGGCAGGGTAACCAGAGACTCAGATAATCCACTCTTTCTTTGCTCCCCCTCTACCTTTCTTTCTTCTCTCATTCTCACTGAGCTGAAGCAAAAGGTGAGGGCAGGAAGCCAAACAAAGGCATGTGTGCCCCTGCCGTCAGTAAGAGGAGACCCTTCACTTGTCTGTCAGAATTGTAGGGGCACTGTGTCACAATGGCATCCCACATTCCAGAGACAGAGAAAGAGAAAGTGACCAGTGAGAGGAGTGAGCGTGACACCGCTGTGGCAAAGTGGCCACAGGACAGAAACAGCTGAAAGAGACTGAGAAAGCATGAGAGGGAGGCCTCGGTCCAGTCTGAAATGACTGGTTTGAATAAACTTTAATGAACTGTAAAACCAAACGTCAGATCAGATTATGATCGGAAGTATTTCACTGTAAAATCCCTGGTGCAATATAATCACGAATATTTCAGAAAAACAAATAAAATTTATTATTTATTGCTATGCTATGCTCTCCTTTTGGGCATAGAAGGAAAAAGAAAAGGATGCACAGTGTGTGTGTGTGTGTGTGTGTGTTTGTGTGTTTGTGAGTGTGTGTGTGTGTGTTGGGGGACAGAGCTGGAAGATGGAACCCCCTTAAGGCTTTTGTCCTCATGCACAGGTGATCTAAAGAGGCTCATGTATGTGATGAAGTGCAAGTCACACTGTAGTACCTGACCTCACACACATCCATTACTATAGATCTTTAGTGAGGTGTCACACATATGCACACCACGCCCCAGAGCATGACACTGGATCCATGTCTGTCCTTGTTCACTAGCTGCATGACACAAGTGGGCTGTGTTTTCAGATGTATGATTTTTACCAAGTACCTCTTCTTGTGTTTAATACCTTTATTTAGTATCTTTTTGTCATGACCTTTATGATGTTAGGACTTTCCCTTACTGATCTTACTGTTTTCTTACCATTTTTAATAGACTTACTATCCTTTATTATGGCAAAAGGTACTTCCTTAGTACCTTTTCTTAGAACCTGTAATATTTACATGGTACCTTGATTAAGTACCTTTTCTTATGACTTTTATGTAATACGTTACTACCATTCAAAGAACATTACCTGCTACTTTTTCTTACTATCTTTACTTGGTATTTTTTCTAATAATTTTTACATAGTACCTTAATTTAGTACCGTTTTTTACATTTATGTAAGACATGAGTACCTTTTCTTAAGACCTTACCTTCATTCTTTTTCTTGCAATCTTTACACAGTAGCTTGATTTAGTACCTTATAACCTTTACATGGTACTTGAGTTCTTTTTCTTGTGTAATATGAAATATATGTTAATACTTTTTCTAAGACCCTTTCTTGGTACTTTTTTATCTAACAACCTTCACATAGTACTCGAATACTTTTTCTTATGACCTTTATTTGGCGTTTTTATAGTACCCAGACATAATAAATTTTCCTATGACGTTTACAATGTACTTTGGTTAGTACTTTCTATTACCTTGATTTAGAGGCTTTTCTTATTACTTTTCCATCCTGTTTGGTATGGTTTCTTATGTTTCTTAGTACATTGAGTTCATATTTTTTCTTATAACTTTTATTTTGTATAATTTCCTTATTAAGTTTACTTTTTAACACTCAAAAATGGAAGGAGGTGCATTGTGCATTTTTCATTTGTTAACTTAAAATATATTTTTCTAATAAAATCCTTGTAATAATCTTTTTTGCTTTTAAGTAACCTAGTTCAATTTCATGAGACCTAAAGTCATGAGAATTAAAGTGTGTATGCTAGATACACACTTTGACTATATAGACTGTATACACACTTAGAATGGATATGTGAAACTACCTGTTGCCAAGTCAGGAAACCTGTTCCCTTTTTGGCCTCATATTAAAGAAATTATTTTCTATCCATTCATAACAAGTGAAATCATGTCTCATCTTCCGTTCCTTACAAGCTCAAACACACAGAAACACACACACACACACACACACACACACACACACACACACACACACACACACACCTATATATTTACACAAGCCTTGCTAATCTCCAATTTGTTTGCCGAGCTTTTTCTTTGATAGCATCAAATATCCCCCAAAAATGGCTGAAATACAATAGAAGCAGTAACGTGAAGCTGCCCGTGTCTGCCAGACGGTCTGGATGCCCCTCTCTTCCATTCACTCCAAGACACTTTATCAAAACGCCCCAAAACAACAACAGTTCACCACAGCCCAGTCTCACTGCTGCCTCGGATTACTGTACCGTGTTAGGCCACAGACAAAGCATAGCAAAGTACAAAGTACAGTTGAAATGGTAATGCTTAATGTACATTGTTGTACATTAGTGTCTTTCCAGTTAGTGGAAAAGAAGAATGGACTGGGGGACAATTATGTTTATATGCTTTGATGGTACAAAGATATTATTGCTTTTATCCATGCTTATCCGTTTATCCATGCTCTGCTGTCAAATGTCTTGCGAGGATCCCATCTAACGCCAAACTTTATGCACCCCTGTACAATGTTCAAGAAATAATGGACCAACCAACAAGCTTAAGACCAAAAAAAGGATAAATCAGTGAAGTCCAAAACAAATGTGTATATATGAAAATGCACAGAGGGTGTATATCAGTTAAGAGATTTTATAAGCCTGACTACCAAGCTTTACTATGTTCTTTAGCTAATTGCAACTAAGCGGGTTGGAAAAGCTGACTATGAACTTCCCACAATGCAAATGTTAGCTTGATTACACCATAAACTACATTTGTTCTACCATAACCATGTCACCTTACAAAAATCCACAAAGCCCTCTTACTTGTTCCTGGACAAGGTTGATATATGCAATTGAATGTAGTAGTGGGCAGAGCACTGAAGGATTCTTTAGGTCATTATGTAGAATTTAGTTGATGTTGCTAACACAGGTGGATCACAAAAAATGCATCGAATGAGTGTAGGTTGATTCCATATATCTGTGTTCTCCATTAAGCGAGTGGTCTTAACCATCCGTCACACAAGCACCCTTTCTGTCAGGGGGTGTGTCCAGAGGGTTAAGGATATATGTTGTTGTCTTGGTGTTTTCGCATTACGCTGTGATGTATTTGTGCGGATTATAATGGATAGGTCGCTGGAATGGGGAACCCCTCTGGTGTTGTTTTTGTTTTGCGGAACGCACCCCAATATTCACTGAGGCTCGGAGTGAGGCCAGGAAACAGCGGGCAACCAGCAACAACTAGCCCCAGGCTTGTGTGTGTGTGCATATGCTTTGATTTATGTGACCGACACACACAGGTTTACCTGTTATATCTGACTTCCGGGTGATTCATTTGTAATGATCATGCTCCAAATCCACCCTGTGGAGTCTGACCTGCTGTTTGGATGGTGTTTTGACTGAGGTTTGAGTTTTTCTTCTCAAAAAGTTTTTCTTTTCAGTTTGAGAACAAACCGCGTTGGACGCCGGAGCGGCCTTCGCTTTGCAGCCACACTGGGCTGTGGCTCTTGCTGCCAAGTTCCTCCTGAGGTGAGCTCTTTCTCACAGAGAGCAGAAAAGTCCTGGAAGACGTTCCAAGAAATGTCATTATGGCCTGTGACAAGAGAACCAAATACTTTTGGTTTTTGGTCAGGTTCCAGTACTATCAGTTACAAGAGAGTTATAGAGCCACAGGTTTTAAAGAAATAGTTTGGCGGGAAATCAACTTTACTCAGTTCAATCAGTCAAATTTGGTGTTTGAAGGTCTTCTTTAGCTGCGCAATGGAGCTACGAGTCTACTTAGGCTAACAAGTAATGGATGTTCATACTTCATCAGTTAGTATCATGCATAACTTGCCTAAAACTGGGTCAAGTTACTAAGTAAGACATTTTCACACCTAAAAGTCTGGACCAAAATCCAAACAAAAGTTCATATTGTTCTTAAACTGTATACATTAGATCTGTTTAGTTTTGGATCTACATTGCAATTTTGGGAGTGCACTAAAGATAAAACATACCTACGCCCTGTCGTCATCACCTATGTGGAATGTGTCTCCCAATACATTGATTGATTTGTGGATGGGTGTACATCTGATGTTGGTATGTTCTCAACTTGGAGGGTATAAAAGAAAAACTCTGTTTCTCATTTGTTGATTCACCCCTATTTCTGATACAAAGTTGACCTTAGTTTTCTTTATTGGACTAAATTACAATTAAAAATCTCCTCCTCTCCTCATGTGCAGCTGTGGCTTATTTTTGCTTCTCTTCTTGTGCTTTTTCTTCAACAGCCTGCCTCAACATCCTGTAAGTGGTCTAAAAGTGAACCATTTGAAAAAGTGTTTTCACACTTCATACGAACTGAACCAAGACCACCTCTTTTGGTCAGACCAAATTTCAAACGGGAATAGTGAGGTACCTTTCGTACATGATATTTAGGTTCAAACTAAAAAGTCCATAGGTCCAGACCAAGCCAGGAAGATGTGAAAACACCCTTAAATTGACTTGGCTGTGTAGTTGTTATTTGTCAGAAAATCAGAAGTCAGAAGTTGTTGTCAGAATTTGTATAAGCAAGTCCTTTTGAGATTATGTGGTTCAAGAGAAGTGTGCAGCGTTTGCATTGATTTAATGTACAGCTTCCTTCACATTAACTATATTAGCCTTGTAGCTCCATTGCAAAATACCCAAGCTGTAATAAAAAGAGGAGGTTCACTGGTTAAAAAAAGAATGGAAGAGCTCAACATGGAGGCCATCTGATGATAAGGGCTGAAAACAACTGCTTTTTTTTTTGAAAGCTTAAGCAGGAAAAAACTCATTTATTGTGGAGACCTGCACGTGTGGTAGTTTTTTCAGCCAAATGCTACAAACTGTGTATTTTTGTCTGATTTTGCCAGTAATGTCAAATACTTCTTTAGCTTTCAGTTTCAGAAAACTGCAACACCAACATGCATTTAGACTCTTTAACCACTACACCACTGTAAACTTTTCTTTTGGAGGCCTCTTCCATTTTCAGTAATGGGACTTTACCTAAATTGGAATCGCCAAATGTGTATCTGTTATGTTTTTTCTGCTCAATCTCTCATTTAATGCTTTTGGCTTTTTGATTAGCGAAACCACAAACTCTGTATCTCTTTCTGATCTAGTGTGAGCGAAAGCTCCAATCTGATTCATAATAAAGTAATTTCCTAACACACAATGTTATTGGCTTGAGGGAGAACATACTTTAATGGGGATATCCAGGTGTTGTCACAAGTATTACTTGCATAAGAAAGATATTACAAGCCCATGGTTCTTGGCATTGATGGTTTATATTGTGTACCTTCAGAACCAGGGGGGGAAATAACATCAACAGCGAAATGAATTCCTGTTGTGTCAGTCTGTGGTTGCCAGGGATTGGTATATTATTTCTTTGGCTGTTATAAATCATGATCCAAGTGTGTGTGTGTGTGTGTGTGTGTGTGTGTGTGTGTGTGTGTGTATGTGTGTACTTCTGCGTGTGTGTGCCTGCCTGCCTGTCAGCTTCATCCTTTTTTGAGGTGTGCCATGTCTTGTCCTGTGCTAGTAATCCAATGCCAGGCCTAATCAAAGACAGGCCTAGTGAATGGCTTGCCATAACCACAACTGCTCCCGCCTATTAGAGCTAACAGCCCTGTGAATGCATCAGATAGCATCTGTGCTTTTGAAGGATGGCAAGGGAGAAGGGCCGAGAGAGTCAGAGAGAGAGAGAGAGAGAGAGAGAGAGAGAGAGAGAGAGAGAGAGAGAGGAGGTAGCTTTTGTGGGGGCTTATCTGTGCTTTGTGGGTGTCACTGCCTTGCCCTCCTGATCATTGCCTTCATTATGTTGCTGTGTCTTGAGGGCCTAGCCCGTCCATTCCATATAATCACGCCATATTACCAGCCACCCTTTTCACTATTAAAATAATCACTGGCAATTAGGAGGAGAATAGACAGCGAGAGAGGGAAAAATCACACACAAAGTAATATTTTCCCCACCTTACATGCTTTTGATGTCGTTTTCCTTTTTCCTCTTTTTTTGGCTTTTTTTTTTTTTTTTTGCTCCACCACCTCCCACAATGCAATAGCAGGGGCAGAATGGGCTGAGCTTCAAGCCGCCACTATTAAGGAAAAAGGCGCCGACAATTTTTCAAGAGCGTCGAGATGAAAGAAGGAGAGAGAGGGAGAGAAAGAGAAAGAGAGAGAGAGAGAAAGAGAGAGAAAATAATTCAGAAATTGACCATCTCTAAAAATGAAGAAAATCGAAGTGTAAGAGGAGCATTGTGATTTACTTTATCCTGGCTTGGAGATGCCAAAAAAATAAGAGAGGCCATTAAATCTCCCTTTGAAATAAATGCGGCCCATTTGTCTGTGTGGCCAAAGATGGCTAATGAAGCTATTGTCAAAGCAAATATGGCAGGGCCAGACACACACACACACACACAGATATATATATAAATATACACACACCGGCGCGAGATACCGCAGCCTTGTCGAGACGTGTCAACGGAGATGAAAGATAGATTCATCTAAATACTGGGATAGCCACAGGTGCTGGGGAATAGCAGAGATGGAGAACAAGGCCCATTTTGCCAGAGAGCATGAAAAGCAACGCCCAGTCTGGGTGTGCTAGTGCTAATGAATGCTGCTGTGACATCAAACAAATGTTTGTTATATAGAATGGAACCCTATAGCCTAATGACTAGCATCATGCAAACTGTGTGAATCATCACACACTTGTATTAAATTGCATCAAATAGACTGGCTTATGCATTGACATTGTACTCTTATTTATAAAAATGGACAAGTACAGGATGACTAACGGTACAGTTTTTAGTTGTACATATTCTGACACATATCATGTTAATTATGTGTCAGAAACAAGTTTGAGATTATTTCAAGGCCCCATATGACAGAAAAACAGATTTTTCTCACATTTTAAATAAAATGGCTGGTTTATAGTATTAGGCTACATAACTGCAGACCGGTCAGAGTGCCCATGCCACCTCCAAGCTCCTACAACAAGTATTTGAACAGGACCATGGAGCAATGGAAGAAGGTGGCCTGATCTGATGAGCCTCATTTTCTTTAACATCATGCCGACGGGTGCGTGTGTGTCCCCTGGGAAAGACATGGCACCATGATGCACTATAGGAATGGAGCACGCTGGCAGAGGTAGTCTTGTCTGAGCAATGTTCTGCTGGGAAACCTTGAGTCGTATCATTCATGTGGGTGTTACTTTGCACCAGAACAAGTACACCCGTTCATGACAATGATGTTCCCTAATGGCAGTGGAATCTTTCAGAAGATACTGCAGAAACTGCTCGGGTAGGGTTTGAGGACCATGACAAAGAGGTGTTGACTTACCATACGAAATCCCCGGTTCTGAATCGAATCAAGCATCTGTGGGATATGCTAGACTAACTAGAAAGATCCATGGAGGCTGCATTTCACAACATATAGGATTTGCTTCTAATGTTTTCGTGTGAGATTTTACAGCACAGCTTCAGAGGACTTGTGGAATAAATGAATTGCTAGGGCAGAGCTGTTTTGGCGGCACAAGAGGGATCTACACAATATTAGGCAGGTGAACTTTAATGTTGTGGCTGATTGGTGTATGTTATCAAACAGAGACTGTCAGATGCTTGTTCCGTCATTATGTCAAAGTTATAAAAAAGTCTCTATTGTTGTTTTAAAACATTGCTGCTCACTCCCCAGTAACAACAGTTTAAATATGGAAACTAATTATGTCTTGTGATGTCACAAAACATTTTTACATATATATTGCCTCCTATTCAGCCTACAGCAGTTCAGCTCCTCCCATTCCATCTGAACTTACAGAGGGATTTAGGCTGGACTGAATGAGGCACTGTTTTTGCACTGGATAGCCAGTCAAAACAGAGGTCATTTATAAATAACCTAATGCTCAAACTATTTAAACACTCTACTAACCCACAGGATGAAATAAATAACCAACAACATGACAGCACACACTTTGACCATGTGCTACTTCAGTCTACATTTGTTACACGACTGCATGGGGCAAATTTTATCAGTCCATCTGATTTATGTATAAGGTTATAAAGTGAAACACAATAGAGGACATGGGCCAGTTAGGAAACTGTGTCATGATTTGGCACAATGCTAAATGTTCTACATATTAGCTCCCATCGCTTGTTAGCTACATTTAGCCAAGAAAGTAAAAGCATGCTGCTCTATTGAACTGCACGGTGGTACCCAGCAAGTAAACAAACAAATACCTGCTGTAATCGGTTCAAACGGAGACTTGTCACCTCCCAGTGCTGGCTGAAATGGAACGGGGCTGGTAATTATGCAGAGAAGAGTTGCTCAGTTGCATTAGCCTCTGGCTGTGTTTGGGATAAGTCACTTTAAATGGCTTTAGGAGAGCTTGTTTTCATAATGCCGTTTCTGCCGCCTCTCTCTTTTTAATTACAAGGGCATAGTGCTAGCTCACACACTCACACTCTTGATAGTTCGTATCCGTACAACTGTCTGTCTGTTTTTCCCCATTATTTTCTCTGGCGTTTTCTCTCTCTCTCCCTCTCTCTCTCTCTCTCTCTCTCTCTCTCTCTCTCTCTCTCTCTCTCTCTCTCTCTCTCTCT
>JBBJLS010000001.1:36419946-36439422 GCA_037577275.1 Bryconaethiops microstoma | reverse complement strand
GTGTGTGTGTGTGTGTGTGTGTGTGTGTGTGTGTGTGTGTGTGTGTGTGTGTGTGTGTGTGTGTTTATGTGTGTGTGTGTATGTGTGTTTGTGTGAGTGTATAATCGTCATCCCACACCCAACCACAATGTCTTCTAGAGTGAGCCAAATTCACCCAATGTACCCTAACAACACTGCCAGACTTAACTCACAGTGACAGAGAAAAGGAGGGGGTGAGTGGACAAGTACAAGAGGGAGAACCAAAGAGGGGTCAAGAGGGGTCCAGCAAGAGAAACAATGTGGAAGAGCAAAGGAATAAAAAACCAGGAAACAGGGAAAAAGACATAGGAACACAGACTGGAAAAGAAAGCAAAGGAAAAAAGACTGAAAGTATAAACATTAGGTCAGTATCGATTATATTTCGAACTACTGTAAATAACAGGCTCTAAATATTTTTCTCCAAACAAGTAATTAAATACTTGCCAATATCATCCTTAAAAAAAACAACATTACTTTCATTCCTTTAGTCCTTAATACATTCAACAGGGGATAACAATGTATTAATGTGTGCTGTATGCTGCTATAGAAACTGTGATTGCAGCTTCGCATTCAAATGCAGAATTCAAGTAGCATGTACCAATTATTTTGCCTATTAAGAATGTTTTTTGTTTTTTGTTTAAGGCCAAACTATAAAAATGAACTTAAAAATAACTTATTAAAAAAAAATTATGGGGAAGCTTCCTTTAAAACGTCGTGATGTGAAAGCCTAGTATTGGATTAAATTGCCACTGGTAAATGATGTGGATAATGGCTCCATGGGGTACAGAAATGCATATAAATGAGTGTGTCCAATGGACTGTGTACACACACACACACACACATACACACACACACACTTTACACTTTGTGTTACTGAGTGCTGTGTCCTAGCCAGATTTCATTTGTTCTGGATTTAAGGTTTTCTTCCCACTGCCCCACGGCCTTAGTTTCAACCCAGAATAGAACATTTTTAATGAAGCCTCAGATATTACGGGAGAGATATCATCAGATAAAGAGTCCAGTAGGTCACTGGAGAGTAACTACAGCTTGAATGACTTTGCCCTCTCCTAATCTTATTATTACATCTGGTTTTTTGGTACATTTCTGGTCAGGAACCACAACACTTTTTCTCTATTGCGTCATCTTTCTTGGACTAAAAAGTATGGGTCATATGTAAACACGACACTCCACAAAACACACGACATACACAACCAAGCCGCCTATTTTAGCGTGTGGTCCATGTGAGTTTATTGTTGTTTTGGTTTATGGCAAACCTTTGCCCCGCCCTTTCATTATCATGTTCGCCTGTGACCTGTTCTTGCCTGCTCCATTGCACAGGTGTTTGTACCCTTTCATATATAGCCTCGTGTTTGTGTCTACCTCGGTCCTTTCTTCTGTAATGATTGGGGCTGAAAGCTGTATTTGCAGGGTGCAGTTTAGTGAATAACAATATACTTAAATGAAATAAAACACCAAGAATGAAGCAAAGAAATAAACAAGGCAGACACCGGGCTAACAGAGAACCAACAAAGGTAGACAAAAACACAAGGGTATATTTACTGACTTGACAATGGAAACACCTGGGCAAGGGAGGAGACAAGAACAAGCCACAGGAGAACACTTCTGTACTTCACTTCAGCAGAGTTACGGGAGCGGTGACGAATGTACTGTCCCTGGCTGTCAAGGAGCCAACGAGGAGATAGGATTGGCTTCTTGTATACCACAACTGTACATATATCAACTCATGTTATATTACATTCATTTGGCAGACGCTTTTATCCAAAGCGACTTACAATTCGAGGAAATACTCGAGCTTCAGGACAGTGTGAGAACCAGAGGAGAGTACTAAGTGCTAAATCTAAGAGTAGTGCTAAATGTAAGCCTAGGAGAGGAGATGCTCTTTAAACAGATGAGTCATGTAAGACAGAGCAGAAACAGCCAGTACTTTGGGATAAAAAAGCTTTGTAAGTGTTCATATAATACATAAAAAACATATTGCTGGTATTACTGATAGTACAGGAGCTGGTCTTCAAATTATCATGAAGTCACAAATTAAAACAAAAAGAAAACAAATCTTACCCTGTTTTAACCAACGCTGTCAAAAAAAAAAACGGACCTTTCAGGGAACCAATAGGTCCCAATCTTCAGCACCTTTATTTAAGAAACCTATTTATATTCTATTTGCAGATCTGATCAGAAGAGGGAGTGGTGGAACAAACTCCCTCTTCTGATCAGATCTGCGGTATCCCTCACTGTCTTCAAGCGTCGTCTGAAGAACCACCTCTTCAAGGAGCACCTTGGTGACTAATTATGCCTCTCATTTCTGCTTGCTTATTTCTCAAAAAAAAAAAAAAAAAAACCCTCTGATCCCCATCCCTTCCTTACTTTTGTCTTAACTTCTGACTTTTCTTTGACAGGTGTTGTTTAGGTGTACCTAGCGTGCAGTAACTTGGTTGAATAGTAGACGTTGATTTAAGTTGAGTTTTACAGGTTTAAGAAACAGATGTGGACTACTTGAGCATTGATGTACGTTGCTCTGGCTAAATGCCGTCAGCTAAATGCCATAAATGTGAACGTAAATATTCCATTGCAGTTATGAAAAGGTACGATATTCACTCTGAAAATCAATTTAAAGTACACAAGTGGACCTCAACCTTTGAGCGTACATTCACAATGTGT
This sequence comes from Bryconaethiops microstoma, assembly GCA_037577275.1. NCBI lineage: Eukaryota > Metazoa > Chordata > Actinopteri > Characiformes > Alestidae > Bryconaethiops > Bryconaethiops microstoma. The sequence goes on along the minus strand of JBBJLS010000001.1, from coordinate 36,436,725 downwards.
GAACTTTGGAGGACCAAAATGTACCTGGAAAGTACATCTGAATATGTACTAAATTCACAAGCTATTTTTATCATTTCCATTCCTGTACAGTCCCACTCAGTGGAAACTCCCAATCAGTGGAGATCTTATACGATTTCTGTCCAACTATGAGTTTTTGCTATTCATAAAGCATGGAGACATAAAAACACAGGCACTTCAGACTTTAAAGGCAAATCTTATTGTGCTAAGTGGGATTATAGAGAATTTAGTGGAATATCACTTAACTTACCAGGATTACTTATATCATCGGTCTGGATCTGTCTGCTTTCCTTAATCTGCTCTGCCACCTACAACACAGCATGACAACAGACATAATAAACTGCAAGGACAACCAAAAGATTACTTTTATTATACCGGAATGGTGGAGATCAATATCAGTAAAGAAAGATCCTGCATTTGCATTTCTGCAATGTCAGGTAGAGAGTTGGAGGATTCTGTTGAGGTCTAAAGGGCTAAAGATTAATTATCAGAACACTAAATATGGAAACAAACACTCAATAATTTGATTTTTTGGGCCAGCCCTACTTTTGTCCTGGTATCCTTCTTTTGTTCTGTACCTTTATTCTGCATTAAAGACTGTATTTTGTTGCAAATGTACATAAATTATAAAGATTATTTTTAATAACGACAGAGTATTAAAGAATACAGGTTCGGTTCCAGATTTCTCCTCGGTTCTCCCAGCCGTTGTTTGGATTTGTGAAATTCCATCAGCAACTCCTTATTTAATTTAATGAAGCACTGATTGGGTAAAACCAGGTTTCTGATGGAAACTACAAGTAATTCTGGACTTCAACAAGAAACACACTGATATACTGAACATTAAATCACTATTTACTGTATTATACTGTATTTGTTTTATTGTTTAGTTTTATTTTGTATATATAGTAATATTAATGTGAAAAAAACACTGCTCGTCTAAACAGTTTTTAAATATTATTTTTGCAGGTGCCTAAGACTTGTGCACAGTACTGTACACATGACCACTAACTGCATGGAGAACTGAACCGGCCAGACAGACTCGGCAAAATGTTTTATCATGTTACACGTCAGTAAATAAATAATGAATAATGCCTTGATAATGAAGATGATTTAGATTAGTAAAATTCCCAGGGTACTCTCACCTGTGTATTCATTTCAGAATCCTTCATTTTTTCTTTAAAGAACTGTATGCTGTTCTGTGCATCAACGTGGGTGTTGTGTTTGATTGTCAGGATGAAGGAGCTGGTTAGAGGGCAGAATCGGAGTAGGTGAGAGTCATCAGTCCAGACTTCCGACATCCATACTGGTCTTGACTGTCTACAAGCTGAAGGCCTGAACAAATCATAAAGTGATTGGTTTTTTAAAAAAAAGCTTGTGTTCTCATTTGATTTACATGTTGATGAAAAATATGAAAAATGAAAAGTAATTAACAGAAAGAAAAAAAAATGTAAAGCATTCTGGAAGCTCCACCACGAAGATCCAACACTTACATTATTTAAGATTTTATTTTATATTGTTAAGATTTTCATTTAAAAAAACTTCTGACTTACATTTGACTGGAGTAGCTTTATCAGGGCATAAATATGATGGACTTGACAAAAATAACTATAACTGTAATAAGTATGATATAAATGGCATTTTTGAACATATCACACTTATTCCAAAATTAGGAGGCTGATCATAGCACAGCTATTGCCTGTAAGAAAAGTAGTAAATAACCCTCCATCTGATCATTGTACTCAGAGTGGATTTCTTCCAATTCGAGATTTATTCAGGAAATAGCTTTTTTGTGCTCAAAGCTAATAACAGTCTAATGTCTCACAATTTGCCTGATACAAAATGTTCAACAGTAGCATTATCATTAGATGATAAAGCCACAACATCATAGCCTCCTGCAAATCTGGGAAAATGTTAACTAAAATGTTAACTAAAATCTTTTCTGGGTCAGCTCAAGAGGAGATCTTTACTAAAAAATAAGCGAACGTGAAACTTGGTTAAGCGACTCACCTGGTTGCTGTGTCGTCTCTGCTTTGGGCCAGGTCTACAGGACTGAGCTCTTCCCCACGGGACAGTGTTGACATCTCCTGACCTTCAGACTTAGTAGAGAGTCGATAGTAGAGAGTGACGTGATCTAGACCCAAATCCTTGGCTATTTGAAGAGGTGTGTTCCCATGATGGAGATCTGACAGAGAATCAAAAAGGAAAAAAATACATATAGAAAACTCTCTGAAAATGTTCTAAAATATGTTTCACAACTATTTCAAAACTACTATAACTGTCACTCTAGGCCTTCTGAAAGTCCCAGACGTGTCAATGACTGAAAATAATTCAGGGCAGTTAGAATTATGCAATGTTCTTATCGGGTGCAAAAATATAATCATTATGTGCAAGTTTTACCATGTGAATATCACTACTGATGTCATTATTACTGATCAGTAAAGTATATCTGCAATAACACTTTACTGAAAGTTATTTATCTATAGCATTCATACCCAGCATTTGTGTATACAGCACAGTGTATTTCATAGTTTTTTTCTATAGATTCTTTTATAGGACTTATTTAGACTTCATACTGTTCTTAAGTTAAAAGTAAAGGGGCATTTGGCAGACACCCTTATTCAAAGTGACTTACAATCATTGGATACAAGGACAGTCCCCCTGGAGCAACTGAAGTGTCTTGCTCAAAGACACAATGGTAGAAAGTGGGGTGATTGAACCTGCAACTTTGTGGTCATCAGGGTCAAAGGCAAGTGCTTTACCCACTAGGCTACTCCAAGTGTCTTGGCCGTCATAATAATAATAATTTCAAGAAAGCTTTCTGATTCTGAAAGCTTGTGGGTTCAGGCAAGGCAAGTCAAAAAGTGACAACGCGTACCGAATAAGTTAGAAATAACTAACAGAAACATTACAGGTGTGGTCGGGGCACATTTTGACCAGGTTTTGTCAGATATGACCTAAAGGGAACTCCTGGCTCCAATGGCCAAAATTCACCCCTGCTTAGCCTCGTTTAGTCATGGTCAGGCACACAGACATATAAAGTTACTGGTGGTGGGCATTTCCATTCTGTTTACACTCACCAAAATAGACAGCATATAAGATAATGCCACCATACCATAGATGAAATTATCTGTTGATGGTATCAGTATGAGTCAGAACAAGGGGTCTGCTATTTTTTCACTGTACTAACAAATTTGTCCAATAAACAGGGATATGTTTCTTTGACCTGTTCCCATATAAGATCACAACAGTAGCATGTACGATTTTATATGATGTCTCACACCTGACACTTAGAACCAGGCTTGGCACTATGTCTAAAATAGGTGTGCCACAGAGTCGTGTTTTAGGACCCTTTCTGATCTTGTTTAGCATTAATGGCATGAGGCTAGTGAAAGGATTTTGTGTCAGTTAGACAGCTTCACAAAGTCAGGAAATAAAAATGATGGAAAGGGTTGCTGGAAAAACATGAATGAAGAGAAAAACACCTCAGAGGGTTAAACAAACCCGTTTTCAAAGTACTTAAACTGGAAAACCTATATTCATAAGCCTCATTAAATCACACCTGGGTTGTAATCTACAGCCTTTTACAGCACTTAGACAAAAAACCATACAACACTTTAAAACCGGCTTGGTGACTTTGTAAATGAAACACAAACACACGCCCATAGAGTGAGCAGGTGCAGTGCTGATGCTGCTCATATTGTCCCCTGTGGCTAAGGCAGTATTGTATTGTTTGTTTTTAAAAAGGATAGACTGTCATGAAGGGACAAGAAAGACAAAGTTACCACAGTAACGTCCCACGGGGCTTTGTAAAAAGTATTCTCTAGGGCGTGGCCCAGACATACATGGATTTTTCTGGAGAAGTATTTTCCCTCTGTATTTTATTCTCCAGTCCATTTTATTTGTCAAACAAAAGCTTCAGGAAGATTTTTGATTAGATCATATTAGCTTCAGTATCCTTATCTTTGTTTTGTTGAGATCTCATACGACAGATTACTGATAAGATCTGACTACATTTTACTGAAATACTGCATGATGTACCAATTGATGAGCAAATTTCCAAAACTCAGTCCAAAAGTTGTTTTTTTTTCCGGAAAATCATGTTTTACTTGTTTTACCTACTGGAAAGCGATTCTTACAGGAAATATTTTTTTTAATTAAAATTTTACAGTTACTTGTCATTTTCAATGCCTGTTTCTAAAGTGCACATTTTAGTCTGGGCAAATTTGTTTAAGCAAATCGATATTCAATGTCACAAAATTATGTACAAGTTTAATATTTATGTCCTACTACATGACACAGCATAGAGTGGATGACAACTAACTGCATAATAATTGTAAACATACTTCTGTCTACCAGTAAGTAAGTAGCACTGGCGACTGTGCGAGAGGACTGAGTGAGTTTTGGAAATTCACCTAATCTTGTACCATGTATTATGCAAAGGACTGAGTGAGTTTTGGTCGGTTATACTATTGCACATAAAGAGGTAATGTAAAAATATGGCAATAGTAGTGTTACCTAAAAAAATCACAAAAAATGGACTGAGTGAGTTTTGGAAATTTGTGCTTCAATTAGCTTATTATTTAATCTGTTAATCAGGACTGATTCTCTGATATCTGGGCCAGCGGTTCTCAAACCAGTCCTCAGGGACCACTAGGCAGTCCATATTTTTCCAGTATGAGTTCTACATAAGCCTGGAACAAAAAACTGAACTGGTTTAGTTCACTAATATAGGCTAAACTCATGTTTTGAACTGATTCAAGAGGCTAAAAGGTGGCAAGCTAGTACGCTAGAGAGTTTTGGTTCACAGTAACTCTTGTGATACCAACTGCAGCATATATATTGTGAACTTTAAACAGGAGTAAGCAAGTTTGGCATAGAGTAAAGTTCAACTCTTTAGCAGGACAATGGCTAATCAGCAAACAAACAAGAGCAGCAGGCACCCCAGCATCAATTGAAAACCAAAATGAATCAAAAGATGTTTGAAAATGTAATACTACAGCTTTCTTGTTGCCACTTCCCAAACCACTACTAACTCCTCCCTGAAAAGAATCTTGGCTGAAGTCAAGAGTTTTGTGGAAAAATATTGAGCCAATTTACTTGCCAATGAGGGGTGTAATGCGAAAAAAAATCTTTTAAGTCTATAAAATTCATGAGTCATTTCCCATCCAACAATCCTAATTTGCTATAACTGTCTTTTACCCCCCTGCCCCCAAATGGCTTGGGGGACTGTTTTCCGTGTTTCCTGATGAAAATCATGCCTAAAGGAAGTCCTTCTTAACTCACTTCTTCTCTTTATCCAGCACAGACAGCAAACATGAGGGGTTCCTGCCTTATTGTTGACACTTAACGGCTTGTTTTAAAACAAACCATTCCATTCCCGGGCAGGGGCATCGCAGCACACATAATGGATTGTGCTACGAGCTGCCACCCTACTTTACCATCCATTCCTTCATGATTATTTTATGTGTATATGATTAACTCTCTGCGCGCTAGCTACGACCCCATTTAGCGCGTCAGTGTCGACCGCAGATGACGGCTGGCGCTTGAGCAATGGAGCTTTTTTCTCCAAGTCATTTAAATTTTACATTTTCCATTTGCTCCACCTTTTTTAATTTGGCGTATAATGACGCCATTAGAACGAAGCCCATCTGGAAGTTCTTTTGGGAGGGCCATAATGCGCTGGAGCTTAACATGCTAATGTCGTTCCCTTCGCGCCGGCAACAGATGCTATGAGAGAAACAGATACGTTCTCACTAGTCGCGGGGCGAGAATGATGTTAGAGACCATAACTAATGTCGGACGGAGATGGAACTTAAAATGGGCAAAAAATTAAGTAGATTGACTATGAAACGGTCTAGATTTGAGGCTTGTTATTTCAGCTTGATGGTGAGGTCAGCGGATATGAGCTAGGCAGCACCCCAACGACCAGCCTTTAAAACATTATAACATGTTACACTTTAGATGTTCTAACTGGTGATATAGATAATTTAATAACATCCCCCCTCCCCCTTTATCTTTTCCCAGTCCCTGCCTTTGATTGAGACACTATGGAAACTCTAGGCCAGTGTCTAGATTATTGAATAATGAAGTGAAGTGATTAATAAAAAATAATAAAGTGTGTTTGCGAGTGACTGAGCTCATGCCCCAGCAATGGAGTGGCCTTTAAACCTACCAGCCTCAATTATGCTAATGAATACATTTCTCTGTGAATAATTAGAGTGATTAATTTTCCCTTGTTTTGAATTACAATTCTGGTGCCTGCTAGCACTTTAGACCACTCGTTAATTACCAATTAAATCGGCTAGCTCGTTTACTCCAGGTTCGCCGCCTCCATTGTTCTGTAGCACTTAGAGCTGATGCTTAATGTGCTAATTGGGAGAGATTAAAATGTGTGACCTCTTATGGGGAACGGTGGATTAAAAAAATGTGCCTTTATATGGGAAGTTCGATTAGCTGTAGCCTTAGCCTAAGCCAACTCCTTTAATGATTTTTCAGGTAGCATTAATTTACCTTCCGGAAGGTATCATAGCTGGTATGGTCTGCCTGGTCCAAAGCTGAGTAGCTTAATTCATTTTAGTTACCCTTCTCCAACACTTTTATTCTAAAACACTTTGCTCATCTCGGAACTACATTTGTCGTTCTATGTCTTTTTTTTTTTTTTAACCAAGGTGTCTGTTCATACATTATCTGCTCTCTCTGTTTTGCGTATCATCTTTATGTTCTTTCATTTTTCCTCTGTCCTTCAGGACGTCCACTTGAGGTGCATTAACAACTCCTTTGTCCATTTTCCAGAGCAGGGATCGACTCAAATTTAGTTTCCTACATCAATATGACAATGCTCTAGGCAGGCATGAGTGGACTCTCAGTAAAATAAGAGAGCTCTTTAATGTCTTGATGCAATCTCCTTGAATGACAACTGGATTATTTTATCATGAGTCTGAAGCTCTTTGGGCCTTTTGGAAGATCAGAGATTTGGAATGGAAGGTAGCTGTTGGCACAATGCTTTGATTGAAGCGGCTAGAAGCTCTAAGATCCATCAATGGGGGCGCTGAGCCAGTGGTCCGTGCAGCCCATTGAAAACATCCGCCTGTAATGCTGCTCTGGACAGCTGCACTTTTTTTTGCTAATATGTGATTACAGCTGGTCTAACCGCGGCCCAGGCACAACCAAACCATCAAGCCATCTCTAATGTGAGTTATCAGAAGTCATTACTGGAGTTGAAGAATCCATGTTACTGTAGGTGTAAAGAGACATATGTAAAACACATGTCAGTCTTCAGTCCAGGAGGCCACAGCACTGAACACACCTGATTCTACATATCAGCTAATTAAACCTTTGTGAGTTGAATTCAGAGGGATGGGCTTTATTCACACTATAGAGAAAATCAGATCTGTTTCTTAATTCTCATATTATTAGAGTCAGATTTTAAGTTACAAGTGACCAAATCCAATTTGTATTGTCTTAACATTTGTAGCAATAAATGCACAAATAAGATGACCAGGGAAGAGCCAACCAGCCGCTTTTATGAGCTTAGATCTTGATGTTTACGGTTTCAGAACTACTACAGCTAGCAGAACCATTATGTTATATTACATCTATAGCACACATAGTCAAAGTATGCTTCATAAGTGTCTATTAAAACATATTAAAAGCAATACATGTTTAAGGAATAATATCTGATGCAGAACCGACTATGTAGTCACACATTCCAATGTCAAGAACTTTCACCCCCAATGATAAAAAACATATGAAATCTGATCTGGCTGTCCCATGTCCAGAAAATGCGATTGGTTTGAAAACACCAGCAGCTACCCTTGTTTGTGATTGGGATGTGTAAACCATTCTAAATGGCAAATTGTATTAGGGATGCCTAATCTGTAGGCCTTCATGATGTTGAAAAAATCGCAAAGTAGAAGGTATGCCAGCATCAAATTGTACTTTTCAGAGCAAAGAAAAGTTTTGATGAAAAAGATTATCATGTTATATGAGCTTTATATGATCTTTACATTCACATCTATCCAAATCCAAGTCTAATCCACTTTTTTGACCGCATATTCTATTGAGCATATCTAAGTTTTCGCCAAAAGAAATAAAGTGCAGCTGATAAAGATGTTGCTGTCTGATTTCTATACCAATAATATCCAAATAAATATATGCCTGTGGAGCCACCACAGCTCAGGGTAGCTGCGGCCCATCTGTGGTTCGGTAATGCTATTAACCCCGGGGCAAGTCTCCAAATCTCGTCTTGTGCTTTAACTGATGAGAAAGCGAGGGTGACAAAAAGGAGAAAGCGAGAATACATAACAAACAAACTCCTATCACACACCAATGAACTTCTCTGAGCTCTATGTTGCCTTCACCTCCTTCAAGTCTCAAGTGTTCTGACACTATCAAAATCTATTAGCAGGGTAATAAAAGCACAATGGTGTGAATATCTAGTCTATTAAGCTTGTTTTGTTTGGTTAATTTATGGAGCTTGAGGCAAAGTGCTTTGAACAATGCTCAAGTATCAAGATGAAAACACATTGCTTTGTTTGAGACTGAGCACCTTGCTTATGTCACAAGCGTGCTTGTAATTTATATGGAAATGAAATAATGCTCAGAGCTCTGTGTTTGTCTGTTTGCACCATTGAAAGGAAGACAGAAGCTCAATCATGTATGTGGACCAACCAAGGACATGGGCTACATTAAAGACAGACAGACATGCTTGTTGTGACATAAGATTTGCTTTGTCTTTTTTTGCAAAAGAGTGTTTTTAAAGCAATTGCATGGCAAAAATATAATAATTAGTTGACATCAAAACAGCTGTCTCTTCATTTACTGCAACTATAAGGCTAGTGTAGCTAACTAACAAAAGCTTATGTCCAGTATTTGTGCAAGCCACATGCCTCAATCATCCTACACTAGCCCCAGGGTGATGGGAGGGGATTTCAAACCTGATGTTATTGAGTAATTATTTTCTCTGCCTGTTGGTGTGTAGTGATGTAATCAAAACTCAAAGACAATTTAGAGGTGAGCAAAAGTCACTGTACCTTGAGGGTATTATGGTATGAGGACTGGTGCTGAATGCTGCCAGGGACCTGAACTAAAAAAAAAAAAGAAAAAGAAAGATAAGAAAAAGGTCAAATTTGATTGTAGAAACACAGTAGTTTAATTCTTAAAAGGAACTGGAAAAGGAGCTTTTTAAACATGCACAGCAAGTGGCAAAAAATAGACTAGAAGCTTAATAGTAGCTCGTTCATATTTTTACATGTCTGTGTTTAACGAGACTAGCTCAATACACACAAAAACAAGTATTCTTAACTGACAAATTGCCAGCAGACATTTACATTTGAGTTTCAAAAATGAAAGTACATACAGGTTTAAACAGTTTGATCAGTAAAAACTCACAGTTTCTGTGAGGAATGTAATTTGTAATTGTCGTTCATTGTAAGCACTAAAAATGGGTGTAAGATTGGTTTCCACTAAAAAAATAAATCCTAGTATATCTAAAGTAAATCTAAATAAAATATAACTGAAATAAAGCAAAATTATTTGCTCTGAATGAACAACCATACTATGTTGTAGAAAATGTTTGATTTTGTGGTGCCTCTTATAGGCTGTAAATAAACGTTTTTCCAGTTTTTGGGTTTGTTTTAGCTCAGAATTTTCATTTTGGTGCATCCTAATTTTAAATTTGCAAATTTCCCACAGAATAAAAGGACAGATAAAGGGTTATTTGATCTTTTCTTATTTTATCTAATCTTATCTTATCTTATCTTATCACTAATGTAAATCTTGCTGTTAATTCCTGGAAATGTATCTCACTGCTGCAGGCTTTGGATAAAAGTACAACTGTAATTAAAACCAAGTCCGTAAGTTTCTCTACAGGGCTCTTGAGTGCCATAACTCTCTAAGCCCTGTCTTTGGGAGGTCCTAAGTTTGATCTGCAGTGATGCCACAAACATCCATGTTAAAGAGAACCCAGTTGGCCTTGCTCCATATGGATGGACAGGACGACCCTTCACTTGTTCTAGTGACATAATGCTAGCCAGCCCAGAGGTCTGTTAGCTGGTTAGTGTGTTAAACACATGCTGGCAGGGATGACAGCATTTAGCTATTTTACTGTATATTTATTGACTGACTATTGTTACTAGGTAAGATCTTTTCAGAGAATGCAGCCCTAGTTAGTGACAGCACAGCTGAAAGGTGATAGAGAAAAATAAAAATAATTTGAAATGATGTCATTTGAACAGTATGAATTTTTGGGGAGGCAGATCCATGTTGTAGTCTGACTGTTCAGTGTATGTGTCTGTGCATAAGTTGGCATGTGTACTCAGTGGGTTCTCTGCCGTCTTGTGTCATTTAACCACTCACTGTCATCACGTCAAATCAGGCATGTCAGGAACTCTCATCAAAGGCTCATTAGCAGGAGAGCAGATACCCATCGTCTCTCTTTCTCTCTCTGTCTCTCTTTCACTTACTGTGTCTCTCTCTGTCTCTCTCTCTTGGAGTCTTTCCCTTCCCTTTGAAAGTATGAGTAGTTGTTCTTCCATGGCAACCACAGAAGGCATTGGTTTGGAGGAAGTGTTGAGTTGTGCCTCAGCTTCAGTAGACAGGACTGGTCCATAAAGGAGCCCTTGTGAGGCCCATTGTGGGCGGAGAAATGTCATTAAAGGAATCGTCACTACAAGGTAATGTGGTAAAAGGATCCTTCCTGGAGCTAGCCATGGACCACAGCCTGGGAGGAGCAGGAGACTCGCAGGATATTGCTAGGCAAATTATACAATCACTGAGAGATCAGCTTACTCTACAGGTGTGTGCGTGTGTGTGGGTGTGTGTGTGTGTGTGTGTGTGTGTGTGCGCGCCTCACTTTGAATGAAGCCACCATATTCTTATTTGTATTTAAGGAAAAGTTATGTTAAATGGGCCATATTATGGAAAAACAACATTTCCATTTTTAAAAAATAGCATGGAAACCTTCGTTAAAGTTTCAAAGTGTATCTACAATGTCACATGTCAAGGGATGCAATATACATATATATTTTTATCATATTATTTTATCCTGTATATCACTTTGGTCCTTTGTGTTTACTAAAAGTGCTAAACAAATAAAGTTGGATTGGATACAGGGCAGTAAGTGAAAAATCAGATGTTGAAGTTGATTTGTTGGAAATATGAAAATGGGCAAGTGTAAGAATCTGAGTAACATTGACAAGGGCCAGATTGTGATGGTCAGAGTGTCTCCAAAACAGCAGGTCTTGTGGGGTGTTCCCTGTATATAGTAGACAGTGCCCACCACAAGTGGTCCAAGGAAGGACAACCTTTGACCCAGCAACATGGTTACAAGCACGCAAAGCTCATTAATGCATGTGGGGAGCAAAAGCAAGGATGTATGGCCCTATACCTCAGAAAGACCTCCTGAAACACAAATCACTAAAAAAGTTCATGCTGGCTTATGACAGAAAGATGTCAGAAGACACAATGCATTGTTGCTGCAAAAGGGGCTGCATAGCCACTGACCAGTCAGAATACACACACTGACCCCATCCGCTGCTGAAGGCAACTACGATGTTCTCTTGGGCATCAGAATCGAACCATGGAGCAACAGAAGAAGGTGGCCTGGTCAGATGAATCAGGTTTCTTTTCTAACATGTGGACAGCTGGGTGCTTGCAAGTCCCTTACCTGGGAAGGAGATGGCACCAAGATGTACAAAGGGAGGAAGGCAAGCTGACAGAGAAGAGATCTAGACATTAGACATTAATGGGAAAAGGGTGAAATAGTCTTTTGAGGACAAATTAAGCATTTGTAAAGCACCTACAGATGACCATCTAAATAAAGTTTGCCTATTTGTTGAACAGCTTTCATCAATGCAGGTCACTCACTAGCCTTGGTGTGTGTGTTACAATGGAAAACACACCTGTGCTCAATGTGCACGATTTTGCTTCTCGTTTGCTGATATAGAGCAGCGCTTCATGAACAAATGGAGTTCAGTGTAAGGACAGCTCAATATTCTTTCTATTGAGGTTTCATTTCCCCCTGCCTTCCTCTTTTCTAATGCTTGCACACTTTTACACTCTACCTTTTGTCTAGCCACACTATAGGCCTTCAGTCTCGTCCATTAAACTGGCCTATGAATTGCACACAAAACACGCACCACAAAAAAAGAGCAGGATCCCTCTCGTTTTTTCGCTGCCTCTCGTGTAATGATGCCCTCTTGTCTGAGGGGTGACATCGGCCTGCTGCCACACACGTATCCTGTATCGATCCCTCTCTCTTTCAGACGGTCTGCGCCACTTCAGTAATTAGTGCCGACCATTAGCGTAGCGTCACACGGGCTGAAAATCGCCATTAACGTCGCCGCGGGGCCTTTCATACCCCGTTAACACGCACAGGGACTTGTTCTTTTTCTAAGGAAGGGAAATGGTGCGGCGAAGGCCGTGAATGGGCTGAAGAGACGGCAAGCTGAAGTGGCCGCCGAAAAGCATCTCGCGCTGGCTGTGGATTTAATTAACGCGCTTTAATAGCGCCAGGCTTTGTTCCCGCGTTGAAAATGATCTGTTGAAGGGAGAATGGAGTGGGCCGGGTGGGGAGGGGTCACTAAATGGTACTTACACCAAAGCAGCACTTTTTTTTTTCACCTGTTTTTTTTTTTGGGCCAATTGTACCTGGCACAGTGAGTACTATCTCATAACCAGCTTTGATCTGGCCAAGAGAAGCAGACAAAAGTCCCCTACCTGCTGAACGTGCTCTCTATATCACTGCTACTCATGTCCTGCACACTGGAAAATGGAAGTTACCTGTACACATGCATCACAGAAAGCCGTCGGGGCACAACGAAGCCATTTGTGTGTGAATGTAGCCGTTCGTGCTGGAAATGGTCCTTCTATTACTGTTCCCTACATCGGAAAACCAAAATCACGGAAAAACACCTCATAAGGAACAGAATCCATTATTCTGGAGCAAACGATTTCAAACAATTTCGATGTCTTACTTGGTTTCATGTAACACTCTTAGCATTATGCGTGTTCTGGGTGTGCCCAGGTAAATCATTTGTAAACTTCCAGGATGTCCTGCTCCATACTAAAAAATCTGTTTAAAAATTAGCGCAGGTAAGAATTAATCTTATTAATCCATTATTAACAACAATTAAACTGATTTGATCTGTTAATAAAGTTAAAAGCCACGAGAGGCTCTGTGCTATAGATATTTTAGCACAGGTAAGGATGTTGCCAGGCGTGATGCTAAACACGGCCTCAATTTGCTCACTGCTTTTTAAAAAATGGAATCATACGATGTGGTGAAATAAACAATTTGTCAGTAACTATCTTAAATAACCAGAAATAATAAGCGACAATTATTTTGTCATAAAAATGTAGTTTGTTTAAAGTATATTAATGCCTAGCAACCACAGACTGCTCAAAAACTGTACTTTTGTGAGCAGAAGCCAGAATTTCATAATTTACACACACACTGTAGAGGTTGCAGGGAGTCTACTATATTAGTGGAGGAGCCATTTAGCTTGTTAGCTACTTGTTAACTTGTTAACAAGCTGACTTGTAACTTGTTAGCTTGTTTATTAACCTAGTTGTAACTAGGAAAATAAGTGTTCAGCCCTTTAGTTTGAAGAAACCTGGGTTCTTTATTGATCAGGTAACTCCGTGGTCAATGCAAGCAGTATAAAAGTCAAAGCTTGTTCACAGCACAGTGTTCTTTTTTGTTTTGGCCCATTAATACAGAATTTAGTTGTTGGAAGGCAGTCACAGATTTGCATGTACAATGGCTTTGAAAGTGGCTCAGCCAATTGGAATTTGTGTTCAAAATCTATTTTAGTGACAAACGTGTATATCATTCAGGCCCTAGTGAAAAGTTTTGGATGTTTGGAGTCTTACTGGTCCGTCTGCTGCTGACGAGAACAAGCTCTGGTCAAAGTCGCCAAGGATGTGTGAAGATGCACAGTTTTGGTAGCTGTGCGTAAGGTTTTTTTTCCCTCTGTTTTGTGTGTGATTTACCTGTTCCCACTGGGATGACACAGAGTGTTCCCTGGCAGCCAAAGACACTAGGCGAGCATACAAAAGAACTGTAGAATCTCATTACCGTTTCAGATCAGCCAGAGCACGGAGCAATGCACTAGCATAATGAGCATCCATACAGGAGGCCAAAGGAGCGCCAACACAACAGACGGCACACTCGCGCACACACACGCGCACAAACACAAACACAAGAGCTGCTGCTTCACCTGTAACCCCTGGAGATAGCACACAGGCTTATGAGAGAGAGAGAGAGAGAGAAAATGATCGAGCGAGAGTGATTGGCCGAACACTCAGACTCAACAATCGTGATGAAACATCATCTGTGTACATAATCATAAATAACATAAAGAACACACTACAGGCAGGCCGCTGGCCGCCCTAGGGAGAAAATCACTTCTGCTGCCTTGACCCTTATTTTTAGTTGGTCGGTTTTCATGTACCACTCGACGCTGTCGAGAAAAAGCTTCGCCCCAAAAATGAAATCCCCCTGACCAGTTGCAATAACGATGCATTGTTTATTGTGGTCATGTTGTTTACTGTGGCACAAATTGAAAGTGACCCAGAGGTTTTGAATGGTATTTTCAGAGCACATTACCATGGAGCTTTGTAGCATAAGCTTCAAGGAATATTCCTGCATTTCTCAACCTAACCTCTATCTAGCTCAGGGTTGATTACTGCAGAACAGTTTTTTTCCACACATTTCCCTGCACTTAGAGATGAGCAGATAAGCTGTTGAGAGGAAGCACAATTATAATAGAAGCCAGTAGGCAGTTGCTGTCTATTGCCTTCTATTATAAGGGCTTGTTGGTAATCAGCATTACCATACAGATAGAGATCAGGTTGAAGAAAACACTATAACCCCACTTCCCCACCCCGAACCTGGTTGAAGGCCACTTTGATGGAGACTGTGTATCAGTAGCTGACGCTAAAGCTAACTCCCCCTACAGCTGCAGGCAGAAGACCTTTTTTTCCAGACAGACAACAGTAAATAAGGCCTAACTCTCATTACCCCAACACCCAGGCCTCGACAGGCGCATTCATCCAAAATGCATTCTACCTAAAGGTTAAGAGTAGTTATGGGGAAAGTAATGTATTATTAAAATACCTTTCGGACTGAAGTACCTTTTGATATATTTTCCTTGGTAATGAAAGCAGCATTCGGAAGGGGGAAATCTAGTCATTTGCTGTCCCATTTTTGTCAGGCCCTTTATTCTCTCTCTCTCTCTCTCTCTCTCTCTCTCTCTCACACACACACACACTATCTGTGTGTGTGTGTCTGCGCTTGTGTCAAGCTTGAAGGGAAGACGGTAAACAGGTCTGTGGATAGGCAGAGATGTATCTTACATTACCAAGCTTTCATTAAAAAACCTCCAAGGCATTCAGGGCATCTGCCTATGAGGATGCCTTTCAGTTCTCTCTCTCTCTCTCTCTCTCTCTCTCTCTCTCTCTCTCTCTCTCTCTCTCTCTCTCTCTCTCTCTCTCTCTCTCTTTCTCTCTTTCTCTCTCTCTCTCTCTGATGTTGTTAAGGCACTGATCGAGTGAGGAAAATGGCTGTTTGCTGTCTGATCCTGGAATGATAAGGGGTGGTGGCAGTGGTGCTGGGGTGAGGGGAGGGGGGTGTAGAGGGGGTTTCAGGTATTCAAAAGCGTGCAAGCAGAAAGCTGCTTTATCTGTCTCTCCTTTATTTGCAGGGAAAAAGAGAGAAGAAAAGAAGGATGGAGAAAGTGAGAGGAGAGGTTTGGTGTGAGGCGGGTGTGCAAAGGTGCGGGGGTGTTGGGGGGTGGGGGGGTTCAGAGTAGTGGGTACTCAGCATTCTATTAAAAGCATTGGGCTTATTAAAGCCAGTCAAAAGACAGGAAATCAGGCAGTGAAATGAAGCCTCTCACCCAATTATGGGACGTGAGTGGAACATCTTAGTGCTCTTTGGCTCGAACGGATCTGGTCTCGCTCACTTTTTCTGTACTGTCTGCCGCCCCACCTCACCTATATACCTTCTCTCTCTCCTTTTCTCTCTCACTGAAAAGGAGGAGCAGGAACTGATACTTGATCGTACTTGTATTCACTAGTAATTACACCAGTCTATCAGAGATATAGAAAGATGGATAGATAGATAGATAAATAGATAGACAGACAGACAGACAGACAGACAGAGTGGTATGATGAGAAAGACCCCTTTCTAGTATGAATGGTTCATAGCAGTGGTTTTCTGCCAGACATTGAAAATTTGAAAAAAAAAAAGCTTGAAAATAAAGTCATACAGAGTGCTTTTATGTGAAATAGTTAATTATTGAGAAACTTACTGTCTTGACTTTCTTTACAGTGATAATAAGAACCATGAGTCATGATGTCTGAAACATAAATATGACCATTTTACCAAACTAGCTTACCAATGTACATTCTGGGGTCTCTTTTTATGGTAAAATTGTGATAAATCAGAAAAAGGGGATTGTTTTCTTTTGGGAACTATTTTGCCTTACACCTCTGTATGCACGTCTCCACCATGACTATCACTAGATTTAACACGTATTTATCACTACTTACATAAATATTACTTATATATTTTTCATCTCTATTATGTATAATAACATAATGCTAACTGCTATTTGTGTTACTAGTAAAAGTAAAAGTTATTTATCTGTAGTATTTATACCCCAAAAGTGCACTCATTCACTCGAAAAGTGCACTCGTTCACTCGCTCACTCATTTACTACATAGTGTTTGCTATATAGGGGGGTTAACTAGTGAACA
>JBBJLS010000001.1:36382774-36413184 GCA_037577275.1 Bryconaethiops microstoma | reverse complement strand
AATTCACACGGATATTTGAATCGGTGATTCAACATATATATATATATATATATATGTTTAATCACCGCTTGATATATATGACAAGCCTTCACACAAAAGCTGACATATTCTCCCACAGATTTAGCAGCATTGACTCTAGTTCTGCTTAGTTCCTCTGGGGCTGATGACAGAGATATCGATTGGGATCTGTGTTCCATTTGAGTTCAGAGATTGTCTCAGTGGCTCAGTCACAACTGATCGATCGGCTGCATCAGCCTTTAGCTTGAAGGACCTGTGTTTGTGTGTGTTAAAATATAAAGAAAGATTGTGATGCATGAAATGATTGGGATGAAGTAACTGTCATCAGACATTTTAATAATCTTTATGTTGTTACCACATTTACTTGGTGAAAAATGTTTCAGTTCACCAATATGACAACAATTAAGATGAAATGATAGTATCCTGGTATTTCACATTGTTGCAATTATAGCCGTCCCAAGAGTTAACTAATAGTAGTAGAATTGTATTAACACAAGTCTCTAAAGAGCATCCAGTGTTTTATAAAAGAAAATACATTCTAAATAGGTAAATTACAATTTAAAAGAATAAATCACATAGAGTTAACAGGATGTACAAGATTTGACCACAAATATCCATATGTTTGAACTATTAGGGTGGTCATTTGTGGACCTAAAAAAAGCACTACAGGTGTTCATTCGACACTGGGGATTTTGCTGTGTGTGGTGAGATGTGATCCACATTCATCTATTGCCCAGCCCTGTTGGACACTAGGTACCAGTTAATGTCACAGGTCTTGAATTTCACAACAGGAAAGGCTCCATTCAAGGTACATTATGACAACATGGTCCTATTCAATAGTATATTATGAAGACAACAAAGTGGATTTCCTTAAACGCATGCTCAAAAGCAGCATGAGACAGGATCTTAACGCCCGATACAGGGGTGACATCTGCGTGTGATGACATCATAGCATTTTCCATTGCCTCTGAACAGGTGAGTGAATTAGTGTGTGCAGTAATTTGATTAGGATTACTTCTACCCCAGTTACATGTTGTAATAATGGACCATAGATGGAAATAGGAACAGTGGCCTTTTAAGATTAGTTGAATAGACAGTTTAAACATCGTCATCATCCTTATTATTAATAATAATAATAATAATAATAATAATAATAATAATAATAATAATATAATGTGGTTTTTAGTATGTTTCATGTGCCTACAGCTATTGAAAATCACTTGCATAGTACCAACATGAAAAGTAGCACCAATTCACAAAGGTACTAGGATTACATACGTACTACTTGCATGCTACAAGTAAGCTTGGTGAGGTTACCAGACTTATGATGACAATAGAGTGGGCCTTATGATGACAAGGCAGTGTTAATGTGTCACATGTATGTAGAAATATTCCTATTTTGACTACTTTTCAACAACACAATTATATGAAACCATGGCAAAAATGTATATAGGGCAAAATGTGTCAGGTTTGGAACTCAGAAGTTAACAACAGCGTATGATATTTGTGATTTCTAAAAAAAAAAAAAAATACTTTGTGGGGTCTTATAATGCAGCACTTTAGATTTCAGGAAAGCTTTTTAACTTATTTTTAGTTATTTTATCACTAGCTGGTACTGTGCAACAAGGGGATATGAGCCAATATATGTTTCTCATAAATAAAAAGAGCTTAGACTAGTACAAATGTATGACAAACTATATGATGCCCACAGACCATGTCTAATCTTAACTACATAGAAAGAAATTCATACTGATTGTTTTCTAAAAGTGAGGAATGAAAGTTTGGACCTGCTGACACAATTAAGGGGTCAATATTAGATTTTTTTTCTTCAAAAAAATGCAACAGAGGAAAATGTGATAGAAACTTGCAAAAAGTTCTCCATTACCATGTCTTTGTTCGCATTTTTGCTAGGGCTAATGCTTACCTAAAAAACCTTTCACTCGCAAATAGCATTTCAAGGGCTCTAGAGTTGTGTGTTTTGTAAATAGTCGCATCATTAACTTCTTAAGCTGTGATGTCCTGAGGGATAACTGCACCCCTTCGTCTGACAGCAGGCCCAGGTTCTGCCCCCATTCAAAGGGAATTACTAGCAACATGGCGCACTAATAAAGCATGTAATGTATCTAGAGGGTCTCTCTCGCTCTCTCATTTTCTTGTTCATCATCTCTCTGTGGAGTCTAATCTGCCCTGCGGTTTATCTGGCCGCCAGCAGGTAATGTGACACTGCCAGATTCGCTGCATTAGTTCGGCTCAGCTAAGCGTGAATGCTAATTGCAGGAAGGACACAACTACTACCTTTCCCTCCCTTCTTCCCCTCTCTTCTTCCTTGACTCCTATACCTCCTTTGCTTACCCCTTCCTTGTTCCCCCATCATTCTATCCCTCAGCTTTGTCAAAGAAGTGTCCTGCTTTGATTGCCTCACTCTTAATAATAAATGTCTTGTCTTGGACATTCACATTCAGTTCTAGAATAAACACATTGCATTCAGAGTTCTTTAAACTTTAAGGGGATCATTGCATGAAAGAACAAATTTATTTGTTTTTCCAAATTACTCAGATCTCAATTGAGCATCTGTGGCATGTGTTGGACAGGCTAGTTAATTTAATGAAGTCCTCCTCAAAACTCAGAACAACTTGGTGCTAGATACCACAGCACACTTTTGTCTTGTGAAGTCCCGACCTCAGTAAGTCAGAGCTGTTTTGGTAGCATTGGGGAAACCTGCACAATATGGTGAGCTGTTTTAATATAATGATGGATCAGAGTATGTTTCAGTTGTAAATCAGTTCAAATAAGTCAGACTTTGCTAGAAACTTGTAATAAATCACACTTTCCTTCCCAACTGGATATTTCAGTAATAATCTTCAAAATACAGTGGTTACATAGAAAATAACTGAATGGATTTACACCGTATTGAACAGTCCAGGCCAGAATCAGAGCTAATAAGAGTTAATTTACATTTATTACATATAATTTATATACATAGTCTGTTTAATTAAAAGAAAGGAAAAGAGGTTAAAATATGTCAGAATAGTACCTCAGGGAAGAATTTTTTTTTTTAAATCTGTAAAAAAAACCAAAAATCACACTCACACATGTCATTAACAAAAATTGACGTGTGTGACAGATCAGTTCTGATCATGACATGATAGAGGTTATACGGATAAATATTTAAAATTCGTGGTTAATTCTGCCTGTAGCAGTCTGTCAGATTATGGCAGCATAAAGAGTTCACCAATCAGTCAGCAGCGTGATGGGTTCTAATCCCCAACAATGCCTTTAGATCTGTTTCTTTTCTTCTCTGTCAGATCTCACCCTCTTTCTCCTTTTCTCTTCAGCCTATCTCCCTGTCTTACAGTCTTGGAAAGTGCTCTCATATTACCTGACGGTAGACTGCTAATAATTTATATTTTATTGGTACAGGAAGCTTTGATCAAGGAGGCTTACAGAAATGGATCTGTATTTGCCATAATGACATTAATTCCATCTCTTTATAGTTGAAGCACTCACATATCTGCTGGAAAATATTAAATTGTGTATATTATGCACCTGTTACTTAAAATGAGGTCTGGGCATGTTAAAGTGTTATTATCACATTAACGCAATATGTACTGCCGACAATTATTTTATCGCGCATAAGTGCATAATATGCACTTTTTAAAAATTACTTTTATTTTGAAAGTTAGTTGTTTTTTGTGCTTATGGTGTGCACAGCTCCAGGTCTCAGCTGTCATCCAGGAGGGAAAAAGTGTATACAATAAACCCCCGACATTTGCGGGTGCTACGTTCCAAGAGCACCCGCGATTACAGAAGAAACGCAAATTAGTGATGTGGTAAAAAAAGATGCCCAAATATGCTCCCAAATATGCTCCCAAAACAATTTAATTTCATTTTAATCTCAGCTTAATACATTACCCTTAATAAATGTAAAGGTAAACCCGTATTCGTGCTGTACAGTGTACACTGAACTGCTGTATCCCACAGCACTAGAATGTAAAATACCGATGTTGCCTATATATACTGTACTGTAATTAATGCTTGCGCATTTTCTTTGGTATGTGCTGTTATCTTTGCTATAAGCAGCTTTAAATACAGTAATAATTTATGAAATTTACAGTAATAAAACAACAGGGCTTTAAGAAGAACAAAAAGAAAAATACGAGAACACTCAGAGAAACACTCGAGATATCTCCACAAGGAAAATTGTTTTGATGCAGGAATGCTGGACTGCATCTGCCAGAGATGCATCACAGGGCAGCAGCGAATCAGCAGCAAGAAGAAATGGGTAACATTCTTGGATTTGCTACTTTCAAACCTCCCGCCTCTAAATACAGGAGTATTTCACCATCCCAAGATGTGCTTTCTTTGTCTTCTCTCGACAGTGCAAAAAATGTATATAGTTATGTTTTATATGGCAATGTGGCTGAATTTACATTAATATTTATCATACAAAATTAGTAGATTATATTTTTCTTAATAATTTAGAAGTAACATGCATGACAAATTATATATTGCCATGAAAAAAGAAAAAAAAACCAGAGGATATCTGCAGTTTCCACAAACAATTATTAGTTCAGTTCTAAGTAAAAATCCGCTAATGACTGAAGCCGCGAGGGTAACTTGTTTTTCTCTAACAAACTAGATAATACATGAAAGCCCTGCAGGGGTTAATAGCTTTGGTTTTATATTTGATTAATGTTTAAGATTTACAGAAATATTTGAACTGTAGCTGTGTAACTGTGTTAAAGGGAACACTGCTGTTAAAAATCTCCTTATTTGTTTAAAGTGTTTGCTAACCAAATGTTATTGCACTTTTGTTCATATAGCAGTACTTTTAAATTAAAAGTGTACAATACTCTACTTTCAAATTCATTATTTCATTTTGCATTGTGGTTAATGATTGATAAGATTAATTAAGAAAACCCTGTGATTAATCATGGTTAAAAAATGTAATCGTTGCATTAAAATACACACACACACACACACACACACACACACACACACACACACATATATATATATATATATAAAATTAAGGTTGACGCACATAATACGATAGTATTTCTTCTTTCACTGATTCTGCATAATTTAATGGCTCTTTCTTCAGAAAACTTTCTCAAAAATGTTGTCTTGAAGACACTGCAACCATTCAGGCAAGCATCTTTTCTTAGGTGATCCACAGGCATTTGTTTTATTTTCAGCCACAAGTTGCTTGTAATTTTTTTAGCAGCTTGATGAGAAGAGAGGCCCAAAGAAAAAGAGAGGTGTAGTTAAAGGCCAGGAGAGTAGAAGCAAACAGGAGTGGTGATACTGATACTAATCTAGGGTTAAGGTCAAAGACCTTTGCTCAAACGGCCAGCCTGAACTCCACTTTTCCTCTGTCTGTCTGCTTCCACTCCGAGCCATTAGGGGTCGTGACCTTTATCACAGTCAATGACCCCAACCATGAGAGGCCAGCAGACTATGGGCTGCTCCCAAGATCTCTTATGTTTAGTATTATTACGACTGCAAGCAACTACAATCGCATGGTGTACTTTTATGTGAATTTAACTGAACTGATACTGTATTTGTGTTGGTAAAGCAAAGAAGAGATCTGAATGACACAATGCATCCAGTCATGTTTAGTTTGAGGCAAAACATTGGGTTTTGGCCTTGTTTTGTATTCTTCTGACATAGAATGTGCAAAGGCAAAGCTATCAGTATACCATAGAAATTGAAGATGGAATGCATTGATAGATATATTTACATACTGAGTTAATGTAAAACCTTTCCAGTTTCCATCAAATGAACCCATGTTTTTGTGTATCAGTATGCCATATAACCAGTCAGTGGTCAATGGTCAGTTGTAGCTTCTCGTTCTCTTGTTGCAGAGGAGGCCCTCACTTCCACCTAGTTTCCACTTTATTACTGCTTTTGTCAGTTTGCTGCTCATTGATTTATCCAGCAGCCTTCCACAGTCACTGTCCAGTGCTGAAGGTGCTGAAAATATTGCTTTAAAAGACAATAGGTGTGTATGAAGAAGAAGGCTACAAACATGGATAAAGTACAGCATGCATGCAGCTGGGCTTCAGCCTTCACTATATAAAGACAATGAGTACATAATTTCGAGCATTAAAACATTACTTGATACAATAATATGTGGTACTCTTGACACCCTTGTATTTACATAATCACTTTTGAGTAGCATAGCAAATAAAATCTTGACTTCAAATTAAGTGGGATTAAATAAATATCTTTATTTAGCCGGTGATCTTGAGAGTGAAGGTGTAACCACCAACCCACACACACACACACGCACACAGACACATACAAACACACACATACACACATAAATACAAAACCAGGCACCCAAAGACACTGATTTACCCAGTGGCCCAGTTAGGATGACAGTTATCACATTAAAATCATATTAGCACAGAGCGGCTTAACCTGAAAGGCCAAAGGTCACATGATCAAAGGTTGCATCCTGTGGGAAGCAGCGTGGCAGAAGTAAGGATGATCCGCACCTCTGTAACAGAATCTGCCCATCACAATAAATCTGTACTCCAAGCAGAGAAAGAAAGGAGAGGCAGAGAGAAGGACTATGGTCATGTGATAGCTGTGTTGCTAGAGGGGGTTACTACATTTGGGAACAGAGTGAGAGAATGAAGGAACTAATGACATCAACCAGCCATCAAAGGAAAGGAAATCATTCTTTTTTATGAGTGATGGAAATAGTACTTGCTGTGTGAATGGCCGAAGAAGAAAATGGTGCTGTAGTACTTAGCAGTAGTGTTGTACACTCTTAGTAAAAAGGGTTCAATATAGTGTTGAAAAACAGGGTTCTTTGAGTTATAGCAAGGATAGAACTTTTGGTACAAAGCATATCTAATAGACTCTTCATCAGAGAGAACCATTTAACCAGACAAAGACCCGTTTAGCCATTCAAATGGTTCTTTGAGTTTTCATGGTTCTGTATATAATCATCACCTTTACTAAACCAACCTTGTAGGGCCCCGTTTTTTGAAGGTCTAGTCAAGATCAAGATTCTGAGTAAACACCAAGTCCAATAGTGGGCGAGACAAAGGCCAGACTGAGACCAGATTATTTAGTAGAAATACACACAGCAAACCCCAAAAGTTTTCTTTTATTTTCCTCAGTCATGATACTGGCAGAGTCACATCTAATAAAGTCTACCACAAAATCAAGAAAGCAGAAATGGTGCACATAGAATTTAAACATCCACAATAATTTTTTTACATTTTATCTACTTTTTTTATCCCTATAATACATATAGTTTAATGTATATAGAGGTGAATATTGATTTATTACGTTTACCTTACATGTCATTTAACAAATCATAAAATGTTTTCATGTACAATAATACTACTGGGTTGAGACCCTTCACATAGGGTCCCTAAATGTTTCAAAACAGTCCTACTACTACGGATACTTCCTTTGAGAGGGAAAGAAAGGTATGCAGGTGAAAGGCCAGATGACTAACTAAGACAGATCCATAAAACACAGACATGCTTCATATTGTTGGGCCTCACATCAACAACTGCACTTAACCAGATACAATTTAGCAATTAAGGTAATCAACCTGTCTTTTGCTTTGAACGCATGCTTTCAAAGTCAAGCGCTAATGCTGCGAATCAGCACTTTCCCCATTTAGCAAAATTAGATGTATTGAAATGTTAGGTGCTTTTCTCTGTATGGCATGTATCTAAAATGAATGCATCATGTGTTGTGATGCTTTTAAAGATGCTCTTAGTGGTTTCCTCACAATAAATACACTCTTGTGAGACAAAACAAGCCACGATGATTGGTAAGAGAAAAGAATAATTCTGTAATGCATGAAAGAGGTGGGTTTTTTATTGGTGGCGTACATAATGTGTATTACTGAGGCAAGCAAAATATAGATAAAGGTTAATCCAAATAAAGCCTAATGTTGAACTGAACTGACCTCTCCAATTCTAGCATGATTGGACAAGCTTTACAGAACATACTTACAGGCCAAAATTCCATTAACATTAAATGTTAGCTCAGTTACCAGGCCCCACAGCCTACCCTTTGGGCGTGATCTATAGGAAGGAAACCAGACTGTCATGCCATGACACTCTAACGAAAATGAAAAAATAATGTAATAGGTCATGAATTGGTAAAAATCTACAAGAGAATTCTTTTTCAGATTTACAAAATGAAGCATCCAAAGTCTAAACAGAGGAACAAATATCAATATAATGAATGCACAAGGAGCACTTGAAGTTAGGTTTAAATTTAACTTAAACTTTCACATTTTGTAGTTTTACATTACATTAGTTTGCATAACAAAATATGAGACTGTTGTGCTTTTAATTTCCCATGTGATGTTCAGTTAGACATTTTAACCAAACACATTTAAAAAATTTACTTAAATAGCAAAAACATTTTATTTTTATGCAAATGAAAACATTAAAACGTTACATACGCTTGCAACACACACACACACACACACACACACACACACACACAAGCACATACACTCTGTTTGGAGTGTTAAGAAGGTCTCTGGTCTCTGTTGAAATACTAATTACGCAGTAATGTAACGACACTTCTTTTGAAGAGCTGTTTTTTGCTCTCACCAAATCTCCTTAAAAGCTTCCCCAGGGCTTTGTGTAGCCAGAGAGAAGCAAAGCTGGGCTACTGGGAGGGGCTCAGGTTACTCCCCCATGCCCAGCGTGATGCATCGTCTGTGGGACGTCCCGGCACCAGGCTCCAGGCCAGAACACATACACACACACACACACACACACTGAGGTTGCTGTTAGCCCAGAGAAGACATGAAACATGAAACAGGAGAACCAACTAATGGTTACAAATGTGTTCTGTGTAACAGAGAAAGGATGGGTCCTCACCCTCACACACACACACACACACACACACACACACACACACACATGCGGGAAAGAGTGAAGCATTTCACTCACATATGCATAAATTGTAAACCCACTCTCTGTCAGATCACTGAGAACACACATCATTGTTTGTACACAACATGCTCTCTTGGGCATTCTTTAAACTATTTTTTGTCTGTGCTAAAAATAACATCTGGTTCTATAATCTGATTGGCTGTGGCACATTCAAAGTTAAAAATGACTGGATATTCATTGTATTGTTTATTAATGGATATTAATAACCAAGGATGGCCTAAATACCTAGAATTTTTTATGTTGGCATTTGTTACTGTATTGTTACTGTAAGTCCTCACACATTTCTCCCCCGGTCGCTCCATCACTGGCTGCCCACTGTTTAACCCCACTGAGTTAAATGCAGAAAAAGAATTTCACACTGTTCACACAGTGTGCTGTGCAGTGGTGTGTTAACACATGGGCTATAAGGGCCACTTTACTTTGCTTTACTTTACTGTGGCTACCTCAACCCAGTGCTGCAAACTTGCATTTTTGAAAATCTTATGGCAGCTTTCTCTCACTTCCACGTTTTGGTCCAAACTACCAGTTGCCACTTGTACCACTGCAGCAGGCAGTGGGTTCGTCTATTTCTCTCAATTTCTTTCTCTAATCCTGCCTGCTACCCCACATGCTAACCTTTATATTTTTCCCTTAAAGCTCCCCTCCATCTCCCACCTTCATTCTCAGCTCATAGCTTAAATTCATTCGCCTCACCTATTCAACTCCTTCTCCCCCAGGTCACCCCAATCACTGCAGAGACACCCCTTAGGAGCATCCTTCAGTCTCTCACAATCAGTTTCTTGATGATGATGTCATCCTTGTGAGCCTTTGTTTGACTTGTCCTCCCTTGCACTGGGACTGAATTGGTCCCATTCATGCAAAGTGCTGCCTGTGCCCCTGAGACCTATAGTTCACTATGGAAGCTGCTCTATTAGTTATTCTGGCTGATGTCGCCTCCCCTTTGAACTGATGTTGTCTCATTAACTTCTTGGTTCATGGGTCTTGTTTCCCCCTGTCACGACTAGGAATTTGAACAACAAGGAAGTGATCCTTGCCAATAATAACTGAACAGCCAGGTAACTTCTAACCACCTGCACATTGTACATTCAATTCATTCAGGAAGGTATAACTTGCCTTACACTCATTAAACTCCTTACCCAACCCAACACAAGCTTTCCAAAATCTAGTGTGGACAAGAAGAAGATTAGTTCCTAAGGGCAGCTGATGTCCTTGTGGTTATAGAGTTGCCCCTGTGAACAGAAGGCTGTGGGTTTGAATCCCAGGACTGCCAGTGGAACCACTGAAGTACCCTTGAGCAAGGTACCGTCCCAACACTCTGCTCCCCGGGTGCTGTGTTCCTGGCTGCCCGTTGTTTCTTCTGGTGAACGGGTTAAATCCAGAGAAAGAATTTCACATTGTTGACACTGTGTGCTGTGCTGTGGTGTGTCCATGTGTGACTTTAAGGGCCACTTTACTTACTAAATCATTGTTCCTCCAAATGTTACTTCCAAATTCCTCAGGGAGTTTTTCCTTGTCACTGTCACACTTGGGTTGCTCATCAAGGTTTTAGACCCAAATTTCCAAAAGTTGCTCACAACAACATTGAAATAAGGAGCTAATGAATTGTATCAGTTAATCTATTCGTCACCATCTCGCAACTCTGATCCCGCAACAATGCTGCCACTACAAAAAAAAGTCTCCAATTTGGGCAGATCACCTTTTTACCTACACTGCCTCAACTCTTCCAACAAGCAGTATAAATTGTAGCCTGCCACAATCAAAAACCATCTCAATTCTTATTCCACCATTTCCCACACTCAACATATTTCCTTTACTTCGCACACTGGCTTATCCCTAGTTCTCTACCTGGGAACTTCCCAGCTGTTTTAGTTCTCAGACAGGGACATCTGGATGATGTTCTACCTTAACACAGGTACATATTTTTGAGCATATATAAACCCAAAAGAGTCCAAGACCTGAGAACAGTTCTATGTTTGCCTTGGAGTTCTTTGGCAGTCCAGCTGGAGCATCCAGAGAGAATGCTTCTCAGCTTTTAATTAGACTGTGTGGTGAAAACTAGCCAATAATGAGATAAATATAACAACAGATCACAATCACTTCAAAATTGTTTAAATATTAATTTGTTGTTAAATACTTCAGTGTTACTTTTTCTCCCCTTTGTAGTATGAAAGTACGGGTGCACTGCCCTACTGCCCTTTTACCTGACACACACACACACACACACACACACACACATACACACACACACAGGCACACATATTATTGAGTGACCCCTTGCCTGGAAATCTCTTTCCATTTTAAGACGATGCTTCCCTCCCAGCTAACTGAACTCAAATTAGCTGACAGGTGAGAGGTCCCATTGTGCCTTGTGTGTTTATATGTGTGTTTAAGGGTATATACAGGGAAAGCTGTGAGGTTTTGCCTTGGGCCACTATTCACTTCCCAGGGACTCCACCCTTCTGCTGAAAAAAGGCCTACTGCCATCCCACAAAGAGCTAATTAACTCACTAGTGGCTGACCACTGATACCCAGGCAACAAAGAGAGGTGTGTTCATTTAAAGCCCTGGTCAGGAATCACAGCAGCTGTCATGCTCCTTTTTAATACTGCAACAATGGACACCTGGGAACAACAGCATTGCATCTACTAATGTGTGTAATATGTACATGTAGGAGGCAAAACAATTTAGACGGCTTTCTACAACTACATCAAAGCTGGCTTTTTGTCCGAAGCATTCCATAGGAATGAAGGCCCATGGTGACACCAGGGCCTCCCACAACTGACCAACTGACTGACCAAAGCCAAACTGAAAAAATAACAACAGAAATGTCCCCTATTCTGGAGCAGTTAGCAACTTAACAATGACTAAGCATTTTAGTGACTTAGCATTTCAGCTGTGGACAGAATTAGCAACATAAACCATCTGAGCTAGTTGCTAACAAGCTAGCTAACTTGTTAAACATGATCGCTAATTGTGCAAATTGATAATTACATGATCTAATTTGCTTCAGCCTGTCATATTACACTCTGTGTTAATTTATAGTCAGATTCAAGAATTTATTTTTAATCTTAATCTCTGCAATATAAAGGACCAGACCTTTAGGGTTAGCACAGAAGTTGGATGATATGATTGCTTAATGTAAATTGTCGTTTTTGTGGAGCCATTCTTGTTCAGGTATTACCTCACAAAAAATAGAAAATACCTTTGAAGAGCAACACAGTAGCACACAGGTGGCAGCTAGTGTTTAGATATCAGGGTAGTCAAACAGTGCTTTATCTTTATGTAGAGGTCCAAGGGAAGCCATGAAACATCTCAGACCATCACACCACAACTAGCCTGCAGAGCCAGCACATCATGATGAATGCATGGGCCCATACTTATCTCCATGCTTGAGACTTTCCATCAACATAACAGCAAAATGAATTTAGACAATGTTTCTTTTTAAGTCTTACAGTGTCTTATGTTTTCAACCCTTCATCTAGCATTTAGTCTTGGATTAAATTGCAGTGCCAATGAAGAATCGCCATCAGCATCTTGTTATTCTGGGTCTGGAGAATCTCTCAGCAATGACCTGTTGCTCATCACACTTCATGTGCTCAAACCAATATGCCTGGAACCCTGAAACCCCATTCAAAAGCATCCATGTCTTAACTGTCTCCTTTTTGTCATTTACACCTGCCGTTGTGCAAATGATTAAGTCCTGGAACTCCAGATGTAAGCAGTTCAGGGAAAATATATTTTGAAACACATCACCGAGTAAACAGTGTTCCAGAGGTAATACATTTTGTGTTTTGGGTATTACAGTGTATATTCCTCCCCCAAGTATCCTTAGATCCTCTCAAATACGAGGTAGTGTTTGTGATGTCAAGATAAACCATTGCATTTAAATAAACCTAATCAACCTACAAAAATTAATCCACCTATAAAAGCTTATCCGTGCTTATTCTTGCTGAAGTTATAAGGAATGTTTCAGCCTGGTCTGATGTTCAGATTTACATATATGAATTATAAAGACACCATAATAAAATCAGACCGATTAATACTAAAGGATAAAGAGATTTTGGAAAACGGTCATAGAAAATGAATTATGACTGTTTTTAGTACATAAAAAAACAAAAATATGGACATGTGGACCTGATAAACAAAGTTTTGTCGTGACAGTGACATTGTTGACTTATTGCATATGTTAAATGCATCTCTCTCCTCTGTATGTATTTAGTGGCTATGTGGTAGGGTATTGGGGGGAGGGGGGGAAGGGGGGAGGGAGGGAGATGAAGCGTAGCAGACCGCTTGGCTCTACAAGCTCTGTTGTTGGAGAGGGTGAGTGGGCTGCTGTGTGTGTGTGTGTGTGTGTGTGTGTGTATGTGTGTGTGTGTGTGTGTGTGTGTCTTGTGTGTGCTGGTTAAAGGGGATGAGTGGGCTCCAGTGAATGGTCATGTTCATTTAGTCAAACCACAAAAGGGTCTTATGTTAACACCAACCCACCGCAATGACCTTCAGCTCCAGTCTTCTACTATGCCCAGCCACACACACACAGTTGAACATGAGTCTATATTATTTTTATAATGTATATTCATTCACGAAATGGTGCTCTCCACCTTTAGAGGAATGCTCCAGCAATGTTTAGCCTGATCTCTATTTGCCACGTTTTCCTGTACTTACATGGTAAATTTCCTTAATTTTTCTTGTATTTTATTTTTTGTAAGGTCCCCTTATAACATGTATAAGCCAAAAGACCAGTACCAAAAAATCGATATGACCAATTTCCAACTTCTCTTTATGTTATAGTACCCAACAAGCTTCTGACTGGCTGCCCTTTATTGTGCCTCTTTTACAAAGCAGTTCAGGCTGAAACAGTCCTTATACCTCCATCATTAATGGGGGGTGGGGGGTGGTTAATCTGCTGTCAGTTGAGTAAGGAGGTTAGGTTATATGTACATGTGTTCTTATTTGTGACATCGCAAAAACACTGGCTGTTTTTTCAGCATAATTTCCTTTCATGGACCATATAGTCTGGGGTATTAACAGTACATTTTGAAACATGTATTTATATATATTCTTTAAAGAAGCAACATGTGGTTTTCCTTGATATGGGCCATAAAAACCTTGACAACTCATTGATTAAAAACAGAAGTCAGTGGGAAGCTGCTTCTGCAGTAGATTTTTTCTGTATTTATATAAGTACAGGGAAATGTGTTGAAATGATTGTCCATGATGATCGATCGTACTCTATAGATGCAGCAGATAGAGATTTGATTGAAAAATGCTGGAGTATCCCTTTAATAAAATTAGTTTACAATCATAACACAATGAAAGCTCAAACACTGGCTCCTCCTATTTCTTTGACCCTGCCAGCCCTCTAGATCAGTTAAAACAGATGAGGAAAGTAAATGTGGCAGCCCCATCTTCAACCAGGCTGTTCTGCAAACTTAATTTTCCAATTTGCACGAAGACAAGATGGCAGGAAACCAAGCAATTTGCAGCAAGGGTTGCTGCACTCCTCGGCTACTGAGCATTGTGGGTAATTATTCCTTGAAGGGGGGGTTGGGGATGCCACGTTAGATTAAGATGAACCCACATCAGAGCTGTATGAGTCAGCCTCATTACAACTAATTATGAGCCAATTAGAAACATCATTTAACTAAACGAGCAAATAATGTCCAGGATATTGAGGGAGGCTGACTGCACTTCTGCAGCCCGCTGCAAGAACCATTACAAAAATTGTAGCTTTTAAATAGAATAATGACCCGCCTCATCTTCCCCACTTCCCCTCCAAAGTAAGGGGTCTGAAATAAAGAGACAAGTAAAGATGGGGAAGAGATTGGGGGAGAGAGTAGACTGGAAGGAGATAGAAAGTGGGAAGCTGTGTTGAACAAATATATATGTTTACTATGTGCTGTTTATGTACACAGACATGTACTGTATATATATATATAGATTGGGCATAACATTAAAATGACCTGTTTAGGTCTCCCTTGTGCCATCAAAATAGATCTGACCACTGAGCCACAAAAACTCCAAGACCTCTGAAAGTGTGCTGTGGTGTCTGGCACCAAGAGGTTAGCAGCAGATCCTTTAAATCCTTTAAGATGTGAGGCGGGGGGTTCCAAGGATTGGGCTAGTTTTCCAGCACGTCCCACAGCTGTTCAGTCAGATTGAAATCTGGAGAATTTGGAGGCTAAGTCAACACTTTTAACTCTTCGTCCTCAAACCATTGTTCCTCAAACCATTCCTGAACATTTTTTTCAGTGTGGCAGGGCAGTGGTAAAAAAGGCCACTGCCACTGGGGAATGTCCTTGCCGTATAGGGGTGTACTTGGTCTTAGAACCCTGCGCGGGACTATTTTTTTAATCCCGCTCCTGCCCGCTCCCGCGGAATGTCTGACCACTGCTGTCCACTCCTACGGAATTTCTGACGATTCCCGCTCGTTCCCGTCCACTCTCTCTGTCAGTCCTGCACACTCTTTCTGTCAGTCCCGCCCCCTCCTGTCCATTCTCCCTGTCATATATGAAAATATATTTTAAAAGTAAAAAAATTATCCATGTTCTGTTATTGTAAGTTAGTGGCGCACACTAGCTCTTTCACATTGGATGTGAAACACGAAAAGAATTTACTCGCATTCTCCTCACCGCTGTCTACTGTCTCGCTCACTGACTGAGGGGACAGACAGACGCTCCACCTGACTGTCGCATCTGTCGCCCTCTCTGTTTTCACATAATGGTATTATCCTATATCTTCACACGTGATTGGCCACAAGGCCGCCATGCTGCCAATGAAAAAGTTCTGCCGTGAGAAGAGCTGAGCCACAGAGAGTGAGAGCTGAGCAGCGAAAGGAAAAAAAGGTTTGGAGCGGCTCTCACTCGATGGGAGTCGGCTCTTCTGATTCACTACAAAGCATCGGGTCTTAGAGCTCTTTTGTCCCATCCGCTGTCTCTGTTGCTCCCATCCGCTCCCGCCCTCGGCACCCTTAAACCCACCAAATCCCACAAGATTTGCGTTGGGTCCCGCGGGACCCACGGAATCCTACTCCCAATGCAGGGCTCTACTTGGTCTGCAAAAGTTATTTCGGTAGATGGTACATGTAAAAATACATACACGTTTACACCAGGACCCAAGGTTTCCCAGCAGAACATTGCCCAGAGCATCACACTGCCTTCACCTTGTTACCTTTTTACCATAGTGTGTCCTGGTGTTTTCTTATTCCCAGGTAAGTGACACATACACACCTGGCCATCAATATGATGTTGCTTTATGATTATCAGACAAGGCCACTTTCTATCATTGCTCCAGGGTCCAGCTCTGATGTTCTTGTGCCTATTTTTCAGTGGTGGATGCGACCAAGGCAGGTATTTCTGACTGGTCTGCGACTATCTACAATGCAATGTGTGTCACGTTTATATCATAGCCTTTCTATCATTTTTGCACTTCAGTGGGATTGGACTAAATGGACTAGCCTTCACTGGTTGTCCTTCTTTGGACCACTTTTGGTAAGTTCTAACCACTGCACAGTAACAGCCCATAAGACCCTTTGGAGATATTTTGGAGATGTTCCGACCCAGTCATCTAGCCATCATAATTAAGAGCCGCATAAAAGTCAATCAGCTCCTTATTCAAGAACTCAGCATTCACTTGCTGCCTAATGCATCCCAGCCCTGTAATGTGATAATTAATTGCTGCTTTTCCACTAGCACAATGAATTGTGCCATACCACAAAAAAATGTTTTTATGTTACAAATAAGGTGACCCCTACCTGAACTGTACCTGAGTTGTCACAGCCCTGCTCCACAGCAGGGCCAAAAGCGTCCACAGCCAAGAAAACAACGATGGAGATACAGACTAACAACTGGGAAGTCGATAAATACAAGCACTACTATACGTTTGGGCTGAAGATAAATTTCTATGATGCTAATAAATTTATTTTTAATGCTGTGAGAAATGCGAAAGGTCTACCAGACCATCGCTAACAAGTTAGCGGAGATAAGTATTCGTCCCACGAAAGAATACAGAGAAAAATGTAAAAAAAAAAAATATGGATAGGGTTTTAAGACAAGGACCATCCATAAACAGAGAGAATTGCACTGCTGACATGTCAGAAACACCATTGCTTGGCTGAGAATCACTGAAAAATGAAAGTATGCTGCAAGTTTCATGCCACTGCAGTACAGTTTAGATACAGCATGGCTCCTGTATGACTATGTGAAATTACCTAATGTTATTCAATTAACTTGTCAGTCATTTTAATTTTAGGGCTAATCAGAGTATCTGTATACTTATTGTAAGTGTTCATATATGTAATAGATGTGCATCATAATATACGTTATAGTATAGATATAGAATAGTACATTGGTGCTGTCATTTACATTGCATGATAAATGGAACAACAAAAATATTCCAACAGTACCGCCACATTAGACAACTGTACCTAAGAAAACCCCTTTCTTTCTTTTTTAAAATGACCTTTTGAAAGATTTTAAAGAGGTTGACAGTGATATTGACAGTGTCAATATAGTATAATGTATGAATACATTAGAATACATATTTACCATAGGGGAAATTTCAAGGTCTTCTTGGCCTTTAGAAAAGGTCTAATGATTTACGTGAAATAAAACAATTGTAATGTTAGATCATTTTTATTTCAAACAATCTTGCATATATTCAAATAGTGTATTAGTAATACTTCAAAAATATTGCATTACAAAGATTGCAATGCAGTTTATGGTATGAAATAAATTTGTTCTGGTTGGGTGTATTTTCCAGCAAAACATGTCATCTGACTAGGGGTCCACAAACTTTTGCAATAGCATGTTCCTGACTGTAACTGGAATCTGTTGCTTCACAATTTATCAGCCCATCTCTTCCGCTTTCTTACCTTTGCATGTGACTGCAGGTGTTTCTGATAAAATGGCCAGTGGGTGTAGTGCAAGGTGATCATTTCCCATCAAATGACATTTGATTGCCTCATTATAAGTCAGATTGGCCTGGTTTGTTTGTCTCTGCATCTCATCCCTTACACCCTGGGCACAGACTTTTTGACCTGCTGCCCTCTGGCAGACGATAAAGAAGCCAGCAGACCAGGCCCAGCCGACACAGGAAGAGTTTCTTTCCCCTCGCTATCACCCTTCTGAACAGCTGAACTGTCACACTGCTTCACACTGCTTGACTGAAACTGCACTTTATGTACACTCTGTGGTATATATTCTGTATTATTTTTCTGTGAGTATTATAAATAGTATAGACATATTATATGTACAAATAATAATAATATACATTTATTAATATTTATCTTTATATTTATATATATATATATAAATCCATATTGCATACTCATATTTTAGATCCATTATCGTATGTTATATTGTTCAGTGTATTGCTCATTGTGTCTTTACATATTGTTGTTGTTTTATACAGCTGTACTTCAGAGACACCATCGACAGGAATCAAATTCCTTGTATGTGTTCGGTCACATACTTGGCCAATAAACGCGATTCTGATTCTGATTCTGATCAGAGATCTCAATAGTTTCTGAGGGGCATGCCTGAAGGACAACAGGCTCAAGGCACACACTGCTGGACTGGCAAGGACTTTCCTGGGTTTTTCCTTTAACTTGCCAGTTAATAATGACAGTAAGTAAATGCTGAGTCAGTGATGTATTGTCTTTTTGATTGAGCTGCAAGTAACTTTCAAGTAGCTCTGGGAACAGCATGATGACTTCATATCGATATATTTGTGAGAGAGAAAGACAACACAATTTTGTAAACATGATTTTCCCCATGGCTCTTCCATTTAGGGCTGATATAAAGCAGAATCAGGATAAATCACTTATGGCCTGGGCCCTACATTTTAGCCATTAGTCTGGAGCTACGGCAGCTCATGTGGGTCAGAAGTGACGTTGAAGCCCAGCAGAAACCTAGTTATGCTCCTTGAGATTCATTTAGAGGCAAAAGCAGGTCCATGGAGATGCCGCCTGTAATGCCTTGCAATCGTTGGAAACATCTGTCCAGTCCATGGCCTCTCATTCATTAACTGGAAGGCTAGTGCTAGTGGTAAAAGTAGGAGGACTGCTTTGACGAAATATTTACATTCGCTCTCAAGTATAAAGGTTTCTAAATGGTTATTGACTTGGAAACATGGTTCTAGGAAAAACCTTATAGCATCACATATTAGGGGTGTTTTTTCTTAACAAAAATATTCTTAACAAAAATTATTATTTTGAGAATCATTCTATAACCACAGGCAAATTTGATGGAATCTCCACTCAAAGTTTTTTTACTTGATAGCAAATAAAAAAATCATATATGACATAAAACTCTTTTTGCTTAAAAGCAATTCTGGCTTTGTGATACAAAATTCAAACTAATTCAGTTAAATAGTTTTTTCCAGAACAAATAGAAGAAATTTATTAAAAAACTTAATGTGGAGGAAAGGTTTCAGAATCATCAAGAAACATCAAAAAGGAATATTTTTATTGTAAGTGTGAACTTCACTATTGATCAACAATATTCACCATCAAGTTGGTTGCAACTTTCTCAAATTATGGTTGACAGATCAGCTTTGCAGGATGGAGCCTTGTCATGGACCTTTTTTTCGTTTCTACCATAGATTCTCGATCTGAAAAATTACTTTATTATCGCTAATCCTCTTATCTATTAATGAAATTAGAAAAGTGTCCAAAATTTCAATGTAAATCTGTGCACTGGCTGTTGAGGTAATGATTGTCATCTCCAATGCTTTTACCTGGCATGTAACCCCAGATCATAAAAGAATGGGGAAATTGGATTGTTTTCTTCAAACAAGACAAAAGTCATAGTATCATCTCTTTGGCCAATGCAAACTGATTTATCATGAAGATCATTTCCATCCAATCATCCACACTCTGTGATTGCTTCTCTTGAGCCAACTGCAGCACTGTTTTCTTCTCTTTAGGTTTTAGTGCCGGTTTTCCTTTGGCTTTTCTGGATGCAAATACCATTCTGCTCAGCCCATTTCCTACAGTTCTGCCGCAAACATCCACCCTCATTTCTTCCCATTTGTTTTTCATTTCATATGGCTTTGAGTTTTCTATCTTGATGCTTTGATGTCTTCCTAGGTCTACTTCCTATCATCTATTTTCCTTTTATAATTTTCTTATTTTGTTAAAACATGCACCAAATTTTACACTCAGTTGACTGGGAACAACTGACATCTTTTGTCATGCTACATGGTGGATTTCCTTCTTATAGGATTTTTATACTCTTTTACATTGTTTCAAATGGCAGCTCTCTTGTTGTGGCTTTCAATTAGCCAAGTCCAACAGCCCATTAAGGTCTGCTAGCACCCCTTTTAACTGCAGACTGCCATTTTAGACTTTTATCAAGAAAAATATTACAACATAACATTTACATTACAAGTACATTCTTTAACCCAAAAAAATCTTTCTCATTTACAATAAAATTACTTTTCATTTGCAAAAGTCATTCTTTAAAGAACCATGTTGTTAAGAAATCCAAAAGTGGTTCTATGGCATTGTAGAACTCATAAAAAATAAAGTTCCTAAATAGTTTTCACAAAAACTGAATTGAAAATTTAGACAAGTTGAAGGTTCTTTAAACTTCACACTTGTACATCTCAATTACAAAGGATGGTTCTCTATAGACTTTATAGACTGAAATGTGCCATAGGTAACAAAAAGTAACTACAACTACCACCAATCTATTTAAAATATCTTATGTGTTTAAAAAGTATGACCCCCATGGCCTATATGTTAATCCACACTTTATTCTTGCACAAATAACGTAACTTTCATATTAGTTTCATAGTAGAGATGGCACCAATCTGCTACCAGTTATTGGTATCAGGCCAATGTCAGGAGACAGTGCTGGATCAATTCCAGTCCTGTAACCAGTCTAACCTGGAATAGCACAAGCTCACACAGTATGATGCCATGTTGCTGGCTGTTTACTTGTTGGGGAGTAGTAACGTTTTCAGGCATTATAATTTACTTTTAGATTCTACTCTTAAATGAGGTGCTTCCAAAAGCTCATATTATCTCAGTATTAGTGTCTGTATTAATAGCTTTCAATTTCAGTGTCAGTGTCAGAAAACAAACAAAAAAAATCACTATTGTGATTACTGCTGCTATTGGAGCAAAACCTTGTATCTCCAAAATGTCCTTTTTTGTTTTTTCATGTAATTAAAAAATTCCAGGCATTTTATTTCATAATAAATGATTCAGTAGATTGGCTAAGATATTACATAGTAAAAGAAATGTGATTGGCTCATTTGCCTATTTGAGATTTCTACAATCAGTGCCATAAAACTAAACAAATGATAAAGAGTTTGGGTCGCTGGACCACTATTAGAGCTCCAGTTTGAAATCTTGCAGATTTTATGTTAATGTTGTCGAATTTGAAACTTGCAAAGATTCCTGGGTGTTCTGGAACACTTTTATAGGGACGTACCATAAATTATGCAGCTGCCAGATTTGTTAACATAATTTATGAAAACAATACATTATTGTGAATATTTGCAGCAATTGTTTATTATTTTTCAGCCCAAAGACTAATGACGTGGACAGCTCCTCTTACGGTAACAGGTGAAAACATCCTCAGAAGCCCACCCCTCCTTTCCTTTCTTTGTCTGTCTCTCCACTTTATATATAGTGCCCATTACTGCGCTCATAAATTACGTCGCAAACTGAATTACTCTTGCTTTTCTCCTGTGCCAGGCAGGCTGGATGAATCCTGAGGCACAACACATCATCTCAACAAATCTTCCTCCTGCTGTCTCCCAGCACTTTAAACCACTTCAAATCATTTTCATGGCCACACTATTAAAATTTGTAATTCACACCTGCCATTTAACCGCTATGTAACACAGGTAGGACTGCTGGTACCTCCTCCTCTTTCCACACTTTCCAGCCAAACTATAAATCAGCTGTAAAAAGAGTACAGATTTCTTGCCATTTAAATATGTACAAACATCCATTCATAAGGGGAAAGAGTGAGCAGGTGCATGTGTATGTGTATCTATCAGTTTGTTTATTTATCTATCTATCTATAAATGTATATAATACAATAGAATGTATTTGTGTGTGTGTGTGTGTATGTGTGTGTGTATTGTATTATGTACACATTTATCTAGCCATTTTAATGGTGCAATAAATAAAGCTGAAGCTTTAGTGCTACTCTAATAAGGGCCCATTTCCATTGATGGATGGGGTGGAGAGGGGCTGCTAAGCTTTACAGCAACAAATGAGCTATTTACTATAAGCCTACAAAGTGCACCTACTCTGTAAGTGTTTCTGAAAAAATGGTCAGGTGTTTCTAATAAACTGGCAACTTAGCTTCTTTGTAATTATAAGACAGTAAACATACTAACTGTTGCCCCTTCAAGACTACATGAACAGTGCTTTCAGCTTGTTTGTTCTGGTACTGAAGTCTCCCTTCATGAGATCGGCCACCGTGAGCTGTGCGGCGAAACGGACAGTCTGATAAATTATAGCACAGCTTCTTCTCTGGCTTCTGGCCAGTTCACCTGGCCTACTCTTGGGTTTGACACGGCATAGGGAAAGTAACCAGCCTTTTTTGCTAGCATGTGGATGCATCAAAGATGGATAAAGAGATAGATAAATAGATAGACAGACAGACAAATGTCAAAATGTCAAAAGACAAAAGTACTTCAGCATCTTCTTCATTCTCCTCATTCTTTCTGATCAGCAGCAGTATGCTATAGAAGCAGCTGTCTGTGATCAGTTTTTGCTGAGGTACTCTTCTAAAATCTAAATTAAACTGAAGATTAAAATGATGGACATCCTAAATCAAGAGTTGGCTCGTTTCTGCTGCAAAACCACAACTTTTAAAGACAATACAGCCATGTCAGAAAGCATGCTCTGCTCTGTTAACACGAACTTTCTCCCCCAACTGCCAGGCTGGAGGGACACAAAAGTGACAGGCCGAGGCAACAGGACACCACTAGGCCTCTTGAAATTGGACAGGGGCAATGTCTTATCAGATTGCACTGCTAGTCCTGTCATCATTGATGCCTTGCTGTTCTTGTTTCCGACCATGCCTGAGCGTTTGTTCGTGGAATGGGATGGCGTGGTGAAGGGGGCGGGGGGTGTTCGCAGGACAGGGGATAGTGTAATTATCCCTAATTACAACAGCACTGCTCTACGTGACCCAGTGTCACTGTAACACAAACTGACCGTTTGTTCTCAGCCACTGACATGTCAAATGAATACAGAGCTTGGCTACAGAGCATCAACAGCTCATCTATAGGTAGATTACCACTGATAACTGTGCACTCTTAAAGGTTCCTGATAGTTCTTGGTTCAGAGATAAGGTTCTAGAATCTTTAATAGCTAGATAACCCATTCTACATTCTATGGGAGTTTCTTTAAGCAAGTTTACATAGAATCATCCCTTAGAGAACCAAATCGTTCTTTACAAGCCTGTACCATTTCATAGCTGCTATTAATGTATTTAATTAGAACACATACACTTCATGTTAAAGTGGCCCAATGATACGATCACATCATGAATCTATGGAGAACTTCCCCACATCTTAAGGGCAATCCCTTGCTCTTGTATTTTTTCTTTATTTCTTTCTGGCTGTTCAGTGATCCATTACTAGATCACTACCTGCAAAGGCTGTGTTTAGATATGTAATTATACAGTATATAATAAATATTGTGCATTAATTGTTAGTGTATTGACTGTCTTGAATGTGACTAATTCAAAAATGTTAAAGTATTATTTCTGGATAAAAACAACAAAAATACATTGTTCCAACCATACAGAAGACCACCTTATATCAGGTACCTCAGATGTTATACTAAATACCTATTTGCTCATATTTGAACAATCATAACGTTTAAGATTAACAGCTTGCAGAAAACTGCAAAGGCTCTAATGCTAAGATGGAATTCCAGATGGTGTTTAGATATGTAATTATGATGGTCTTACAAGACTACTGAACTGTATATAACTGTATATAATAAATATAATGCATTAATTGATATTTCTGAAAAAAAAATGTTGCCACCTTACAGAAGACCACCTTAGATCAGGCACTTTACATGTTATATTGAAAACTAATTTGCTCAGTTTGGTCCATTCATTATCACCCATAACAAGGAATTGCAAATTAAAAAGGAAGGGAGAGGCATTCCAAAAACCTCTTCAGCACGAGAAAAGCCCCAGTTCTTCCATTCTTTTTTTGCACCCTCTCCATAAATATAAAACAGCGCTGAAAGCATCTCATTCAAAGCTGAGCAACAGGTGTAACGTTATTAAACTTTTATTACCCCCCACCCCACACCCCACCCACTCCTCACATAACGCGAAAGAAAACTGGTTAGAACCAAAGAACAGGAATGTAAATGTACAAAATAATCCTTATACACACGGTGTATTTTTATATGACATGTACAGAAGCTCTTCTTTCTCCTCTTCACACACAGGCTCGTTTAACTGCATAATACGAAATGTGATTTATTTTCTTCATCCAAATAAAGAGG
The DNA here is from genome assembly GCA_037577275.1 of Bryconaethiops microstoma. NCBI lineage: Eukaryota > Metazoa > Chordata > Actinopteri > Characiformes > Alestidae > Bryconaethiops > Bryconaethiops microstoma. The sequence goes on along the minus strand of JBBJLS010000001.1, from coordinate 36,388,723 downwards.
TATAAATTAATGTCCATGTTTCTGCGTAATGGGGTTGTTTCTCTTGTAATAATTGTAATAATAATAACTATAATATTCGCGGGAAATCGGGGGTCTACTCGCCTCAGTGTTTATTACTCTTTTACCCTTTCGAATAACAAAAAACACGTCCGAGATATGTCGTCGTTGAGTTTTATGGGACACAAAAAGCGTGTCTTTAAGGAACAGAGAATGACGTAAAGAAGCTCGGCGCGACAGTAATGACAAATAGATAGAAATAAATGAATTTTCTCTTCAACATACAATGGGGTGAGGGTGGAGTGGGAGGCAAAATTTCTGAGACCACTTTGAAAAATTGGGATTTTTTCACTGGAAATAGTAGTTTCAGAACAGTGAAAATAATTTTGAATTTTTTGAAAATTTGAAAAGAAAAATGATGAATTTATGGTCAGAAGAAAAGACTTTTTCTTCTGAAAAAAAGATTTTTTTCTAGATCACTCTGTACCTTGGGATACTGACCATTTTAAAGTCTTTGAAAAAAATCAGTGTGTCTGAGTCTCCTCCCTTTCAGTAAAATGTGTATTCACGCGACCCTCAGCTGGATCTGATCTGCTCATCAGAGGCTTCTGCTCAGACCTGTAGAATCTGAGGAAAACTAAGTCTGAAATTCATATAAATATTTCAAAGCTTTTACATTTCATTCAAATTGTTTTATTATTGTTAGATAAATTGTCTGGTAATATTGTAATTGGATATATTTTGTAATCTGATACATTTGTAATGAAAAACTTTGTATGATATGACCAAATACTTGAAATAAAAGCATTTAAACTGGGGGTCTCAGACCCCGCCCTCCTCCACACACACACACAAACAAGCGTGTTATGAACTGAAAAAATAATGCAGTGAATTTAATGTATGTGTACAATGTTTCCAGGTGAATGAAATCTATTACATCAACAAAAGCGTGTCTTGTGGTTTCCTTTGAAAATATTTTTGATGTACTTCAGCTCACTGCCGTTCGAATCCATGTGTATATTTTTATACAGCAGATCAGAGTAATAAGCCTATATTTTATTAATGTGGAAATTATGTACACATTTGAATGAAGTCAGTTGGATGAATGATATTTTTTCCCCAGTATAACAATAATAATGCGTCGTCCTCGTGGGTTTTTCATTTGTTTTTTGTTTTTTTGTTTGTTTTTGTTTATTTTGCTATGAGTCAGTACTCAATCTTGTTATAAAGGTTGTATAGGGGCAGGGCGGGCAGGTTGCTCCCGGGGTAATATAAGGGCGTGGGGAAGGCGATGGAGCGCGGCACGGGCACTCGCAGCAGCCCGTTCTCGCGGAGAACGAGCGGCATGCCCACCAGAGTCTGCGCCGAGGCGTGCGCCATGTTGGCCGCCTCCAGTTCCGCCGAGAGCTGGCGCTTCCACTTGTTCCTGCGGTTCTGGAACCACGTCTTCACCTGCGTCTCCGTCAGCTGCAGGCTCGAGGCCAGGCACGCGCGCTCCGAGCTGCTCAGGTAGCGCTTCACGTCGAACGTGGATTCCAGCTGGTAGACCTGGCTGCGCGAGAACACCGTGCGCGTCTTTTTCTTGGCCGCGGCGCTCGCCTTGTCCACGCCGACGCTCTCGCGCCGCCGCTCCTCGCACGAGGCGCCCTCGCGCTCCTCCTCTTCCTCCTGCTCCTCCTTGTAGTCAGCAGACAGCAGGGCCTTGGGCAGGCGCGCGGGACGCTCCAGGCCGTCCTGGGACTGAAGGAGGGATTTGGGGGAACCTGCGAGGAATGCGTACACACATACGTTTGTTTTTATACCTTATCAGGACGTAGAAGTATACAAGTGTCCCATATAACATACATGCTTAAGTGACCATAAGCGATAATACCTTGTCCATTATGTATTATTTTTATTCAATACGCCCGCGTGTATATTTGTGTTTGTACCTATAAGTAGTAATGAGTAATGAGTAATGCCCCTATATTATAAATGTATAATTACCTATATGTACCCCATTTCATATAATTATATGTAATACAACGTATAATAAATATATTACCCCAATTAAACACATACAAATATAAAATAAAAATAATACGTAGTGAATAAATTATCACTTAAGTATTTATGTAATATGGGGCAGGTGTTTGAGGGCAAGTTATTATTGTTATATATAAAGGTGATGCATTTGTTATATGCGGAACCTCAGTGGCCGTGCTATGGCCTTTAGGTAAACATGCAACTTTTGTAAAAAATATTTATTCTGCTCAGAACCATTTTGCTGTTCCTCTCAAACTGCTGCCACCATTCATAAAATATTAGTGGACAGCATGTTGTTCTGACAGTATAATAGCAGCAGTGGTGAATTAAAAGCTGCAGAATATGGGTGCTGTATGTGATCTAGGTCTGTGTGTGTGTTTGTGTGTGTGTGTGTGTGTGTGTGTGTGTGTGTGTGTGTGTGTGTGTGTGTGTGTGTTCATTGTAATATTCAGTTTAACAAAATTTTGAAGGGAAGCTCCAAACAATAGCGACAAATATAGTCAGCATTTCTGAAAATGTATATATATATATATATATATAATACACTACAGTTTATTTGTATATATACATACACATACATTGCTGTAGTGTATGGCGCAAACTGATCAACTGAATGCCCTGTAAAATCCCCAGTGTGGGTTAGCTGTGTTGAATGTCCGTCTCCAGTGTTGAGTTACTGCCTGCACTGGTTGAGTTCAAATCTACAGCGTTCAACTGACACGCGTTTCATTGACACATTATCACACTAAAAGAGCTGCGTTTCAATTCAAATCAGCGATCTCCGCGCAGTATTGATTTTTTTTAGATCCGTGTCTGCTTAAAACTTGCACGCGTGGCGCATGGCCTAATTAATTTTCTGGAGTATTTTGTATTTTGTTTTTATCAAGCGCCCCATTACTCGGCGCTTTGGGCTGAGAGCTCCTCACAGCTCGTCTGATGGACTATTGAAAGGTGACGGGCCCCCAGTCAAATCAGCGCTGTAACACGAGCGGCGCGCGGGCGATATATTAATTAAAACCGCACTTACATTTAATGCTCAATTGGCGAAACGCCGCGCGACCAATTAGCGGGGTGTGCGAGAAAACACAGCGCTGGTGATGATTTGACCTTTCCCTCGCAATGCAGCACATGAGAACCGGGAGATGTTCTGGTTTACTCGGTAAAGGGGATTGAAGGAGTGTATATAAATCCTCCCCATTCCCGTCTATGAAATTACAATAATAAAGAACATGTTCATTAATAGGAACTTAATGCTGAGGAGGAGTGCACCAGCTTTACATTTAGATCTGTAATACTGAATTAGCGCAAAAAGCATCTGCAGCGTTGAACACCTAAAATGTTCGAACTGTTGCATGCAGAGTACAGTTACAGTCTACACGACCCAATTAACACTGATGGTGTTGAACATCACTGTTTCATTAACATGCAGATTGTTGGGTGAATAAGAACCGATGGATTAAGTTTGGACTAAATTGTGCCGCCAGTGCAGTCTACACTTAGACTCAAACTGCAGACTAGAATATAGTGTTGATTTTTCAACTAAACCAATGTCCAGTGTTTTAGATCAGTCACCGAGTTAGCGCTGACATGCTTGTATTAGCTTGCTGAAAGCCTCAGCCAAACAAACAACAGTTAGTCACGAGTAATTCATTTCATTTTAGATGATGGTTGTTTGTTTTGCTACTAATGGGCCTGTACTGTTAAAAATAAAGCTTCGAGAAAAAAAAAACAGACGAAGGTCATTTCTGGCTGATTCGGCGGTTGGAAGAGGAGGCTTACCTAGGCAGGAGAAGTTGATCGGCTGGTGGCGGCTGCAGGGTTCAGGCAGTCCGGGCTCGGAGCAGCAGCAGTCCCCCGAGTCCTCTGCCCCACTGCACTCCTCCTCGGAGGACACTGAGAGGGCGCGCTTCCGGGCCGCGCCCGCGGGGCTCTGCTCCTTCGCCTCACTCGCGGTGCCCAGGATAGACTGGATGGTGAAGCTGGAGAGGGGGGCGGCCGAGCACTTGCTTCCGCTGTCCTGAGAACGGCTCATCCTCAACTCATAACAGAGCCGGCGCCTCACAGGATAAAAACACACGCGCGCGCTTTATTCACTTAAGGCTACATATGAAGATCTTTTTTAAGAAAAACAAAAGTTTTGAAGCGTTTTTGTTCGTTTTGGTTGAAAAAAGAAATACAAAAATAAAAGTCCCGAGCAAGCTATTTTTTGGTATTGTTTGTTTTCTTTTTTTTTTTTTTTGTAAAGTGCCGTTTTCGTGCGCCTCGCACGCGGCCGAATGCATCGCGGTCCGCGCGCGCGCGCGCTCTGGGCTCAGAGGCTGCCGCGCGCGCGCCCTCATTTGCATGTAGGTAAGCCGGTGCCGGCCAATCGCGCGAGCACAGTCGAGCCCGGAAATTTCAAAAACACTTGCTCGGAAAAAAATGGGGGAAGGAGGAGGGGGAGGGCGGCAGTGCTCAGAAAAAAAACTAGGCGAGCTGGGCCAGTGAGGACCTGAAGGAAAACCTTACCTGTTACATTTATTTATGTGTTTGTTTATTCCTCTGTTCATGTTTTTATCTACGCGTCTGTTTATGTATTTTTTGTTCACCTGCTTGTTTATTTAGAATGTACAATTAACAAGAAGTAAAACGAGCAGTTTTTATATGAATAAGTGCATATTGTGATTTACGTATGATTTACGTTTTAGCTTATGTATGTATTAGCTCCGTTCTGGGGGTTTTATGACGCATCTTTTAACACAAATAAATGAGAACTTTTTGGACATTAAATAAATTAATTAGGGGCATGAACCTTTTTATCACGCTCCTGTTTTAATAATTTGTCTCTGTATTGAAAGAAAATCAATGAACAAATATTGAAGAAACGCTGTCTGATTTTAAATGTAGAAATCAAAGAGGTTTCAAGCCATTCAGACCCTTAATTAATTCATTTACATTAAGTCCTCCCCTACACAATGGAAACTGGCAAAAATGACTAATTCATAAATCTATAAAAAAATATTTTAAAATCTGTTTGTATATATAACAAGACACACAAAACATATATTGCCCTCACACGTTACTGGGTTTGGGAGAATAAAACAAAAAAAAATTGCTGAAAATTTTTTGCTGAAATGTGAATACCTGCACCGCCTTTTTTGTCGGAGAGCTTGACCCGCCCACCCCCAAACTCCTCAGGCCCCCACAAACCACCACCACCTGAACTCCTGACCAGAACTCATACATCACATTAATCAGGCCTTTTAAATTCCACCAGCCTTCTGCTATAAATGGCAAATTGGTCTAACAATCCAGCGTACAGTCTGGGAACTAATAATGGATCCTCTCTCATTTTTCTTGAAAATAATAAACTCATTGCACGTCCATTATCTCCGTTTAAGAATTAATTTGATCACTATGGCGGGCTGATCTCCAACGTGCGGGCGCGACCCAGCTAATTGATTGGCTAATTGATTGGAGGGTGTGCGCGCGCCTCCTGGCTCTGTGCTGGGGTTTAGGGGAGGGACAGAGGGGGAGCATGGTTGGGGTGTGGGTGGAGTGGTGGAGGGGTGCAGGGGGGATAGTTTCGCCGGTCCTGCCCTATCACGCCTTGTTAGCGTTTCCTAGCCATGATGCTTTATAAGATGTGCGCATCTCGACAGCGCATCACGAGCCTCAAGTGGGTCCCTATGAAATAGACGGTGAAACTCTTAGTAACTAAAGGACATAACAGCTCTACAAATTTATGCCGTTCCGATCTTATTCTGGGAGAGACTGACTAAAGTAAAAACCTCTGTAGGGTCTATGAGCACAGAAAAACAGTGAGGGTCCATACGACCACCCAGTCCCTCATTACGGGCTGGAATCTCTCTCTCTCTCTCTCTCTCTCTCTCTCTTTCTCTCTCTCTCTCTCTCTCTCTCTCTCTCTCTCTCCCTCTCTCTCTCTCT
>JBBJLS010000001.1:36367408-36382674 GCA_037577275.1 Bryconaethiops microstoma | reverse complement strand
TGTTAGGGTTGGCTAGAGGTGGACACACTTGCAGGAGACAGGTCTGAGTGATATGTTTTCTTTAATGACAAAAACACAAGTTCAAAACAAGTTTCAGAGGACGTTCACTCTGATCAAACCAAAACAACACTTTAGAAGAGGGCTCCTGCCGCTGAACCCTCTTTTCATATTCCCCGTATTCATATTCGTGATGCTACAGTTCCGGAAGTCAAGCCTGCTAACACAGACAGGAAAAGAGTCACAGGCACAGTTCCTTTCAAATCAAGAGCCAGGGCTCAGACCTTTTTCTGAGTTTCAGTCCGTCTCCACAAACCCACAAGCTAAACCTTCAGTGACGAACTGGATGACCACGCAAAGATTCTGAGTCACGGCTGGCATATAACACCCCCTCACACACACACACACAGCCAATTACACGACATGTTTAATTAACTGACAGTACAAGCACTCGCAACACATATACAACACAGGTAGACTTGTCATAGGTACTAGCAACCCAGCTAAAGAGCTCAGGAAGCCCTATCACTCACAGCTGGGTTGCCTAGGTGCCCAGCCACCAAACACACATCTGCCATGTCACCCTTTCATGCCCAGAGCTGTATACCACCTAGTATTCGGCTGACTGGCTTCGTTAGGGGCGTAACCAAGTGGGCACAGACGTGACATAAACAGGTCAAATCCTCAGTTTGCATGTATTAGTCTTAAATGCACAGTTAAAACAGCCCATTTAATTATATGAATAAAAAAAGGAATTTAATATGGTCCTTTGGTCCCACAATTATATTACAGCACATAAACGCACGCACATAAAATAAGTGGAGGAAAAATAAAGTATAAAAAAAGGGAGACATTATCCTTTTTTGACTGAAAAGAAAATCAAATAGTAAGATTTCAGGTTCCAGCTGAGAGGTCTAAGTCTTGATGGCCCCGGGAAGAAGTGTGGTACAGTGTTCCACAACAGTGGCCTGTATTGGATAGGTATGCTATGCTGAGATCCCTTTTGATTATTCTTTTCTCTGGAGCAATCCCTCTGGCCACCGGCAATCACAGAGTCATCTGAAACCTTGCTGCAATGTAACAGGAGCTCACCTAAAGCAGGGCTCAATCCTGCATCATAACCCAACGCTATCCCGGGAGGTTTTAGGAGCGGTGCTGCACAGAGGTGTCCACAGTAGTTGGGTAAGTGAGTTTTCTCCTGACAGCTACCTATAGTTCAGGCAGCAGATGGAATGGTATTAAATGCCTATAGCTCCTGTGGCAGAAGAGATAATACCCTTTTTTTGGCAGCTCTATAAAGGCCACCGTTGAAAGGTATAATAAAGAATAGCATCAGCTCCATATAAAAGAGCCCAAAGCTAGCCGGACCTGTTTCGTACCTTTGTGTATATTTTATGACTTGCTGTGGGTTTGTTGTTTTATGTGGCCCTGCTGCAGAGCAATTAATGAAAGTGGCTTCTTCTCCTAAATCAATGCAATTTCCCAAGCTTCACCTCAGAGGGCTGCTCCCAAATGCAAACAAAATAAGATCCACTTTCTTTACTTTCTGACTCTATAAATGGCCCGACTCAACCAACCCTTTAGACTTATTCTAGTGTATGAAAACAACTTCTTGTAAAATTAAAAACAATTGACACAAATCTGGAAAAGAACCCCTCAACTGCATTAGCTGCATTGATAATAAATGAGGTAAATATCCAAAGGTATTGATGAAAGCATGACAGAAGCTCAATGAATGTAATGAATGTGAGTTCTATAGGGTCTATTAGAAGGAAGGTCTGGCGTTGTTGGAATAATATGGCACCTTCTGCACCTTTTTCCCAGTGCTGCTCCTCCTACAGCTTTTGAGTTAGAGCCACCCAGTGATTGTTTAAAAACAACTTTTCCCTAGGAAATAAATGACAATGTTCAGAAGACAAATAAAAAAAAAAGTCAACCTGTTGGTAGGACATGTTCACGGGAAATACTTAGGGCAAGAGACTAAACTGCTTGTATAACTATTAAACTGCAAATAAAAAGTCAAACTCCACAGAAATGTTTATTTCAGTGTGTTTAGTCCAATCAGCTCTAATGGCAATTTGCAATAATTAGCAACTTCAGTGAATGACTAACTCTGCCCACGCTCAGGACAATCTTGTCATATCACATATCACTGAAAAGCTTGTTTTCTGTAAAATATAAAGAGAGTGTATATGTATATATGTATATATTTAAACAGAGTACATATGTATGTATGTATATATGTGTTCTAGGAACACAGACATTGTTTATTAAGAAGGTCCAGAGATGGCTGTAGGACCATGTTCTATCACTCTGTGGTAGAGAGTGTGGTGTTTTTGCAGGTGTGTGCTGGGACAGTGGGGTGAAGGCAGCTGATGCCAACAGGCTGAACAAGCCGATCAGAAAGGCTGGCTCTGTCCTGGGTGTCAAATTTGAGACCCTGGTGGAGATGTATGAGAGGAGAATGCTGAAGGAGCTTCTCTGCATCACGGACGACCCCTCTCATCCCATGCATGCCCCTTGATAGGCCATCAGAAGTTTTTAAGTCATTACTCTGTTCTGAATCGGACTTGTGCAATATACAACTCCACCGTTTAATCTGTGAATGAATGGAATGTTATTGAATGTTAATCTCATTGTCATATCATCTGCTGCTATTTTATTTCATTTATTTTTATTGCATTCACATGAAGCCACTGATCTGCTGGTACAGTGCACTAAATCTTACAATCAGCAATATCAGTGTTACACTGTTATTTGTTAGACTAATGTTCTTCCCATTAACTTGTACTATTGTTTGTGTATCTTTTTGTCTTATTACATTTTATTCTTTCTTGTTGCACTGAGCATGTTAATGACACAAGAATTCAATAAATAAAGGTTTTTTTTCCTCATCTTCTCTTCTTAAGTATAGACTTCATGTCAGAATTTACTGCTATTGATAGAGAAACAGTGCTATATCTTAAGCCATCTATTTGTGGTCTTGACACTCTATCCACAATCTTACTTCTTCATCTTCCTCTTTTTCTTCATCATGGGGCAGCTAATGGCCTAGTGGTGAGGGAGTTCGTCCTGAGATTAGAAGGTCATTAGAAGGTCAAATCCCAGGACTGCTAGTGACACCACTGAGGTATCCTTGAGTAAGGTACCATCCATATACTGCTCCCCAGCGTCCCTCGTTGGTGGCAGCCCCCTGCTTCACTTGGTGAAGAGAAAGAATTTCACACTGTTTGCTGTTGTGTGACTATAAGGGGCCACTTAACTTTATCATATTCTGCACTTTTTTACCCAGTGCTACACTTTTCACAGCATTTAAGCTAGAGCTACCTAACTTTGCAGGACTGTAGAGCCCATACCAGTGAGGTGTGTTTGCTATTTGGAGGTATCCAACATCCAGCAATTGTTTAAACAGAACTTTTTTATTCACTAGGAAATAAATGACATGATTTTCAGAAGTCTCAAATCTAATTGCTGTGGTCAGGAGTCAATGCACCAACATTCAGAGAAATTACAAACATACAGTGATTATTAGCTTGCATTGACATGTCAACAACAACGTTCGTTTACACGCTTGACCACCTAGTTAATATTGTCGTGATTAAAAAACAGGCTTAATTATCTCACGGATGAAGTTGTGTTCTTTGACATTTGTCAAAATATTCATGAACTGTTAACACTTTTTCCCTTATGTGCAATATCACTCCTCAAAGGACATTGTAGAGCCTTGCAGGAACACATTTGCTGGGTTTTTGGTAATAATTTGGGATATATTTGTAGGATCTTCTATTTGGAAAACCTTTTTAAGAAGAGAACTGATTATACCACTTCATATGTGAGATCATGACTGTTTTTTTAAAATAAGCAATCTGTTGGGCGCATAGAAACGTAGACTGTATATATTAATGGCCACAAAGGATCTATCCATTTACAAAGGTAATAAACACCAACAATAATGTATGCTACTATTTGTTTTGTTAGTATACCATGCAGAAAATTACTTTGCAGTTGCACTAATTAGTTGTCTTTTATTATTTTCTGCACAGATTTGATAAACAGCAGCTGATTTTCTAGGGTTTCAGATTGCCAGCACTGGTTTTCATTATGTAACTGAACTTAAATGCACCCGCTCTGATGTGTCCTTAATCCGGCTTGCAGTCCGGCACAGAACACCAGACGACACTGACCCTTCTCTTGCATTGCATTGCCCTCATTTAACATGCTGCTAACCTGTAGCACTGAGACATATTAAAGCGCCAGAGAGGGTCAGAGAGAGGACAGTGCTGCTAAATGTCATCACATTCCAAAGGTGCAAAGCTAAAGTGGACCAAGACTGGCTAAAAGCTCTTGGTCTAGCGTGGGAATACAGCAGTTCTATTTAAGAACTTTCTCATGGCATTACAGTGTCTATTTTTGTGAGATAATATCAGCTGGGAGAAGAGAACCACCTGGTCCTTGTAGAATGGAGCCACTAATAGTTTTTCATATATAAGTTCCCAGAAATCTGCAATTGGTTTGAACTGAGGTATGGGCTTTTATGGAACTGTGTCATGAGCTTTCAACAGACGTTTATCACTGGTTATGAGGTGCACCAAGTCAATAACTATATATCAAAGATTGTGTTTTATGTTACTGTCCAACTTTACCATCTCATTGTGCTTAAAACAGTACCCTGTTTCAGCTGATTTGCTTGGTTTCAGCTAAATAGGTTGTGACTGACCAGAGATTTTGATCTTTTCTGAATGTGTAAATGTGTAAATTAGTAGAACAGGTTGACCAAAATTACTCAACCTGTTATTAATACAGGGTGACTGGAAATACTAAAGGCAAGAGACTAAACTGCAGTTTATTTTTTTAATTACAGTTTATTTGAGCGTATTTAGTCCAATCAGCTCTAACTAATAATTAGCAGCTTCAATGAATGCTTAAATCTGCCCACACTCACCACAATCTTTTTGTCATATATCACTAAAAAGCTTGTTTCCTGTAGAATTTACAGTATATACTGTATGCATATATGTCCTAAATATGGCTTTCATGTCACAATTTACTGCAACTGATGGAGAAGTTGTGCTGCATCTTAACCATCTACTTGCTCGTCTCGACTCTACCCACAATCTGAACATAGTGAATGACTCTTCTTTTAGGGATTTTTCCAGCATAATTAAAGATGCCTATTATAAAACACCTCATGAAAAAGACTGAAAACCTTGACACCTCCACATTTAATGATTATACACCTGCTTCAAAACTCCCATTGATAGAAAAGGTCATTGGGAAAGTCAAATGGCTACTTTGATGTCTACTTTGATGTCTTCTAGTCAGGCTTCCATCAACACTATAGCACTGAAACAGCTCTGAAAATGGTATTAAATGACATTCGTCTGCATATGGACTCAGGTAAGATAACTGTCTTGGTATTGCTAGATTTAGTGCAGGTTTTGGTCATAAAATACTGCTGGACAGATTTAAAATTGGGTTGGGCTCTAGGGAATACCCCTTAGATGGTTCAGGACATATGTAGAAAGCAAGAATAATTTTGTCTCTATAGAGACATATAAATCAGAGAATATTGCTTTGCTGTGTGGAGTCCCACAAGGATGCATTCTTAGGCCCCTTTTGTTCAACCTATACATGCTTCCTCTTGGCCAAATTCTCCAAGAGTACTATTGTCATAGATATGCAGATAACACTAAAATCTATCTAGCTCTCTGACTTCAGTAAATGGCTAGATACAGCAAAATATATTTTGGTAGAATAAAGACATGACAGAGATAGTTCTGTTTGGTAACAAAGAAGGGAGATTACAATTACATATCTGGAATCTCGGCCAATAAAACTACAACCCATGCCAAAAACCTTGGTGTAATTTTGGATGGGAATTTTCATTTCAGTGATCACATTAAAGCTATGACTAAATAAGCATTCTGTCATCTGAAGAACATAACTAAAGTTTTGTGTCAAAGGAAGATTTTGAGAAACTCACCTGTGCCTTTATATCCTGCAGAGTTGAATAATGCTCTTATCATTGGTCTCCCCAAAAAGAACATTATACAGATACAGTATATTCAAAATGCTGCTGCTAGAGTTCCACCAAAAATCAACATTACTACAATCCTCAGGTCCTTGCACTGGCTTCCAGTCAGATACAGACTGAGTTCAAGGAATTGTTAATTGTATATAAATCATTCAATGGTTTAGGCCCTAAATATGGGCCCTAAAAATGTTTGATAAATATCAGCCTGGAAGGCCTCTTAGATCCACTTGAGCTGGTCAGCTAGTAGTGCCCAGATAAGAACCAAAATGGCATTCAGTCATTATGCGGCCCACTGCTGGAACCAGCTCCCCAAGGAGATCAGATCTGCCCCTACTGTTGCAAGCTTAAAAAAAACAAAACTTAAAACTGTTTTCTGTAACTTTCTGTTGCCAGCAAGATCTGCACAAAATTCATGTTTTTTTATCTGCATTTTTATATATTGCTTTATTTACCTTCTGTTTAGCTTAATCTTAAATCCTACTTTTATTCTACAATTTTATGGTTACTTTAATTGCTTTCTTTTGCTTTTATGCTTTAAAATTTTTCTCTGTGAAGCACACAGAATGACCTCTGTGTGCATGATGCTATACAAATATAGCCGTGCCCATTTTATAAGCAAAAAACAATGCAGGTTAATAATACACTTCAACACAGCTTCATTTGATGTGGTGACAAAAACTAATTACAGCAGATCTAAAAATACCTAAAACTTTAAATAACCGAATCACTGTGCACTTGTGATTTCTTTATTCCATTTCAATTGCCTCATTATTTCTTATTAGAATGGCATCAAATCACAAGCAAATAGCCATCTGTCACCAGAGGAGAAGAAGGGGATCAGAGGTACATGCTCAGTAATCTTCAGCCTGGATTTAATCAAATCAAATGGGATTTTCCTTTCCAGGCGGCTTCTCTCGCGCTGTTTATTCAGGGTTTAATCTCACAACTCTTGTCTTCTCAACTACAAAAGCTACTCCCAAACGCTAGTGACTGTGAATGCATTATATGGGATATTAGGGCCTAATGTCAACTCTCCTGCGTGATGTACCCGGTTTGAGCTAGTTTGTCTGGACTTGGCGCACGGTGACAACTGTATGTTCATGGGTTTTGCTGTTTAATGCTCTGAAAACATCCTACAACTTTTCACAGTCCTTAATTTTGTCATGAGGACATAGACTGTTTAACTGCCCTTGAAATAAATTTAATAGAGCTGTATGGAGGTTATATATATATATATGTATATTTTAATTTATGTATTTGGCAGACAGTCCTATCAAGAGTGACTTACATTGAATTAGTTTACAGATGTAGGTGAATGTAGCATTAGAATTCTTGCCCAAGAACTATTATGGCACTGTGTGGCATCCTTGCCTTAACTCTTAATGGTCTGTAGTTTATAGCCCCCATTTTGAGACATTATGAATAGAATGTCAGGGTTTTTTTAAATACTAAATGAATTAGGGTCAGTTTGTACCTGTCTGAAAAAATATGCATTTCATAGAATATTTGTAAGAAAAACAGCAGTTAACGGGCAAATAATTGTGACATATTGTGATCCATGATCCTATTCAGGATAATGGTACTTCACCTTAAAGAACATTACACAGATAGATTCTTTATGGAACTAAAGGTGGTTCTTCTGTAGCCTTGCTCCAAAACATATTTTGGGCATCTATATTAAAAGACCCTTTTCCCACCATCCCATACTTAGTCTTGCCAGTCAGATGTCTGACTATCAGATAGTCTAGTAGTTTTAAGAGGTTCAAGAGCTGCAAGAGCTGCCTGATTTTACAATACAGGTAAGAGGTTCAACAGCTGCCTGATATAACAGGAAATGGTCGTTTGACTTCCATGCCAAAAATAATCAACAGTGCTACAACAAAAACAGACCATGTGAAAGTGTTAGACAATGGCTCAGTGGTCCTCTGAAAATGTATCAAAGCTCTCATATTACTTCCAAAGAGAGTATGTTGTGAATTTTGCATACATTGTTCAATATTGAATTTATACCTCACTCATACATTACACCTCACGCATACATAGAAGGCAACTCAGCATTTACCATTAACATTTACATGGATAAAAGGTTGCTTTCATATTGAGTTGATAAAAATTGTGCATGCAAGTGAACAAATACAGCAGTGTGGCTATCCAGAAAGAACATAACTGTCAAGATTCAGATAGGTGTGAAACTGTGTGCGTTTTGGTGTACAACATACATGAGATGTACATTTGTGGGTGAAGCCTCTGATGTTGAGACGAGGTCATACCTGATGTGATTGATGGTTAAGCTGGAGGGAGGGATGAAGAAGTCGTCCACCCTGTCGAAGCGGCGGCCTACCGGCTGGGTATGGATGGTGTGGTGGGACACGCTGCCGCTGGCCTGGTTAATCACCTGAGCCACAGCGAGAGACCCTCATAAGCGTCAGAAAATAATGTGACATGTTTTCAATGGACTAGTAATTAACACTGGCACGCAAGCTTTGATTATGAGAGCTATCATCTCGTCCCTCGCACTGATCAGCCTGCATCGGGGACATTTCTGCTTACGGGTTTATTTGGGGCAGTAATTTGAAAAGTACTTCCACTGGGACTCCCTGCTATGCTGATTCAATCATGTTACATCATTTGCGCATGGCCTGAAAATGTCAGTAAAAATCATTAAGGGCCTGGAGGAGGGAGATGAGGAGGTTGGGAGCGTTCTTGCACTTGTGTTGAGAGCAGTTTTAACAAGGTGTGGTATACACTCAGGAGATGCTGAGTGACAGATTTGAGAGCTGGGAGTAAACCTGGGGATTAACAGGTTCTTGCTTGATTTGTAAAATTAAGAGTTGAGGAGGTGGGACAAATCTTCAGCAATATTCTCATCCTCCAGCGATAAGTCCAGGGATGTTTCGCCAATCTGCCAATGGGGTCAACAAAATTCGCTAAATTTTCATGAAAAAGCAATAAAAAGCAGTAATACAATATCAACCTATATCTAAAATATTCAGAATGTTCCATTTTATACCAAAAGTATCAGATTAAAGCAATATAGTCCTACCGAGAGACTTGAAGAGGAGTAGACTTATACTGAGTCTATGTACCTAAGTATTTTCCTATATAAAACTAGGTATATATTTTCACTTTTACATCTCACTATGTAAATCCTGATGATCCCATTGGCAGATGTTCTTTCTTAATATAAACATTCCCAATCTTAATTTCAGTAGATTTTTTCTCTTTTGTTAAAGGTATGTAAGACCTGTGGTATGAAAGGTCTACATCTGTGTCACATCCCCAGTCAGCGGGCGCTAGAGGCCGCTGTTGTGAAGACTTTTATGTTGACTGGGGGTGTGGTCTAATCCAGGGATGAGGTATTATTAGGATCATGTATTTTGTGTTTAGTTCACGGTACAAATAGCCTGTTTAATGTTTCATGCTTTGTCAGTTTACCCTCACGCTTATTCTGAGTTGTGCCTGTTTGTATTTTCCATCTTTGCTTTGTGTCTTTTGGCCATCAAGCCCTTTTCTTTGTATTTTGTGGAAATAAAAGGAAAAACATTATGTAAGTCTGCATCTGGGCACAGCCCAAATGTGACAGATAAACCGAGCGACCAAGCCACAGCAGACTGGGCTATGGGCTCAAGGGGCTATGGGGAGTGTTCCCCAAGTGTGGCAGGCTGGACCCAGCCTTAGGATGAGGACGAGGAGAATCAGGACTGCTGGGACAGCAGATGGGTGGATGGTCTGCTTATTCTGGACCCGGTAGTGTTCATGGACCCGTGCTCTCAGTCTGCCCATGGAAGAGCTCCCAGTTAGGCTCACAATTTGGTGAGGCGGGAATCCTGTGGGTCAGAGGCATAGGAGGCGTGGTGGTCCACGACGCCCCCGTCTCCAGTCCGCTGAACTGCTGCCCGAGAGGTCCACAACCTCCACTGGGACTACTCTACCCAGGCTTGCGTCCGATTTTCCTCGGCCAGTTAGTCCCAAGTGGGACCAGCATGTCCCACTCGCGGCCGCCTCGCGCTCCCAAGCCCCGAAGCTGGACACAGTGACTACACAGCCTAGCCAGCAGCATGGGGAAGCTAAGCGGTCGAGTCCACCTCCCAACGCTGCCTCAGAGGAGGTCCAGAGGCTCATTCAGCAGGGACAGAGTCGGCTGGTTGAGTTTGCGTGGTTGATCGCGGGGTTGGGTGTTGACCTCGGCCAAGCGCCCACTGCAGCCTCGCTCACGACCCACGAAGCCACACAACCCAGCAAACAGCGGGTCAAGGAACTACAAAGCCAGCTGGAGTGGCTCAAGGGGCTGATCGCGGACTACCCACCACCAACTGCAGAGCCAAGCAGCCACGCCACAGAGCCAAGACGCCGTGCCGCAGAGCCAAGCCATGGGCTCTTGAGAGGGTACGTGCAGCTCCTGTTCCAGCACCTAGACGACTACAGCCTCTCGATATGGCCCCACAGCAGCCTCTGCCCCTAGTGCCACAGCCTGCAGGGCTCCAGAGGACCCAGCACTGGTTCCCTTACCGGTCTTCCAAGCTGAGGCCATGACCCCTGTGGCTCCTGTCCCTGAAGCCCCAGCTCCGGAGGTCCACGGTATTCCTGAGGCCCTGTTTCCTGAGTCTCCGGCTCCAGATTCCCGCTGCTCTCCAGAGGTTCCAGAGGCCCTATGCTCTCCCAAGGCTCCAGTGGCCCGCTGCTCTCCGAGGCTACAGAGGCCCGCTGCTCTCCCAAGACTCAAGAGGCCCGCTGCTCTCCCGAGGCTCCAGAGGCCCCGGTTCCAGTCATGGCACTGGCTCCTGTTCCTGGGGCCCCGGCGCTTGCCATGGCACCTGTTCCTGAGGCCCCGCCTCCCACTGTGGCACCTGTTCCTGAGGCCCTGGTTCCAGCTGTGGCATCTGTTCCTGTTCATGAGGCCCCGGCTCCTGCCATGGCACCTGTTCCCGAGGCCCTGGTTCCAGCCATGGTACCTGTTCCTGAGGCCCAGGCTCCTGCCATGGCACCTGTTCCTGAGGCCCCGGTAGTAGACGTGGCACCTGTTCCTGAGGCCCGCGGCTTGGCACCTGCTCCCATTCCAGAGGCCCCGGCTCCTGCCATGGCACCTGTTCCTGAGGCCCTGGCTCCTGCCATGGCACCTGTTCATGAGGCCCTGGCTCCCACCGTGGCACCTGTTCCTGAGGCCCTGGTTCCAGCTGTGGCACCCGCTCCCATTCCAGAAGCCCCGGCCCCCGCCGTGGCACCTGTTCCTGTTCATGAGGCCCCAGCTCCTGCCATGGCACCTGTTCCTGAGGCCCCGTTTCCAGCCGTGGCACCTGTTCCTGTTTCTGAGGCCCCAGTTGCCACTGAGGTACATGTTCCTGAGGCCCTGGCTCCCGCCGTGGCACCTGTTCCTGAGGCCCCGGTTCCAGCCGTGGCACCTGTTCCTGAGGCCCTGGTTCCAGCTGTGGCACCTGTTCCTGAGGCCGTTCCTAGCCATGGCACCTTTTCCTGAGGCCCCTGCTCTCGTCATGGCACATGTTTACAAGGCCCCGGCCCCTGCTGTGGCTCCTGTGCCTGAGGCCCCGGCCCCTGACCTGGCTCCTGTTCCTGCAGTGATAGTCCCGTTCCAACATGGGGGTCTTGTTGTCTGCCGCCTCCCTCCTTGGCGGGGTCCTGGCTCACCTGACACTCCAGTGGCGCATCTTGGGGGGGGGAAGTGCCAGTGGAGCCCCGGGACTTTCCCCCAAATATTTTTTCGGGGGGGGCGCTGTAGGGGATCCACCTCGGAGGTGACCCTGTGGAGGGCTGTGGCCGAGAGGGGCCTGGCCTGGATGTATGCCGAATCACGCTGTTAAGATGTTGATGGCCGTTTCAGCAACTTGCCTTTGGCAAGATGTCTTTTTGACTTTCCATGGCGCGAAAATGAAATGTAGGAACAGCGAAAGTGATTTAAGACTATAGCTACATTCACATTTCAAATGTTTTCGCTCAATTCAATTTCATTTCTTGCCAATTATTCAGCATTTATGGTTCTCATATTAAAGTTTTCTATATCAATTCAACACACTGTGCACAAAGACATTTTAATCAATGACATATGGGTTATTCACATGCTTCATGAACAGAAACAACAAATAAACGAAAACGTAGCAGAACAGTGCACCTCTGGGGTGCATACGGGCCAACCCAACCACCCCAAGGGCAGAGGAGGGGTAGGTGTAGGCAAAGGGCAGTGTCCTATGATCCCCACCCGGCCGTCTCTCCCAAGACTACATCCTGGCCGGCACTCTGCATAGCCAGGGAAGCCCGGGTAGGTACCACGGGATGCTCCCCTTTGAGAGTTCCAGTCCTTGCCCCTGGAGCCCCCTCTGGGAAGATCCTCACTGTCCTCATGGGTGGAGTCCCCTACCGGGAGCCCCTTGCTGTCCTCCAGGGTGGAACCCCCAACCGGGAGCACCTCACTGTCCTTGTTGGGGGTGGAGCACCCTACCGAGAGCCCCTTGCTGTTCTAATGGGCAAGGGCCCCTCCGGGGAGCCCCTCAGCAGCTCTGGGGAGCGCCCCCTCCAGAGAGCCCCCTCCGGAGAGCCCCTCGGTCCAGCTAATGAGCCTAGCTGTATGGCTAACAGGCCTCTCACTTGCACAGACTTGGCTCTCTAGTGTGCTGACTGGCTCTCTCCCACTTCGGCTGGGCTCTATTTTGCACAGCCGTTTCACTCACTGTGACTGCAGTGGCATGGACACTTTCTGTGGCTGGGGCTGCAGCGGCACAAACACTCTCTATGGCTGGGGCTGCAGTGGCATGAACACTCTCTGTGGCATGAACTCCCTCTGTGGCACGAACACTCTCTGTGGCCAGGGCTGCAGCGGCACAAACACTCTCTGTGGCTGGGGCTGCAGTGGCATGAACACTCTCTGCGGATCGGGCTGCAGTGGCACAAACACTGTATGTTGCTCAGGCTACAGAGGCTTTGGCTGGAGTTGCTGTCTTCGGGGGTGTGGCGGCTTGACTCTGTGGCGCAGCAGCTTGGCTCCCACCCGCTCTGACTTGGCTCTTGACTTTGGATCACACGCTCCTGGGGCAGCGACTGAATTGCCAATGCACGCAGGGTCACTGTGCCCTCAGATGCCTGGCCAGACCTCTGTTTCCATGCAGCTGCCCTGTCCGTGGTCATCCCCCTTAACTTCCTTGCCACACACCGTAACATTGCCAAGCGCGGCTGGAACTGGGATGCCCTGAGGAGCTGCGAGTTGGACCACGTCTCCTCACGGAGCAGCATGACAGGCTGCATTGCCTTGCGGGCCTGCAGTTGGTCGAGAACCACACCCTGATCAACGATATAGCTCTCCAGCAGGTCCACCTGGCGCCGCTGTTCCTGCAGCACCCTTGTTTCCAATGGGAGGATTGGAAAAGCACCAGGGGCTTCATCCTTTGTAGCCGGCACCTTCGCCAGGGTGCTCAAAGTAGGCTTCTCTACTTGTTTCCTCCTCGCTGGCTGAAGTGCTTGGTAGGACTCCAGTATGAGAGCCGTCAAATCACCAAGGACAAGTTACTTCGGGTCCGGCTTCCTCCTCGCGGTCTCACTCGCTTTGTCTGCTGCATCTGCACTTGGTAGGTGGGTCAATCTGTCACGTCCCTCCCTCTCCAAGCACACAAAGCAGGCGCATTTGCAGACTTCCATTGCAGAGATACTTATTTCTTTATTTTCAAAAACAAAAACTGGTATGGGAGCCAAACTCAAGACTGTAGTATTCTTAAACAAAAGGAGACCGGAGTAACAGAGGAAGAATGATGGTTGACCCACACCTGAACACAGAACACAAACCTCCTTAAATACACACATTCACAATCCCAACTACCAGTAACCAAACACAAGCACTTAACACAAACTAAACACAGTTTTACCTGATACCCTTCATAATAAAGCCCCATCATCAACTAACAGAAAAAAGGGCAGCCTCCAGTGGCCACCAACTGTCACCGTACCCAGCCCTGACAGTCTGATCAACTGTTCCATTATGCTTGGTGGAGAAGAACATACCAGATGCATTTTAGGGCACATTTTCCTCATTTAATTATTTTTAAATAGAAGAGAGCGATGTGGAATGCAGGCATTGCTACAATTTCTAAATGGACCACTCACTCCAGAGTAGATGAGCTTTACACAGATTTAGTAATGTCACAGAAACCAGTGTATTTACATATATCCACCTGTTCAGTTCACAATGGTTTATTCACATGTTGTGAATGCGTGGGGCTAAAGAAGAAGTGTTTCATGCTTAGTTGCTTTTTGAGTGAGGCACAGTTCAGGACCAGCTAGTCACAGTTAGGTCAGAATTAATACATGCTTCATTTGAAGGGATAAAGAGAGGTATGTAATGTATATCAACATGAATTATCAGAAAACTTGATTGATTCTGAAGGAAATCAGAATTGTTTTTTGCATGTAAAAAAATACTAATGTCTCAAGTAGATCTCAGGAAAAAATATATATATGCATGGCCCTTTATTTCTTTTGCTGAGTTTATGAGGTAATGACATGATGTCCTGAGCTCAGAGGTTTATGCATCATGACTATAGGTAACAAACATGAATCTGGGGCTGTTAAAGTGTTTAGGAAGCACAGTTCTACCTTGTTGAAATTTTCCAGCCTGTAGTTTGCTTTACCTGGAGAGTCGGGAAGTTCTTTTCCAGATCACCCCAGCTCAGAATCCACACCTGATCATGAGATTTATCGTAATGGAGCTTGACTGGAACCCGATCCGTGTTCACTGTCTGCAAACAGCAAAAGAGAATGAAGTGAAATCTCAGTGAAAGAAGAACACAGATGACTAAGAGCAGAAAGCACACTTTCAATTTATTTAACAGCTGGATCATAAAGAGAAGCTGCTTTACTTCTGGTTCATTGGTTTCAAAAATCATTATAGGGTACAAAGGCCCTGAGCATTTTAACACTCTTCACACTAGTTTGGGAACCCACTCAGCCTTAAGAGACAGCATTTTGTTAATTTATTTGTTTATTTTCCTGGCTAAAATTGGTCGTGTCCAATTCTACTCACTAGCCTGATACTGCTGCATCTTTTAGAACTGACACTAATGCAACATCACTAGAAAACACACTTAGAGGAGAACACTAACTGCAAATTCTTTTATGTCAGATGACAGGCACTCACACTAGCCAGAACTGCATTGTGTGATGGGGGAGAGGGAGGGCCACCCCTCCCAACACAGGGAGAATGAGGCTAATTATGGTTTCTTGGACCGCCGGCTCTGAA
>JBBJLS010000001.1:36329586-36345717 GCA_037577275.1 Bryconaethiops microstoma | reverse complement strand
TTAGAAACACACACCGGGGTTGTGTTTCGCTTTTTTGGAGGGGAGAGCAAAGAGAGAGAGAGAGAGAGAGAGAGAGAGAGAGAGAGAGAGAGAGAGAGAGAGAGCGATAAAGAGGGAGAGAGAGGGAGAGATAGAAAGAGAGAGAGGGAGGGAGAGAGAGATGGGGGAAGGGGTGGGCTTAGATGGCTGCAAGCTTGTCGGCTAAATGGCTGCCATAAAATAGCTTCTGTGTGCTGTTTGGCCCGGAGAGGCCAGGCGTGCCTGGAGGTGTCATTTTCCTTTCCCCCTAAATGGAGGGAAATGAATTGTGTAATTTATTGCAAACTGGAGCACAGTCAGATTAGATCAGCATATCCCATCAAAGGCACAACAATCAATCAGCTCTGTCTTAACAGCTCGAAACACATAAAGCAGGGCAGCTAATGGCTTTCCAATCTAACAGATTGATAGACTTATCCGCTCCCGGGGGATGAATTAAGAAAATCGGCTACTTTCACACTCTCCCCACCGCTCTGACACCAGCCCCCTTTTCTTCCACTTCCGCCGTCTCGCGGCGACCATTTTTAAACACAAAGGCCATGGATAAAGCTCTGAGAGATCCGCTTTGGAGGAAGAGAGCAAAGGAACAAAAGGGGGAGTGGGGTGAAGGGGGGCCGAGTATTTGTTATTCAGATGAGCGTGTAAGGTTCTTGGATGATTTTCCCTTTAATGAACTGATTATGAGCTACGATGATGGACAGTCATTTAAGCACATGGGACCACATGTGACCCGTTAGGCTGGTGAAAGTCTACCTTCATTGATTACATTATTAAAGCAAGACATTTTACAGTAAAAAAGCATGTGGATGCTAATTTTAGGAGCAGTGCCGACATCAGTAGAGTCAGAGTCACTGGGATAAACTTTAAGATACAAGACAAATATGGCACATTCAACAGTACGGTTTGGTCAAGAAAAACTATTTTTGTTAATTATGAATTGTTATGCAAATAACATCATGTTAATTGGTGGATACTGGCTTCCCTTCACTGCTAGCCATGTCAGCATGTTTGGTCAACCTATCGCTTTAAAAGAAGACAATTGTGGCAGAAACTGAGCACCTCTCTATATCTCAGGGTAAAAATAAAAGTTCAAATTTCTTCGGAATTCTTCCCAGTTTTCTCACTAACTTAACGTCCAATTCCCATTCACTAGGTCACATGATGCTACCAATGTGGGAGGGTTACTTTCAGTGAGACAAATAAAATGTAACTGCATCTTTACAAACTGTTGCTTATGCCGTCATTGGACAGTTCAACACATTTGGACGAGAACGCTAACTGCTAATTCTCTTATGTATATATCTATATATAATACACCCATGTAATATATGTTTACACACACATATATATATATATATATATATATATATACATATGTATGTATATATAATTTAAAAGCAGTTCAGGGTGAACGAATTTAAGGCTGTTTTTTCAGTTTAGATTTCAGACATGAACCCTTTTGGCTAGGTTGTGAAAGGAATGTTTAGTCAAGTCAAGTCCAGTTTATTTATATAGCACATTTTACAAGTGTTCACAAAACAACTTTACAGAATCAAAATCCAAGCCTCTAGTGAGCAAGCCATGGGCAACAGAAGCAAGAAACTTTCCCTAAAGCTGGAGAAAGAAACCTTGGAAGAAATCAAAGGAATCAATCTTCCCCTGATCGATGTTAAATTGCAGTAGAGAATGACAGTATATCGCTATGAAATTGACTAACAATATATAAAACTTATCCACTAACAGTAGAGTCTATAGTTGCCAGTAATAGGATAAATCTGTGTTTGTAATTAGTAGCAACATCTTCTGTTGGAATCTGTGTCAGTCATAGTATGGGTGGGCAGCAAATGCACTTCATCCATGGTGGTCAAACTGCCCTGTAAGTCAGGTGAGTGAGAGACCCCAATTCTAGTTGATCTAATCCTGAATAGAGATGAGCAGAAAACTCTGACAAGTATCGATCAACGGGTGGGCAGCCATTCCTCTCAGAAAAGACAAACAACTCAGAAGAGATAGAAACCATTAGTTTTGTTTAACACGAGGAGTGTTAGAGACATGAGAACAACCAGTCAAAAAAAACTAGCTCTGAAAAATAAAATACCAAAACCTGACTAATCGAGTAGGTTTTCAGCCTAGACTTGGAGCCCGAGTTCTGAACACTCACTGGAGGATCACTCCAAAGCTGGGGGGCTTTGTAATGAAAATGCTCTTCACCTGCTGTGGCCCTCATAATTCTGGGAATTAGTAAATAGCAGTGATCTAAGTGAGCAAGGTGAGTAGTAAAAGGAGATAAAGTTCACAGAAGCACTGAGGGGCGAAGCCATTCAGGGCTTTATATGTCACAAGTAGAATTTTGTAATAAAAACTGAGTTTGACAAGAAGATAATGTAGTCTTAGCCAATGTTAGTTCAGGTTCCTACTAAAATAGGTAATCTTGAGGTAATAAAGGTATTAACAAATGTAAGGATAATGCCGTGCTTGGCAAAATTCATAAGACGATGAATGGCTATTATAGTCATTTTACCCATTTGTGCTTCAGAGGAGAGATCAGAATTGATAACTGCGTTTTTCACTGAAGTAACTGAGTTTACACACAAACCAATTTACACATAAAGTAAAGAAAGTGGTTGAGCAATTGTATTTACCAGAGCGTATTGATTCCAATCATGGACATTACCTGGTTTCACGAATCATGGGATCTTCTCCTTAAAGGGGTAGTCTTGCCTGAAACCCCTCCACCACTGGGAATCACCCTCAAACATGCACCACTTGTACCAACTGAATTCCTACTGTATTACCCAGAAAAAAAAAGAAGAAGAAAAGCAGTTCCTGAATCCAGCCCAAAGTGCTTTTCAAAGGTGCCTTTTACCTTCAAGATGCATCATCTGGTATTTCCTGGTCTTTAAACCAGTAAGTCAGTATTTGGACTATTCTGGAACCACTGTAGGAGTAAAGTGGGAATTTTCCAACCAGATGACGCAATAGATCAATTTTTAATTTTGGCCAGAGTGCCCCTTGATGTCTCAGATGTTGGATAGCAGATTCATGGCCATTTCATATGAAACAAAGACTTTTTAGCTATTTAATCATGAATTTTTGAAAAAACAAAACAAAAACAAAAACAGGTAAATAGTAGTACAGCACAGAATGGCTGATTATGTAGCTCTCAAGTCAAGTGAGGCATCCCTGTTTGTGCTGCATGTAGGTCTCCTCTTGACTGCATTGTGATAATGCAGGAAAACAATATGAGCCTGACAGTTTTCAAAAAGAGTGAAGATCAATACAAGATGGAATAAAATATTAAGGCCTCATTCCAGGATCATCATAGCCTCTCAAACTCATAAAGCATTATTTTATTCCCTCCACGCTTCCCAACAGGGTGGCCACATTGAGCTTCACATCTGATTTGTAAGAGGGTCCTGAGGGCAGTGGGCCATTTTTCCACCTATAAATATCTGTCCAGCCTCACATAGGCCACAAATCAATCGCAAACAAATTCACATACCATTATTTTTCTCTCTCTCTGCCCACAATCGCCACTGGAGAATGCAATTAGCGTTTTTATGGAGCCAATGACAAGCCATATGTTACATGCTAAGCTGTGGAACTTTAAACCGACTTTCAAAAGAGCCTGAACTTTACAGGAAGATGAATTTCAAGTGACATTTTAAGTTGCTTGTGTCCACTGCTAGCAGGTTTTTTTTTGTTGGCAAGAACAATAATAATGCAGTGTAATAATGTACTAATTCAATGGAATATTGCAATTATGATGACGTTCAGGCAGATGACTAATAATGAAAAAAACACTAATACCATTCCCACTACATTCTTAATACACTCTTAAAAATAAAGGTTCCTTAATGGTTAATGGCTTGGAAATACGGATCTAGGAAAAGCCTTGAACTGATAGGGGTGGTGGATAGTGGTGTGAAGATTCTGTACACTTTAAAGATCGTTTACATTTTAAGGAATTAGTTTTAAGTAGGATATAAATGTTGCAAGTGTGTCAGATCATACTCCTCAGGCCTTATATGAAAACCAAACTGCAAAAATCTATAAATCTATTATTGTTGTGATGTCACAAAATACAGCACTATTGCCAGTATCCACCTACTCAGCCTATAGCAGCATAGTCTTGCCCCTTTAACTTTGAAGCTGTAAGGACTGTTTCAGGACAGACTGCTGTTTGAATGAGGCACAATTCAGGACAGCCAATCAGAGCCCATTTACATACGTCGGTCTTCAATGTGCAGTAACTGAAGTATATATCTTTTATATATTCAGACATTAGGGGGGATATGCAACACAAGAGACATTCAGTGTGGGCACTTTAAAATGCTTCATATTCACAGATCTTATTTACAAAAATTGTTCTTTAAAGCAACATCCACTGAAAGATTCTTCAGGGAAGTGAACTTGGATCATCTCCATCACCCAGCGAACCCCTGTCACCCTTCACCACATGTTGGCCTGCCACTGACCATTAAAATTAAGCAAACACATTAACAAGGAGTGAAGCAATCCCAAGGGTAAGTCCAAAGACTATATATTCTGATACTTATCTATTTCCTGTCATTCACGTATAGCTCTCTCATTCGCGCTGTCCCCATCTTTCCTGAAGGTGTGGTGTTCTCCAGAAGCCCCGCTCTATTATCCAGTCAAAATGAAGCATTGATTATTTGTAAAAACATAAGTGCAAATCAAATCAGCACTCCTGAAAACAGATGAGCGGCCACCTACCTGCACGCACCAGAGAAGTGAGACAATTATCGACCAATTGATTTTGTGTGTGGCCCATTCCTTTTCTCTCGGCTTCTCTCTCTCTCTCTTTTTCTCCTTTGCTATAAAGACCCTGACCGCAGTTGGGCTCCCCTACGGCCCACTACATCTCCCATGCTGCCATAAAGGCAATGTTCCCCGAGTTCAGATGAAACCTTTCCCTCTGCCTCTTATATATTTTGCTTTCCATTTCGCTTTAATAGCACAAAAATTGGCTACATATTCTTTTACAGCCCCCTGATGCCATTAGGCCCGTGTTGTCATTCCGATTATTTATGGAAAACTATTTTGTGCTTACTTACATTTGCCGCTTATTTCCCCCGCACAGCCCCTGGCGCCTTTGCTCTATTTCAGGAAGCCTTAAAGCCAATTCGTTACCAGCCCACAGGTTCGCCCTGGTGGGCCAGACACGATTGAGGTGGTCTGTGCAGGTGTGTGTGTGTGTGTGTGTGTGTGTGTGTGTGTGTGAGTAAAGGGGCGGATTTCAGGCAGGAGGAGGTGTGATAAGTGAAAGGGCAATGGGATCTTGAGAAAAGAAAGAGACTGAAAAGTAATATAGAGGAAAAGAGGGTGGACAAGGTCCTACAAGATGACACAATGGGGAGGACAAGAGAGGAAGAATATAATAAGTAAAAGAAGAGAGAGACAGAGAGAGAGAGAGAGTGAGAGAGAGAGATCTGCATGGCCTTAAAGAGGTTTCGGATGTGATTTGAGGAGGTTGAGAAATGTTTTGCTGATGTATTTTTACTGAAACTGTTTGGGCAATTTTGGTGACAGTTCTAGGGTTTGTTAAGCACATTAGCTTCCAGCGCTAACTAAAGAAGTAAAATTTGGATAGCACACATGTCTTGGCAGATCAACTACATCAGTGTGAAAAATAGTGCAGATTTTAATTTTTGCTAAACTATTCACTCAAACCCGTTAGTCACCATCATAACAGCATTCCTTACTCATTCGTTTAATATTTACTGAGTAATTTAGAATATTGTTAAAATCAATAGGCTCATAACATGCACAGAAGTTTACCCATTTAATTCTAGTTTTATTATTCAGTTGGTAATTATAATGAATGGTTTGCTAACTTGGGCTGAACTAATATGTAAGTCAATGAATAGAAATGGTCAATTTGCTCTATTTTCATCATATTTGTTGATTATATACTTACACATTTAATTACACAGTGAGTTACACAACTACATTTTCAGGCACTGAATTCATATTAATAATTATTTTATATATTTTAATGTTATGAAAAACTAATGCAGCAAATTACCCTCTAGGAGAGGTGCTAATTGTTATAGTCACTAAAGAGGGATTGTATAATACTACTGATGTCAATTCTGTGACTTGTACACACAACTCAGCTTTGGAAAAACACTTAAAAAAATGTTACTTTCATGGTGGAAAATGGCTGACTCTCAAGAAACATGTTCATTTGCTAAAAAATTGTCACTTTCTTGCATTCCCAAGAACTTAATCTGCAAATTTTGACAGCGATTGGGAACATATTTCTCAAAATGTATTGTATTTGTAATAACTTAATTAATTTAAAACCTTAATAAAATATCTCCTATTCTACTTATGCAAACAAATATGGTGGTTTGAAAGTTTAGTATTCTTGCTTTTGAGAAAATTTCATGGATTGAGCTTTGAGGGAGAATAATTAATTCTGAATTAACTTGGGTTTAACACAACCAAAGTGTTAACATTTAGCCTTACCTCTTCAAACCTCACTGTCATTATCCAGCATCTTACATTGTTAGGATTTGATCAGGCTAATTAGGTAATAACGGCTTCAGTTACGACCGTCACTCTGCTCCAGTTCCTGCAGAGTGACCCTCGTGCTCTGTGGTCAGTTCAGCCTCTTTGTCTCTGTCATAAAGGTAAATAAGGGTCGTTAATGACCTCTTACACTTTCGGTCTGCGTGATACGCTGTGTGACGCGTTTAAATTCCTCCCCCTGCCCACCAGGCTGAAGGAGGCCCAGCTGCACAAGGCTCATGGATCGATAAGAGGACAAGGAGGTCAAAGGTCATGACTCCCTCCCCTTATGAGCCCAGTTGCTCGCCCCATTTCGTGGCTAACGACACCTGCTTAGGAGTAGGACAGACCAGAGTACTTTGCGAGAGTGAAAAGCACACAACGACGTCATCGTGTTAAGATCATCCTCACCGTCAGAAAGATACAGGTGCTAATATCCTATTGTGACCTTAATGCTTCTTCAAGAAAAAAAGATTTAACTGATATACACCTTTTAGATTATGTGGAAGTTTTAGGACCTTTGAAATGTCCCTCACACCCACACACATCATTACTAAAAGGTTTGCTTAAATAGCCATCCACTGAAAGAACTTGCAATTAATCTTGAACCAACTGGACTCACAGTATAATATTGAAGCATGTGAACTTGTGGCACAAAATTGAATCCACTAGAAGTATAATCTCGAAACCACTAAACTTGTAGTGTAATCTTGAAACCCCTGGACTTGAGATATAATCTTGAAACCACTGGACTTCTAGTATAATTTTGAAACCACCAGATCTGTGGTGTAATATTGAAACAGCTTGACTTGTGGTATAATCTTCAAACCACTGGACATGTGGTGTGCTCTTAAAGCATCTGAACTTGTGGCATAATCTTAAAGCACCTAAATGTGGTATATTCTTGAAACAACTAGATTTGTGATGTGCTCTAACAGCTGGAGTTATGGTATAAGCCTGAAGCATCTGAATTTGGGGTATAATTTGGAAACAGCTGGGTTTGGGGTGTACTTTGAAATAATCTGAATTTGTAATCTAATTTTGAAATAGCTTGACTTTTGATATAATCTTGAAACAAGTGGACTTGTGGCATCATTTTAAACTTCAGGTTGACGGACTTGTGGTATAATCTTATGGCAACTAGACTTAAATCTTGAAAAAATGTTAATTATAGCACAAACGTTCAGTAGTCTTGGCTTAATACCACCAATAATATACAGTGACAATATAGTGAAAGCCCATTTGATTTTAGAACCAAAAAGATTTAGGACATAGTACACGTACATATACATATGCAGACAAAACAACACAATTAGAATGCAAAACTGCCGGTCTGGTGTCTCTGTCCAGTTCCTTTGTGAAAGAGTCATTATTAGTGATTAGAATAGATGGATGAACTGGAGATCATCTCCCTCTGATTGACTATTATCAATAATCAATACATTCACAGATCAATCCCCTCATTAGATCTCATTACTGTGAGACTTCCTCTTACTATCACCTCTTTGGAGCACAGATGACTGTGTTAATAGATTCTTCCAGCATTTTTAACTTCACCTTGTTTCTGTGTACTTCAGAAAGAATGGAAAATCATGTAAGCCATCGGACAGCTCCTGAAGTCAGTGAAAAACGTGTTGTGACTGTGTGACTAAATATGAAGCTACAATGGCCACACTCTACCAATACATATCTTAGGACAACAAAGTCTTCAGAGACTGTTTAATCAAAGCTTAACAAACCTACGAACACTGGAGCAACAAGCAGCTCCAGTTTTTCACTTTTCTCTGGTATCCATGCATGTTCAGGTGAAGTGCAGTTCTCCTTTACCCTGTTAATGAATTACCACAAATTCCCCTCAGAAAAACTAGCCCCATCTCCAAAAGAGTGAATTGTTCATATTTACAGACTTTCATGAATTATTAAAGAATTCAATTATCAGACTCATCTTCCTTTGTCAACTTCTTATTGGCTCGTATTAGAAGTGTGTCTTGGATCAACTGTTTTTTGTTCTCCTCTAAGGCCTTGGAAGCACAATTTTTTTTTTTTTGGCATATCTGGCTTTTACATTTGGATTCAAGCCTCGTTATCTGATTCACATGTGATTTTCTGAATGTATGACCCTGCCAGACCAGTCAAGTTAGCAGTTTTTGGCATCAGAATGCTATTTTCAGCAAACGATCTGACATTAAACCCTATTTCTGAACATTGATGTTAGAGACTATTAGTCTGTTAGGTAGTGTTACCCACTGACTCGCTTATTCTACATTCATTTTCTGCTTTGATTACTATAATTTAGTTGAAAAATATAGCAGGATCATTTGTTATACATCGAGACCTAAATTCACAAGTTTGACTAATTCAGTGCTCCCTGGTCAGCATACTTACATGTGCATTGTAACTATGACAGATATATGAGCACATGTGACTACAGTCGGACCACACAAATCGGATTTAGTGACCGACCAGTGGGGTCTATAAATCAGACTTATGTAACCCAAGAACAGATAAATGCACTGAATTTAGTGTCCATGGTAACTGACTGTATACAACAGATACATCATAGATAGGGGTCTGGTTGAATAACGTTATAGTATTGCTTTAAGTCTGGATTGTCATAAGGGACCAGGGCATTGGTATCACATTAGGCCACCTCCAACATGAGCACTGGAGAATCCGGCATGCGCTTCGCTGCCTTCACTGTGTTAATCCAGGCGGCTCCAAAGATTTGACATGAGATGCACTAAATTGTCCACCCTCAGACAGTACAATCCATTAGGCCTGTTTGGCTGTGAGTATGAAATGCGTGTGCTGGGGCAACTGTGCGTTGGGAGATATCATTCAAGACGATGAGCAATGGCCCGCCGTTGACAGGCACGAAAAATGCCTCCACTTTTCAGGCTGTACAAATGGCGTTTGGGCACGATAACTCAGCGATGGACACTTCATTCCCCGTCCAGAGAGAGCGGACCCAGTCAAAAGCTATTATAGCATCTTCTTTATTAGTGGCCTTTGGTTTTGGTGCTTGGGCCCCTCAGATAAATACAGCGCAAATGCCACTTCACTGGGAAATATTGGCCCATTGCTCTGGCGCGTGACTGGACCCGGATGACGGCCTGTTTCAGACGTTATAAACCTTTTTAGAGTCACAAGGCATGGCTGCTGTGCATCGGTCACACTGGGAGGACCATCGGTTGCAGGCCAATAGAAGTGATCAGTAGCGTTCCCCTCAGGCCTCAGCTAGGCATCATAGTCAGAGGAATTGATTATCACTTTATCATTGAACTATCGCTTGCTTTGAGGAATAATAACTCACATTAAAAGGGCCAAATGGCTTTGCATAGATCTGAAAACGCCAGCCATTTAAGAGTAATTGTGTAATTTATCATTGCTGACGTTGCTTTATAGTTTTTTGTGCATCTGTGAGCAGTAAGCGAATGGAAGGGGGCTGTCACCTGTGCTGTTGAAATTTCTCTGCAGGCTGAAGGGCGCGTTTCAGGCCTCGTAAGGTGACAGAGGTTTTATCGTGCATCGCCTCGTAAAGTCACGTCACGACACTTTTATTAAACAGTTATAGCTATTCTGTCTCTCTATCTGTCTCTTTCTTTTTCTGTATGTGTCTGAATCTGTATGTGCCGCTCTCTTTTTTGCTGTTGTATCTCCTTCTTCTCCATTTCTGTGTTTTTGTCTCTCTCTCTGCCTTTCTGTAGAAGTGGAGACATTTTGCTGGAATTTCTGTTTCCACCACCAGTTGAACTTTTCTTTTTAAGAAAAAATCAAAGGCTGATTTTTGGTCACAGAGGTTAATGCTATGGTTAGGTTTAGGGGTGGTATTACTCAAATACAGCATCAGTCAAACAATGGCAGTCCTCACAAATATTGTAATACTGATTTGTCGTGTGTGTGTGTGGGGGGGAAGGGGTAAACTAGAGATGAACTGTGAAATCCTCTTGAATAACTTTACAGTCTTCAGACATTTCATACAATCAACAAATGGCTCACTAGATATACTTTCATTTATCAAAATAAACATTGTTTCCTTTTTTGTTAGGTATTAATATTAGCTATTGCTTGGATATCAGTTAATTAACCAAAAAATCTAGACTTTATTACATTTAATTAAAAACAACATTTGATTTTTTCGTGAGACAGTCATGAATATGGAATCATCTTTCAGCACATGTGCACGGACGGACTGCTAATCTGTTCCTTTGTCCGAATGTATTATGCCTTGCTTTTTTACGAGCCCCACCACTTGTTCTCTCTTGCATAATGAGGGTATCTCATAGTTGCCGTGTGTGTGAGAGGGGGGCAGTGGTGGTAAGGGGGGGGCGGATGAGGGAGGAGTGTGTTGTTTGCCCATTTAAAGTGTGATTCACATAATAGTGCTCTCATCAAAAGGTAGCAATTACATTCATTACATGGGCGGCGTGTGAGCGGCGGTGAGCAAATGAAGTGGCACGAGAATGAAAAGCTTAATAATGTGCTTCCTTTCTCCTGTTCCTTTGCCTCACTTTGTCCCTTTGCCACACGCCCCATGTCGAGCCGTAGTAGGGGGTGGCAAAGAGAGAGAAAGAGTATGAGAAAGAGTGGTGCTAGGGGGGGGCATGTCAAATAATAAATAGTCTTGCGTGTAAAGAATAAATCCTTGCCCCGGCCCTACTTCAGCCTTTAGCTGTAATGATGTGCCGTTTCTATAGCTGCCCTTTTCAGACTGGATTTAAAAAAAAGCTTTCTTCAGAACTAATGTCATAGTCAGCCATTTAAAAGGTTCCAGTATATGACTACAGGTTTTCAGGAAAAACAGTGCTCAAGTGTGTGTGTGGTGGTGGTGGTGGTGGTGGTGGTGGGGGGGGCTCAGCAAATTAATACCCAATTTCTTGTCTTTTTTCAGACAGAAACTAATTGTTTCACCTCCTATAAAACCACAAACAGCACATAAATCAAGCACTTTTGAGAAGAGAGGGTGGGGGTGGGCTTACTCATTTAGAAGCTTTTAAATGTGAATTAAGGCGAGAAAGAAAGTGCGGCTGACTTACAGCCGTGAGCAGGTGGAGGCTGGAGAGCCAGGGCAGCGGACGTGACAGATGCTGAATGAGTAGAGATGAAATGAGCACAAATCAGACCGAGCAGTTTAACACAATCCACGCATTCACATGAAAAGTAAGACTTAACAACAAAGTGGCTTCGGGCAAGGTTTATAAGTAGGTCTAGACTAGTTATGGTCATTAATTAGGCCTGAATGATTATTGGGTTGTCTGTAGTTGTCATGGAATATGTTCCATGGACTAGATTCTTTTTACAAGGAAGATAATTGGGAAAAAGCATGAAACGCATTTCTTTTACATTTTTTCTTAGAGCAGAATATATTCTTATTACATGGGAGATTATTGTATATGTTCCTTTCTCCAGGGAATGCATTCATTTTACTTGGAAAATCATGTAAACAATCATAAAATGCATTCCTTTTTTCATGGATAATCATGAGGTACATTCATTTTACAAAGGAATGCATTACTTTTATATGGAAAAGCATGGGCCTAAAAATCCTGGAATGATTTCCTTTTAGAGTGGGAAATAATCCTTTTACATGGGAATAAATGGGGCAAAAGATCATAATGTGATTTGTTTTCACAATGGAATATTTTTGCTTTTACATGGAAATACATGGGGGAAAAATTCATGGACTAAATTCCTTTTAATAATGAAGTAAATCATGGAACCAATCCCTTCCTTTTACATAGTCATTTTAAAACATGGAATTACATTCTGTCATGATAGGTTTTTTTTAATTGAATAGAATTTGCATATTTTTTTCCTAAAGGTGTAGTTAAATAATAAAAAAATATAAGCACATTTTAGGTCAAAAGGCTGTACCTTTAACAATAAGCCTTTAAGGTAAAATCATTGATTAGTTTGAAAAAAGCCCACCAGAGAATAAAATAACTGTTAATTGTCTTGACAACCTGTGTTTGCTGCATGTAATGCTGAACTCCTGCTTTGACATCAATAAGTTTTCAACAAAAGGACCCCACTTGAAAACCCAATTCATCTTTTTCAGCTGACAAATTATTGTCACCCCTGCTTAAATTATTTAAAGGGAAGTGGCTTTGCAGGAAACCTGAGCATAATTAAATTGCTATAAAATAACATTAGTGTTGACAGGCCATTAGGGACTGCTGTAATTGACTGCTTCAGGGGTCGCAGTTCAACTCCACCAGGCTGGCTGTCATGTCTGAGTTTTTCCCAGTAACAGTAACCTGAAACCTGCAAAAACACAAAACATGATGTCCCATCACCTTTCCACTGGTATGCCATTAAATATTAAGCCTATTCATATTCCCAGTGTCCTGTCATTTGGAGTCAGGTTTAACTAATATAAATTTGGCCTCCTGCAGTACTAAAAAACAGACAAACCTAATAATATCATACATAAAACTTGACAGTATCATTAGATGTGCAATCAACAATTTTGACAAGAAATAAACTCAAACTTTAGTATCAGACTAGGCTATACCTTTAAAATTTGTTCGTCTTAACAAAAGGGTTTTCACTGCAGGCCCATGCTGGTAAATCCATAGCTTGATATTATGTGCCATCTAGAGGCCCTACAGCAAACTGGAGGACAGTTATAGATACAGTTCATTTACAAAACTGGACAATTTGCGTACCTGACATTAAACGACTTCAACAGAAAAAAATGGTTTCTAAAACATTTTTAAACATTTCAAGGATCACTGATTTGTCTATTTCTGTAAAATAAATAAATATAACTAAAAAATAAAAGACATTATAAAATACATTTTTACTAAAAAAAATCTTTTACAGAATACATTCTTAAAACCCGGTTGTCCTCGTTTAAAAAATGAGTCCTATTTCATAATACCCACACAGTCAACATATATGCATGGTGTAATGACGTCATTTGATTTTATTTAAATTCAGTAAGATTTCACCCAAAATCATAAAATACTATAGAAAGGCCCATTTACTTTGTTTACACTGGACCTCCTAATATCTTATAATTTCCTTTCTAAAACAATGTTGAGGCCGATAACAGGCTGTTTGTTGATGTTTCCAAAAGGCCAGGCTGTACTTCGGTTTGTTCCCCAATCACGTGAAGCGTGAAGGTGGGCAGCCCGGGTGTGTGTTACACGGGGACTCTCATTACACTGCAGCCCGGAGAAGTGTCACTGTAGTGGATACAAAGCTCGCGGCCTAACCGCTCATTTGTCACACTCTCCTCAATGGTGGCCCTACCACTCTGACACAAATGGGGCAACGCGATCTTCAGCTAACTTCCCTGCTGTTTAAATATTAAACACTATGAAACATAAATGAGTCAATCCAGCTATTTAAAGTAATGCAATTGGTTCAAGTAGTCATCAAATCGTTCTTGGCGTTTGACTGTGGACACAAAGCGGTGTGTGTGTGTGTGTGTGTGTGTGTGTGTATGTGTGCATGAAATTTAGTGGCTAACATCATCATTACTTTCAGTCCCAAGAACAAAAAGCAAAAATTTGTATAAAAAGCAAGTCAAATCGTACATTTTTGCTTTTGTTTTTATTTAGCAACCACCTAGAACACTATAGCAACACCCTAGTGACCATCATAGCAACCAAGTCACATTTTTTTTTTAAATGTATCTCTATTTTGAAAACAGTATACAAACAAATATAGCAATATATTAACACAAATAAATACATATCAACTAAAATTGTGTTGAAATATAATAGTATTTATTTGTTTGTTTACATTAAACAACAGCCATTGGCTGTAAACAAAAATGTTTTTTCTCCACTACAACCTGGTAAGTTGTGACTATATAAAGGGAAATTCCACTAACTTCTACATAAATACAACTGTCCAGTGAACCTACTGTCTTCCAAGACTTTTAATAAAGGTAAAACAGTTGTAGAAATGTTTTCTTTGGAAATTTTTAGCCATGCCTTGCACATTTCTCTCCCTCATTAATTCTTATAAATGTACACTATATGGACATAAGTATTGGGGCGCACCTCCTAATTACTGAATTCAAGTGGCCCTTTACTTCCAGTGAATGGCGACCTTAATGCTTCATCATACCAAGACATTCCGGACAACATCATGCTTTGAACTTTCTGGACAGAGTTAAGACCCTTTTATATTCCTGCATGACTGCCCCAGTGCACGAAGCAAGCTCCATAAAGACGGGGTTTGATGAGTTCGGTGTGAAAGAACTTGACTGGCCCGCATAGATCCCTGACCTCAACCCCATCCAACACCTTTGGGATGAACTGGAACGGAGATTGCAAGCCAGGCCTTCACGTCCAACATCAGTACCTGACCTCAAACATGCTCTAAAGGATGAATGGACACAAATTCCCACAGAAACTCCAAAATCTTGTGGAAAGCCTTCCAAGAAGTGTGGAAGCTGTTATAGCTCCAAAAGGGGGACCAACCCCGTATTAAAATCTATAGATCTAAATGTAATGTCATTAAAGTGCCTGTTGGTTAGGAATGGTCATGCGCCCCAACAACTTTGTCCATATAGTGTATTCTAGGCTAAAATCCCTGGTTTCAGTTCATGTAATAGAGACGCTCCAGACTCACCGATACTGTAAACAATCCTGCCTCATCACGTTTCTCTAAAACCGAACATTTTCACATCAAACCATCCTTAATGACTACGTTAACTTGTTAATGACTACTTTATGCCAGATCGTTGTAAACTCTGACCTTGTAAACTCCGTAAGAAACGTTTTTAAACCCTTGTGCCGGTCTCTCGGTCTCCATGGTAACCTCAGGGAAACATGTCCATGTGCCTAACTGCCTCGGGTGAAAGTGGTGATGCCGAAATGAGTTCCGTTTATTTTCCTGTGCAGCTATAAAAGAGTGAAAAGGAAACAAAATACTTCTCATACTCATTACAATATGCAGTTTCATTCAGACCTTCAAATAAACTGAAGAAATCTAAAGGGCTGAAATCTCAAAACTCCCCTGCTATCCGCCCCTTACCCATATATCACATACTTCATACATGTATGGCATGTTTTATAAATATGTATTAGATATATACGCCTGAGAAGTACACCAACAAGGACTTGACATTGCATTCACATACATGGACTTTAATATGGAGTTGGTCTTCCTTTGCAGCTACAAGGCATGTTTCGCAATCTCCATTCCAGTTCATCCCAAAGGTGTTGGATGGGGTTGAGGTCAGGACTCTGTGGGGGCCAGTCAAATTTTTTCACATTAAACTCGTCATTTATGAAAGAGATCTTCTAAGTGTTTCTATATTTTTAGTCTTCAAAGGAAATCAATCTGTCCCTGGAAATCAATCTGTCCCTGGTCTGTTTGTGACTCGCGATAAACCTGACATGTAATTAAATGCACCAATGGTCTGTGTGTAGAGATCCTGTATCCCGGAGCGCCATCTAGTGGTGTTCAGGGCACGCGCACACACACACACACACACACACACACACACACACACACACACGGAGAGAGAGAGAGAGAGATAGACAGACAGACAGACAGACAGAGACACAAAGAGAGAGACTGACGGAGACAGAG
>JBBJLS010000001.1:36315688-36329486 GCA_037577275.1 Bryconaethiops microstoma | reverse complement strand
GCCGCCTATCGCTCCGCCCACCGCTCGTGACATCACGGGTTCTCGCTGCTAGACCAGCACAGTTTAGGGGCCGGTTCAGTGCTTGTTTTAGGGCACCGGCACCTATTATTTTTCTGTGGAAAAGCACGGCACTGGTTCCAAAATTGGATACCGGCACGGGAACCAGAGCAGTGGAAAAGGCGTATGAGTATGTCACTTGGAGCTGGTCCATTACACATTTACTGTTTGTACTTCTAGTATCATTTTCTAGTCAATCATTTTTTGTCGGTATTGTCATGAAGTGTTTCAGTTTGAATACTAGTCCACACAAAAAGTATATCCACGGTTAAATGTTCCTTAGTTCACTGTAGGTCATAAAAAAAAAACCAAGAAACTATAAAATTAACCATGATCTACAAAGCTAAGAACAGCATAGTGTAATGTCCTTCAGATTAACACAATAGAACCTAAATGATGACTCAAGCCTATTTATAGAGGCTGTGTGTCCAGAAAGGATCAGGATACATGAATTATAATTTTGTAATTAAGTACTTAAGTAAGAGTATTTATGTTGTAATTATCTACATTGCCTTGGGACACAGTACTCACTGTTTTCTTTAAATTTGATACAGCACTACTGTATGCATATAAAATTTGACTTTGATATACACTAAGCAATGTATTTTAGTTACTTTTAGAGAACGTCTTTATTAAATGCTGTTGTAGAAGCCAGGTTTTTGTGCTGGTGTTTTGTGAGCATTTCAGAATGGTGGGTTACAGTAAGAAGGCTGTGATTCATCACCTAGGCCAAGGCTAAGGGCAGGGAAAGAGGAGCCATGAGAGTTTAGTCATTTGCTCACTCACTGCATGGGTGTGCACTCTAGGGCTGCACAACGTATCTTTTATTAATCTTTAACGTGATACTGATATTGTGGAAGGTTAAACTGTGTTTCCTAATGTTTGCTTCCTAGCATTCAGTTTTTGAGCTCAGTTTTGGCCAAAATAAATTTCACAGTCTATTTCCAAATGTAAAGAACCACTAAATCCGGTCTGGCATGGATCCACTCATTGATATAACTGTGTGATATCACAGTGTGCTGTGTAGGCTTGCTTGATTTTGCCCGAGGAACAGTGTCAAGCTCTAGTCTTCTAGTGTCTAGTGTCTGGCTTTAATTGGCTTTAATTGTGGAAATAATTCAAGGTCTTTTAAGAAATAGAAAGTTTCTTTGCATAATAAAATATTATTTTTGAGTGGTTTTATATGATGTTGTACCTCTGAAAAGAGGAGAAAAGAAGATCTGTAGAAAGTTGTTTTTTTTTTTTTTTTTAATGTTCGCGTGCTTCCAAAAGCCTTCATTAAGCCATAATAATCTGTGTATTGCCGTATGTACATGTTTAATGTATTCATTATATTATTAAAAATGCTTCATGCAGTAATACTACTCCTGTCTCGCAATTGTTTGATGATCCTCTATGCACATGACATGGGTGGCATCCAAGGGTTATCCATCTGGCTTGTGTGTGAATAGGTTCCCAGGACAAGCTGATTGTGATACTTCAGTTCCCGTCAACTCTGTTTACCAAATGAGCTGTTCCAATTGTCCCGTTTTATGTGGCTTACTGATGTATGTTACACTGAGACACTGTAACACTGTGACAAATGCTCATTTGTTTTTTGGAGTAGGTGCTAAAGGAACAGAACTAAAAAGAATTCCAGTCACTAGTGTATAATGGTGAGCATTTATAAGATAAGATAAACCTTTATTAGTCCCACAAGTGGGAAATTTGTCATGTCAGAATGTGGACAGTACAAAGGTAGAGCAGCAAAAATAAAAAATGATAGAATAAAATAAAATGCTATACCAGCAGTACAGTATAAAATGTACATGATACAGAAATGTAAAGAAATATAAAATATGCTTTGTGTAAGGGTAACGTTATGTCATTCTGAGCAAATCACTACCGTAGAAAGAAAGAAAATGCTCCCATACTTTAGTTCTTTTTGAGCTTTCAGCTATAGCTGTCCTTTTTGTTTGGTGCTCATGATATGACACAAGTGAGCTGATGTTTGGATGCCGCTTCAAAGTATAGCCTTAACTGTTTTTCTTGTCATCATTTTTTAATAATGTTGCATACTCGTCTGTATTCGCTGATTCACCAATGTTTTGTTATATTGTAGTGATTTTTGTAATTATGTGGCGTATCATAGAAAATGTAGCAGTGTAATATCGAGACTAGTACAAGCAAGCACATTCTACCCATAATTTACACAATTTCTTGACTCCAAGAGTTAATAATAGTGATGTGGGGGATCAGCACAAGGCAGGACACAGAGGCACCATAGTGAGAGTGTCAAGATAGAAAGAATGCTATCCATTGTGTTGCCTGTCTGCTGCATTTTTCACTCTATCAAGTCAGCCTACTGAATTTACAGGCACACATGTTCACTGCCACAAGTCACACTCTCACTCGGAAAGTCCAGAAGAATCTGACGGTCTCTTGGTCCTTACTGTGAAATGTCAAGATTTATTATTGTTTATCACTGAGGTTTGTAGGCTAAAGATACACAGGATGTGTATTTGATTGGTTGACTAAGTGCTCTAAATATTGATCTTTATGCTGTAATTACCTTTCTCTGTCTTTCTGCCTCTCTCTAGTCATTAATGCAGGAATGAGGAAGTTCTTTCTGCAGGCTAATGACCAGCAGGACCTTGTAGAGTGGGTCAACGCACTCAACAACGCCACCAAAATTACTGTAAGAATGTGACACCCATCACAAAAATGCATTTATATATACAGGGATTGACGTAAGTGGTACGCAAGTACAAATTGGCGAATGTGGTACGCAAATTTTTTAGTAATTTCATGCTGCGTAAACCCCCACCCCCGTCCCTCGACTTCACGGCTGAGACACAGACCTCTGCGCGCAGGACTTCACAGTGCTTTACAAGGAAGTTAGCAGCTAATATTTGCACCACCAGCAACCCTCCCCAAATATGTATATATATATATGTGTATATGTGTATATACATATATGTATGTATATATATACATACATACACACATACTATATATATTATATATATAGTGAAAAACCGCATTGTTGTGTTTTGGTAAAAAAAAAAAAAAAAAGCCTTAAAATGCCTATTTTTATAGTGTAAACCCTAAATATGCCCCAAATATGCTCCCACTTTAATTTCATTTTAAACTCAGTTTAATACATTACCCTTAACGAAAATATAAAGGTAAGCCCATACAGACTGTACTATAATTCATGCACGAGCATTTTCTTTGGTGTGCGCTGTTGTTTTCTTTGGTATAAACAAGTAAATACAGTAATAAATTAGTGTAATTTTTAGTAATAAAAATACAGTGAAATGTAGGGGTAATCACCAATAACTTTTACGTCAATAATTTACTGTTCATCAGTGGCGCATCTTATTCAGGGTTCTTCAGGAGGAGTACTGTACTGTAGAGACCCACCGGTTAAAGGAAACATTGGACGGCGACTGAGCTTAACAGCCTCTTAAGTTAATTTACAGTAATAAAACTAACGGGCTTTAAGAAGAACAAAACAAAAAATAAGAAAAACACTCAAGATGAGTCAGGGGCGGACTGGCAATCGGTGCTTTCTGGAAAGGAACAGCTGTCCGATGCACGGCGGTCTCAGCCTGTCTTTCTCGACCGAGATGCAGACCTCTGCACAGCTGGTGAAGAAACTCCAGGCTGTTTTTTTTGGTCCCAGTCCACCCCTGCTCTGAGTACAGTATATTTAACCATCCCAAAAGCGTTTTCTTTGTGTTCTCACGACAATACAAAAACATGTATACAGTTATATTTCATATGGAAATATACCTGAATTTATGTTCATATTTATGTTACAAAATTAGTAAATTAAAATGCGAAAAAAAACATTTTGCCACAAAAAAAAGCAAAAAGAAATGCTGAGAATATTTGCAAGTTCTGTGTTATTGTGGAGATTTCCGTGTAAAACTATCAGTTAGGTTCTCAGAAAAAATATCAGCGAGTGACTGAGTATATATGTATGTGTGTGTGTATGTGTGTGTGTGCTTTTTTGGCTTTTTTTTGTTAACCACATCACAACAACGTGTTTTTTCGACTCTATACGTGGGTGCTCTTGGAACGTGTCTTACAATGAAATTCAAGATTTTATATGTCAGATAAAAACCTTCACAGTAAACTCAGTTAGTGTTTTATTTTAGAGACTACTTGATAAGCTTATGAACAAAAGCGTTCTTGAACCATATCAGCTTAACAACATGGTGGTGGTATGTTTGTTTGTTGCACTGGCATTATGTTCAGTGCACACATGGTGACTGGACTACGGAAGCCTGGGGAAAGGTCTAAAGTCTGTGACAGCATTATTTCTCACAGTGATGATTTCTGATGTGCATGAGTCACACAGGCTGACTAGCAGGATGTTGTATTGTTCTAGTCACCCTCAATCAGCCATCATTTTCTATTCACATATTTTCGTAAGTTTCTCCTTCCCTGTGTTTCACTTTCCTGGCGGACTGCTATGACCAGTAAGTGCATACCCACACGCGATAACAGGATGTACAGTCTTTTGTAGCGTTCTGTAGTGACAGTCTCGTAGAGGAATATTGAGAGACTTTGAAGTTTTAGGCTGACTATTTAAAGCAACACATTTAAATAAAACACACAAGCTTTCTCCTTGCTTTATTCGTTCTAATCTCTCTCGCGCTCTCTCTCTCGCTCTCTCTCGCTCTCTTTCTCCTTGTCTCTCTCCTTCTTTCTAGGTACCTAAGTCATGTGATGTGGTTCATTGTTCTGAGAGTCAGAGAGCAGTGTGTGATATTCAAGGGAGCAAAAAGCAAGTCTCCTATCGAACAGAGATCATTGGAGGAGTACCTATCGTCACACAGACACAGGTTATACATAATAAAATAAAGGCATAACACTCACATTAAAATGTCTGTCCAACCTGACGGGGGCTGAAAATTGGAGATCATTTCCCCAAAATTTGTTTGGCTTATGTCAGGTTGAGGTTTTACATTCAGGTTTCCAGGTTTGGCCTGCATTTAACCCTGCTTTAGTATTTTTAATAGGCCTAACAAACCTGAAGCCTATTAGTATCATATTAAAGCTCTAACAATGCACACTTATACTCTACCTTGGACATACACATTCTCTAATGCAGCCTCTGTCTCTCAGCAGGAGGGGAATGATGAACAGGCTGTCGGAAGAGAAAAGGAGGCCTTAAAGCGGCCTCAGAGCCACCTTCCCTACTTTTTGTGTAAACCAGCACTGGAGCAGAGTGTGATAAAGGCAGGCTTTTGTGTCAAACAGGGTGCTGTGGTGAGTACAGCAGCTTTGACATCTTTAACAACTCCAGGTTTAGGAAAGCTGTAGGTCTTGGTGTTCTGGGAAATAGGCAGTGTTTTCCCTGGCTTAACATGTAGTCCGTTTATAAATGGCTTGATTATCAGGCGAATCCGTATTAGGTTGACCTTGAGTGTTCCTCTGGTAGACTTTAAATTTAACACTTGCTGTGTCTGGCTTTTGGTTCCCCAAAGCAGAGTGAATATTATGCAGCACAAGGAATAGTCAATAACAAATCACTTAATGGGGCATTCCAGCCTAAAACTAGAATTTACTATGAAATATGTCATATTATGCAATGTACTGTAATTTAACAGATTTAACAGAATGCATTAATGTATGTAGTTTTCATGTTTTTGTTCATCAGTGTTTTCTCACTATAATACCCAGCTTGCATCATACATTACACAACCATTGGAAATTCTTGTTGATTCAACCAATTGTGACAGCTAGTCTAGCCACTGATCTATAGACTAGTAAATGAGAACTAGTCTAAAGAATATTTGTACATGTTTACTTGAGTTACATTACAGATACAAATGTTATCTTTTCAATAGTAACTATTTGCCTTGCTTCTTTCAGCTCAGATAAAGAATGAAAACATCTCTAAAAAACGCCCTAAAGCAATTTTAGTTTTCCACAGGTCTTTCTGCATTTAAAACACATAATTACAGGGGTTCCTGGTTTTCAAACTAGAAAATCTTGCTTTAGAGACTACTGTGGCACTGAAGGATGCAACTCGGTGTGTTTTACAGAAATACTTTTTTTTTCATTTTGGCTAGTGTGTCCTTTTAACACAAATGGGGAAAAATGTTGGACAGGGAAGCCCAATCCTGATCTTGGAGGTCTTTTTCCCCTGGAGAGTTGCATCACACCTGGCTCTAGTAGTCGGATGGCACTGAAGACCGTAATTACATGTATTTGGTGTTTTAGATTAGGGTTGGAGTTAAACTCTGCAGGATAGTAGATTTCCAGGACCAGTAAGATTCATAAATATTTTAGTTTCAAGCTGAAGCTGTTAGAAGGTTAGCAAAATTGAACACCGTCTCTTTAATATATGAAATGTATAGCTTGGGAATACTCGCTGTGAAGAGCAGGACAGGACTGGAACTAAAAATCTCTTGTTTAATATGTGTACATGTAATGGGCTAATGTTTATCTTTGTATAGGATTATAGGTTACATTTTTTTTTGTCTCTACCTTTTTTCAGATGAAAAACTGGAAACGAAGATACTTCATTTTGGAGGAGAACTCCATGAGCTACTTCAAAACTGATCTCGTGAGTGGAGTCTCGCCTGAGAATTTTAATTTGGAACATTTTTAGTACTGATGATCTCTAAATATTTGAATTCATTCGGAATTTATAATGTAAGGACACTAAGAGGTAAAGCAAACTTGTTTTGCATCAGAAATGTACTTCTTTAGTTTTGTACTGGCCCCATGTGGCTAATGTGACTAACCAGTAACAGAAGCCTAAAGCCACTATTTCATAAAACAGGCGAACAGTACATTAGTGCATTTATGCAATTTCTAGTCTTATGTTAGCACTGTGCTAAGATACACAGTATTTGTCCCCCTTCCCACACTGGAGCTGAATCTCAAATGCACATGATGTACACTGTATAAACAAAAGTATTGGGATGCCTGACCGTTTCTCAAACAGGGACTTTAATGACTTTCATTAAATTTAATGATATTCATTTGCATTCAGATACATAGACGAGAAGGCCTGGCTCGCAACTCTGTTCCAGTTTATCCCAGAGGTGTTGGATGGCATTGAGGTCAAGGCTCTGTGTGGCCAGTCAAGTTCTTCCACAACGAACTCATCCAACCATGTCTTTATGGATCTTGCTTTGTGCACTGGGGCACAGTCATGCTGGAATAGAAAAGGTTCTTTCCCCAAACTGGGTCCACAAAGTTGGAAGCATAGCATTGTTTTGGTCTTCTGAAGCATTATGATTGCCCTTCACTGGAAGTCAGGGGCCTAGCCCAAACTCAAAACAGGTGCCCAAACAGGTGCGTCCCAATATTTTTGTCCATATAGTGCAGGAAATCATGAACTGGCATGTTTCACACAAATGCATGTGTCCAGCCAATAGCCAT
Source organism: Bryconaethiops microstoma (assembly GCA_037577275.1). NCBI lineage: Eukaryota > Metazoa > Chordata > Actinopteri > Characiformes > Alestidae > Bryconaethiops > Bryconaethiops microstoma. The sequence goes on along the minus strand of JBBJLS010000001.1, from coordinate 36,322,040 downwards.
TTAGGATTTAACCACTTATTATACTTGACAAGTGTATCAGTGGTGTGTAGAAGCCACAATTTTGTATCTTGCTTACACACATGTAAGGAGTAACAGTTTCACATGGAATCTTGAATTTAGTAAGTTCTGAAAGCTCATAATATTAATGAATGAGTCTTTTAGCTATCTATTAGCCTGTTAACTAGCGTATTCGCACAGTCCTAGCTACAAAATAAGTTGTCAGTCCCTTAGTTTAAACAAAACTGGGTTCTTTCTTCATCAGTTTACTTGGTGGTAGATGTGAGCAGCATTGTTCCATTCACAGCACAAAGTTTATGCACATCATGAATAGAGAATTCAACTGATATGGGATGTCCATAGGTGTATATTGAGCATTTTGCAGCAACTTTGAACACAACAGCCAATCAGATTTTAGGACTGCAATTTCAGTTGTATTCAGAATAATAGCAGTGTGTGTTAAAAACATGAATAAAGCTTATTTCCATACACACATGCATTGGGAACTCTACACATTCTATTCCAAATCAAAACATGAAGAAAAATATATCAAATTTGTGTTATTCCTTTAAAGAAAGTGAAGAAAAGTGAATGTTAGACTGTTCAAAAAAAAATAGCAGTGTCCGCATTCTTCTTTACAAACTCAAACATTTACTGTCTAAACTAAAAATGTGTTAAGATTTTGCTTTGCTTTAAGTCACTGAACTAATATTTAGTTGTATAACCACTGTTTCTAAGACCTGCTACACATCTGTGTTGCATGGAGTCGACCAACGTCTGGCACCTGTGAACAGGTATTTCAGCCCAGGATGATTGAACTACATTCCACGGTTCTATATTTTTTGGTTTTGACTCAGAAACAGCATATTTGATGTCACCTCACAAGTTTTCTATTGGATTAAGGACCAGGGATTGGGCTGGCCACTCCATAACGTCAATCTTGTTGGTCTGGAACCAAGATGTTGCTCGTTTACTGGTGTGTTTGGGGTTGTCTTGTTGGAACACCCATTTCAAGGGCATTTCCTCTTTGGCATAAGGCAGCATGACCTCTTCAAGTATTCTGATGTATTCAAACAGATCCATGATCCCTGGTATGCGATAAACAGGCCCGACACCGTAGTATGAGAAACATCCCCATATCATGATGCTTGCGCCAGCATGCTTCACTGTCTTCACAGTGTACTATGGCATGAATTCAGTGTTTAGGGGTCATCTGACAAACTGTCTGCGGCCACTAGACCCAAAAAGAACGATCTTGCTTTCATCAGTCCACAAAATGTTGCGCCATTTCTCTTTGGGCTAGTCAGTGTACTCTTTGGCAAATTATAACATCTTCAGCATGTCTTTTATTCATCAGTGGGACTTTGCGGGGGCTTCTTGCCGATAGCTTGGCTTCACATAGGCGTCTTCTATTTGTAACAGTACTCACATGTAACTTTAGACATTCTGTGATCTTCCTGGAGCTGAATGTTGGCTGAGTCTTTGCCATTTTCGCTATTCTTCAATCAAATGGTAGTTTTTCTCTTTCTTCCACGTCTTTCAGGTTTTGGTTGCCATTTTAAAGCATTTATGATCATTTTAGCTGAGCAGACTATCATTGTCTGCTTTTCTTTATATATTGTCCCCTCTCCAATCAACTTTTTAATCAATGTCTGGAACGACCAATTTTACTCAGAATTTCAGAGAGAAATGCACTATAACCAGCATGTACAACATTTGCTGCCTTCGTTCCTTAAATAAGGGCAATAATTGGCACCTGTTTGTTTAAAGAATGAATGACCTCACTAATTGAACTCCACACTGCTTTTATTTTGAACACATCACTTTCAATCAGTGATTGTTACACAGAATCAGCAGCATGCATGTCATGACTGTTGGGTCTGTTGGATTTCTATTACTCTACTACACCTACTAGTAAATTATTTGCCATGTAGAAATATAATTTCTACAAAAACAGTGATTGATCAGGTTACTGATGTCTGAGTGCTATTATTTTGAACACAACTGTATGTGTTGTACAGTTTAGTGTTTTGATTAAGCATGATTCAGTATTTAGTCACAGAGGTTGTTTAAATTTGATTTTTGGCCAAACCATTACTTTAATCGCCTACACAAAATAATAAACAGCAGGCGTACTGATCTGGTGTCTGTTTCTGGGAATGACTCTACAAACCTGAAGGAATCTGATGGTAGATCAGCACAGAGATCCAGAGATTATGAACACACACTTAAGGACTTTGCCCCAACATGTGCACTGTTTGTCTGACGTTCCGGTCCTCTCTCTGTATCTGTCTGTGTGTGCGTAAGTACAAGCTCTTGTTTGTCTGCTCGTGTGAGCACATGTATATTTATGTCTGGGGGAGAATGAGATGTTATCATGACATGCTCTGCCATCCCAAACTGGTTTAGCTGCCTTTTGACTGAAGGTGTTCTGTTTATTTTCACTCACGTCTATTAAACAAGCTAATTTTCATCATTTTCAAGATCTGTGGTATTATGGCTACAGTTCTTGTATGCCCACACTCTTGGGGTCATTAATGAAGCATGCACCCCTACGCCAGCACATGCATGCATATACATAGTGTCCTGAAGCATTCTTTCTTTGAAGTCTAGATGGAGAAGTTTGTTGTATTCTTTTCTCACTTCTTCCTCTACAGGATAAAGAGCCCCTAAGGATGATTCCCCTTAAGGAGGTTCATAAAGTTCAAGAGTGTAAACACAGGTATGGTGTAATGGTGTAGGATGTTTTACTGTGTAATTTTATTCCTGATCAGAATGGCCATATTACTGTGTTTTCCTCCCTTGTTCCCTGAGAAGGTTAACCTTCTGTTTTACATTAAATTCACTGACCTCAGAGCAGTGATCTGCTCATTTTAGCCCCACCCTGACACACATTTTTGTTTTTCTAGGCATCTTTTGTTAGCCATATTCAGCCTAGTTCACATAACCCCTTGCTGGGTCTCTCAACCAGTTTCTAATATTTATTTTTTATCTTTTAGTTCTAATTTTCTTTTATATTTAGCTAGTGCCTCTCCTCTAGTGCCTGTTCAACCGCTTGGATGTGTTCCATAAGATTAAGTTTGGCCACATGGTCACCAGTGAAATTACAGTCCACTAGAAACTTGCTCATCGTGTTGTAATTTTATTGCGAGAGATTTTCCACCCCCCCCATAAATGAATCCAGTCTGAATAGAGCTTTACACGTGTTTGGGAGACTTGGCTGATTCCTTCCGTTTTATATGTTTGAATAATTTTTGATTCTTCTTTTTATTTTGGCAGTGATATTTTGATGAGAGACAATCTGTTTGAAGTGGTCACCACATCAAGAACATTCTATGTTCAGGTACTTGATCATACTTTTAGGACGTTTGGTCATTCCAGTTTTTAAATAACAAGGGAATAATGCTATTAAATGATTTTGCTTCTCCATGTTTCTGTTCTGTCCCACCCCCCATTTTTTTTCTTCTCATCTTTGTCTCAGGCGGACAGTCCTGAGGAGATGCACAGCTGGATTAAAGCAATCTCAGGAGCCATTGTGGCACAAAGGGGCCCTGGGAGATCTGCTGCATCCGTATGTATCCACAAACATACATGCACCACAAACTTAGCCTGCATAGTATTATATTGGCACTCAAGAATCTACTGTTTGTGCCTATTACTGGACTATTAATTCTACAGTGCAAAAAATGATCTTGACAAGAGAAATGATCTCTCTTTCATTTTAAGATTGTTGAGAATATAGTAAGGTTATTTCTTACTTGTTAGTTTGTCTAGTGAAACCTTCTATTGGGAAGATGAATTTGATTATTGCAAGCACCATTTCTTGTAAATAGCCAAATGATCTGCCAGTGGATTAACTTCCGCAGATAAAATTACTTTTAAAATAAATGGAATAATTTTATTACTTTCTTACAACAATCTCAAAGTGAGACATGTTAGATATATTGGCTGGATTTCAGATTTTTTTTAACTTGCCAAGACATTTTTGCAGTGAAAAGAACATTTGATGACACCTCTTCAAAACCTTGGGATGCTTTAATCAATGCATGGTGTTGGCTGTCGGCACCACCGTGACCTCTGCACTGCATGTTGTCTTCTGTTCAAGGAATGATTGGGGGAAAAAAATCAAGTTTACATGATTTTTCCTTCGTCCTTAATGTGCTTGATTAGCTGAGGCGTGTTTGGAGTCTGATGTTTGGTTCTTTAGTTTTGTGCTGGATCTATGAAACCAGTGGACAGAAGTGCTCTTAAAATTCAGGCCTAAAGATGATTACTACTGTTTTTAGCTATGCAATGTACTTTTGTCTATTTGGATGCATAACAGTATGTTATGCAGTGTTCGAACCCACATAAGCAAATCTGTTTGAGATTACATGACTTATGGCTTAAAGAAAGCATTTGATGATTTAGGCACGCAGTTTGTGATACTAATTGAATGGGAAATTGGCTTCCATTTCTTTTTAGCTACATTAGGCTTTTAATTCTAGAGCAAAGGTAGAGAAGCAAACCTCAGGCAACAGACATGTCTTGGCTAGTTGACTACATTTGAGATAAGGGCAAAAACATTGTATCTTTGACTTTTTTTTTTCTTCACCAAACTATTCCTTTTTTATGTTTGCACTTATCGGAAAGGTAATGGTTTCAGCTCAGGTAAGGAGCATACAGAGCACACAAACACACCCAGGGATGGATGTAAAACTGACTGCAGTGGTTTGGACTGAATAAATGGATCAGACCTTGGTATTCTTGACTTGATTTGGGCCTACAGACATATTTCTTGGTGTCAGACTCTCTCGTATTCTCTTCTTGTCCCTCTCTCCATCTCTGTCTCTTTCTCTGTGTTCTCTCCCCCTCTCATTTTCTCTAATGGAGTGCACTGTGTTGTTACAGATGCGTCAGGCCAGAAGGCATTCGAACCCATGTATTCAGAGGTACACACCACGTGTCACTCAAGGCAGCACGTATGTGAGCTCCACCCCCTCTGCCCCAGACCTTTCCTATACCCTTGTCTTGCTTAAGAGAAGCTGCTTAAGCACACGCGCATATGCACCTGCTGCACGCTAGGGCTGCACAATATATCATTTTGGTGAAGAGAAGACAATATGCAAATGAGCCCTCTAACCAATCACGGTGTGTACTGTAAGCAACCTGACAATCACAGCTCCAGATGAGTGTTTCTGTGGGTGTTTTGAGAAGCCAGCATAAGATAAGATTACATTATTTTCTTCAGGACAGTTTTAACCATGTCGTATTATTCATGATGTATTTGATGTATCAATGTTTTTTTTAATATAACACTAACAGTAAATAGAAATATATATTAGCTAGTATATTATTCATATCGTGCAGCCCTAATACACACCTTCACCCTTATCTCACTATATCCATGGTTTAACCAAATAACCAGTACATACACAGAACATTATAAGCTTGAAAGCTATGTTTTAAGCTAAGTTCTGTCCTCCCTCTCCTTCTGTCTTTGCTGCCAAGTGGCACCTCAACAAGTTTTCTTATTTCAATTATTAATATCTTGAATTATTAATGATGATTAATGTCAACTTAATCATTCGTTTTCACGTGTCAGCTTTGCGCCCAGACCACTGCAGTCATTTCCTATTCCCCTCTGTCATGCCTTAATGTCATGCCCCGTTTCATTTAAAAGCACTTAACCCAAAGTTGTACTTAAAGAGGACGCTAGAGTTTAAGGACCAAGGGATACATTTATAACTGTTTTGATATTCAAAATTAATAAATTATTAATGGGTTGAGATGTAATGTTTTCCTTGGGTATAGACTTTGACAATAATTTCAAGTGTACATTGTTTTTAATGTGTTGCAGACATCCATATTAGTTTTGATTGAAGATTGCTATGATTGACGTTTTGGTTTAAGTAAGATTAAACTGTGCATAAAGTGTAAAAGTACTGTCAGTAGAAGCATGGATGCAGAGCTAGTGGAACAATTATACACGCACAAATGGATTTTATAGAGTTTATAAATCTGTGTGTATACTACAGGGGTTCCATTCACCTCTACACTTAAATAAATAAAAAAATATTTAAGTGTAATAAATATATATACACAGTACATATATTTAGTATATACAGTATTGCCAAAAGTATTCACTCACCTGCCTTTGCACACATATCAGTTTAAGTGACATCCCATTCTTAATCCATAGGATTTAATATGATGTCGGCCGACCCTTGGCAACTGTAACAGCTTCAACTGGGCAAGCTCTTTACAAGGTTTAGGGGCCGTTCCCAAACTGTTTCTATAAAGTTGGGAGCATGAAATTGTCCAAAATCTCTTGGTATGCTGAAGCATTCAGAGTCCTTTCACTGGAACTAAGGGG
>JBBJLS010000001.1:36275445-36288718 GCA_037577275.1 Bryconaethiops microstoma | reverse complement strand
AAAAATATATATATATATGTATGTATATATATCTATATATATATCTATATCTATCTATCTATATATATATATATGTGTGTGTGTGTGTGTATATATATATATATGTGTATGTATATATATAAAAAAAAAATATATATATATATATATGTATGTATATATATATAAAAAAAAAATATATATATATATATGTATGTATATATATATATATATATATATATACATACACAGTTGTGCTAAATATACATAATTTATGATTTCCTAACCATTTTTCAGAGAATATGAATGATAACACAAAAACTTTTCTTTCACTCATGGTTAGTGGCTCAATCAACAATGTTCAAACTCTAATTAAGAAGTGGAAAATTAGGGGTTCTGTTGAAACCAAAGCACGGTCAGGTAGACCAACTAAAATTTCAGCTACAACTGCCAGGAAAATTGTTCGGAATACAAAGAAAACCCACAAATAACTTCAGGTGAAATACTGGACTCTCTGAAAATGTGGTGTGGCTGTTTCAAGATGCCCAATAAGGAGGCACTTGAAGAAAGATGGGCTGCATGGTCGAGTTGCAAGAAGAAAGCCATTATTATGCAAATGCCACAAATGATCCCTCTTACAATATGCCAAACAGCACAGAGACAAGCCTCAAACCTTCTGGCACAACGTCATTTGGAGTGATGAGACTAAAATGGAACTTTTTGGCCACAACCATAAATGGTTCATTTGGAGAGGAGTCAACAAGGCCTATGATGAAAGGTAGATCATTCCTACTGTGAAACACGGTGGTGGAGTGCTGATGTTTTGACGATGTATGAGCTACAAATGCACAGGAAGTTTGGTCAGCATTGATGGCAAGATGAATGCAGTAAGTTATCAAAAAATACTGGAGGAAAATTTGCACTCATCAACTCAGAAGCTGCGCATGGGACGTACTTGGACATTCCAACATGACAATGATCCAAAACACAAGGCCAAGTCGACTTGTCATTGGCTACAGCAAAATAAAGTGAAGGTTCTGGAGTGGCCATCTCAGTATTCTGACCTCAATATCATTGAGCCACTCTGGGGAGACCTCAAACGTGCAGTTCATGAAAAACAGCCCAAGAATTTACAGGAACTGGAGGCTTTTCGCCAGGAAGAATGGGCAACTTTACCGTCTGAGCCTCATCCACAACTACCACAGAAGACTTTAAGCTGTCATTGATGTTAAAGGGATCAATACACGGTATTAAGAACTGGGGTATGTAAACTTTTGATCAGGGTCATTTGGGTAGTTTGTGTTGTGATTATGATTTAAAAAGAGTAAACACAGTTGTTTGACAATAAATGGCTTCAGCCAACCACTAACCATGAGTGAAAGAAAAGTTTGTGTTATCATTCATATTCTCTGAAAAATGGTTTATATATATATATAAACATTAAAATTATATATTAATTTTAAATAAATTACATACATATATTTTTAATATGACATATTGCTAGTTGGTACACCTACATTCTAGAGCTTAGATCGGACCCAAAAAACCCCTCGGGCTCGGGCCAGGTTCGGGCAGAGAATCTGAACTCTACATTCTGACATTTTGTGAAAACAAATAGTTGTGTGTGTGTGTGTGTGTTTGAATCGCTAATTAGAACAGCGCCACTGCGGTCGATGCTTTGGCGTGTCTCGCATTACTGCCTGTCAATAAGGGGAGATGCCTGTCTGCAGTGGAGTTGATACAGTAGAGACCACGCTGTGCCATGTGTGAGAGTGTGTGTGTGTGTGCGTGTGAGAGTGTGTGTTTTTTTATGCATTTCAGGACAGAATGCTCTTAAGGACTTAACTGTTATATGTCATGGACTTATTATTATTATTATATACAAATATTTACATATATATAAAACACATGGAATATTATTATTACACACACGCACGCACGCACGCACGCACACACACACACACACACACACACACAAACACACACACACACACACATATATAAACATTAAAATTATATATTAATTTAAAATAAATTACGTACATATATGTTTAATATGACACATTGATAGTTGATACACCTACAGTGGGGGACATTTGAGAGTTTGCTAACTTACAAAAAAATGAACAGTCTCTAATTCATGAGGTAGTTTCATTTTTACAGAAAGACACAGAATATTAACCAAAAATCAAGAAAAAAAATGTTACATAAAAGTTATACGTTTGCATGTCATTGAGTGAAATAAGTATTTGATCCCATACAACCCAGGCAGACTTCTGGCTCCCACAGACTGGCTGTGTGCCCATGTTGCACACAGATTACAATCAATCAATCAATTACAGAAACTCCTGATCTTAACTCGTTATGTGTGTAAAGCACACCTGTCCACAGAATCTGTTTCTTTCATTCCAACCTCTCCACCATCATGGTCAAGAGCAAAGAGTTGTCAAAGGACATCAGGGTGAAGATTGTAGACCTGCACGAGGCTGGAATGGGTTACAAGACCATCAGCAAGAAGCTTGGTGAGAAGGTGACAACAGTTGGTGCGATTTTTCAGAAATGGAAGAAATATAAAATGACCATCAATTGTCCTCAGTCTGGAGCTCCATGCAGTATCTTGCCTCATGGGGTGAGGACGATCATAAGAAAGGTGAGGGAACTACCCAGAACTACACGGGAGGAACTCGTTAATAATCTGAAGGTAGTTGGGACCACAGTCACTAAGATCACCATTGGTAACACATTACATCATAATGGATTAAAATCTTGCAGTGCCCACTAGGTCCCCCTGATCAAGAAGGCACACGTACAGCCAATCTTAAGTTTGCCAGTGAACATCTAAATGATTCGGAGAAGGCCTGGGAAAAAAAAAATCAAGCTCCTTGGCATCAACTCAACTCGCCGTGTTAGGAGGAAGAGAAATGCTGACCTGAAGAACACCATCCCCACAGTCAAGCATGGAGATGGAAACATTATGCTTGGGGATGTTTTTCTACTAAGGGTACAGGATGACTTCACTGCACTGACGGGCCAATTGATGGGGCCATGTACTGTAAAATCTTAGACAAGAACCTCCTTCCTTCAGCCAGAACACTGAAGATGGCTTGTGGATGGGTCTTGCAGCATGACAATGACCCAAAAGATACTAACAAAGTAGCAAAGGAGGGGCTCAAGAAGAAGAACATTAAGGTCCTGGAGTGGCCTAGCCAGTGTCCAGACCTCAATCCTATAGAGAATCTGTGGAGGAGCTGAAGTTTTAATTGCCAAGCAGCAGCCAAGAAACCTAAAGAATTTAGATAGTTTCTGTAAAGAGGAGTGGGCCAAAATCCCCCCTGAGATGTGCGCAAACCTGGTGACCGACTACAAGAAACGTCACTGCTGTGCTTGCCAACAAGGGTTTCTCCACCCAGTTGTCATGTTTTGCTTGGGGATCAAATACTTATTTCACTCAGTGAAATGCAAATCAATTTATATCTTTTATGTAACATGTTTTTTCTTAATTTTTGGTTAATATTCTGTCTTTCCTTGAAAATTAAATTACCTAATAAATTAGAGACTTTTTTGTAAGTCAGCAAACTTACAAATTCAGCAGGGGATCAAAGTTTTTAGTACTTGACACTAGCCGTGTTTACATGGACACTTTTTTTCAATCCGATTAAATTTAATCGGATTCAAAGAACCCAAGTGAACTGTTACATGAGCGTCAAATAAAGAGATCCGTGTTTGTTCCACATTTACATGTTCCAGCCATTTAATCCGATCGCACATTATTTTGAGAAGTGTTGTGGTAGACCTAGGCTACTTTTCTGGCACAAAAAAAAAAGAAAAAGAGAAAATGCTCTGTTTGAACCTCTGAGGCTTCCTTTCTCCTTGTTTATCCTCCATCGCGTGATAGAAGCATTTTAATGTGGGTGTATGTTTCACTCGGCGTCCCGTGTTCTGGTGTGATGCGTTGCCGAAAATGCTCACTTAAAGTTTATAAAACTGATAATGATGAGGAATAGCAAAATAATATGCATAATCAGAAAAAAAAAAATTTTATTTAAATGAGAAGAGCCTAGATAGACAGCCTAGGACACAGGCTACTTCAGATCGTGCCATGCTAACAGCTCGTGGGGATTCTGGACAGTGCTGATGTTTCTGTTTCTGATTTTACGCCCTTCCAGTCTCTCCACAATAGTGAACTATTTTAACATATCCAATAAAAATGTAGTGTTGGTAATTAAAAAAAAATGATTAAAAATACACGACTCCATGTGTGCTGCATTGCTGGCTGCCCACTGAAATGCTTGGGTGAATGGGTTAAATGTAGAGACTGTTTCACACTGTTCACTCTGTGTGTGGTGGTGTGTTTTGTATGTGAAAAAAATGGCTACTTTATTTACTTAAATTTGCATACATTTACATATTACAAAATGTAGCCTTTAATATTAGTCTAAGTATTAAATTTTTAATAGAAAAAGAATGTAACAGAACAGACCAACACTCGAAAAACCTGTTACTATAAAAATGGGTAGTTAATAATATAATGTCATGTCAAGAAATTGTTCTGCTAGATTTTTGCTTTTGAATGAGGAGAAAACAGAGAAGTGTATCAGAAGTCTGCATAAGCTTCCAGATACATGCTACTTTGCTGGAGTCAAGAACAAAATTATGATTAGTAACTGGCAAACTAGACAACAGAACTGTGAAGTTGACAAAGAGTTTGTGTCACAGCCTGAACAAGTAAAGGGACCTGTCAGTGAGAAAGTAGCAACAATACGCAGTGTGAGCAGCATGCTGTGAAGCCAGAGTGCAGTGATGCTCAGCAAAACAGAAACCAGTACAATCCTGGTAAAGAAAGGGAGAGAAACGCTGAAAACCACATGCAAAAGCAGATGCCATGCACGGAATGCCTAATGTCACACCTGGAAAAAGCTGGTACACTTTGCTGCTGTGTGCCGTTCATGCATTGCTAATGAGGTTACTGCACAGGTAGACAGAGAACCAGAGTCAGGCTCTATTCTCTGGGAAATCACTCAGGTGAATGACCCCAATGATGCATGGACAGTAAAACTGCCACTACTGTAATGAATACAGGTAGGAATCCAAATGCAGAAGAAGAATTATGGTTTATTATTAACACAATGTCCGTAAGGCAAAAAGGGAAAAACCAAAGTCCAGAGAAAAAAGTCAAAAAAACGTAAATTCGTGATCAAATTGAATCCGTAAGGCAAAGAGGGTAAGCCGAGAAACAGAACCAGGTCAGAACACGAGCTTGAGAAAACAGAGTGATGGCTTGGTATCTAGGAGAGGCTAGTATACTTCGCACTGGCATGTTGTTCACAGGGACTATATATACCTCCAGTGATTAGTATTCAGGTGATCCTGATCTTGGCCTAACTGGTTTGAGTGACTTCCTGGAGCTGGACTGTTCAGTATTCCCTGACTGGGATTCCACCTCACCCGCCGTTCCATGCCTTACAACTATATGGTATTGTTGTGAACTTTAAAATTGATCATGGGCAAGATTAAGGTGTTATATCAGAAATAAAAAAAACTTTTAGCTTGTTGAAAAATAAGTCAGCACTGTAGAAAGTCAAGAGAAGTCTGACTGAGCTCCAAACACCCAGAGAAACCAGAGGTTCAAAGTAAATGTGATTTGTGAGGATGGCATTCACCTCCTGGGGAGAAATGTAGCTGTAGCAATGGGACTAGTTAAGTGTATTGAAGAAAGCTCTAAGCAAAGCAAACATTTCCTGTTCAGCAGAAATAGGACTTTTGAAGATAAAACCTGTAAGAGTAGCATTAAAGGAAGGTGTAATGCCATACAGTGTATTGACATAGAGATGTGTGCTAGCTGCCATGTTACCTAACATGGTAGCCAGTAGTGTAATCGCTGACCTCAAAGAACCAATAGAGAGGTGCACATCAGTGGATCTGAAGAATCTAAACAAAGCAGACTGAAGATTGAGAAGTACATGGATGACATTTTGCCAAAGTTGGCTCAAGTGTTTTCTCTGCTCAATGCAGTTAGTTGTTTCTGGCAGATGGCTTTTGACACTGAGAGGGGCAAACTGACCACATTACACAATTTGGAAGATCTTCCAGCAGAAGATGACAGATCTCTTGAAGGACCTAGAGGATGTTATACATGAACAAAATCTTGATCAAGCCTGAGACCACTGAGAATCATGAGGTGAAGGTTCAGAACACCCTAAGGATATTGAGGAAAACAGGGTTAAAGCTAAGCTTGCTGCATCAGTGATAGCTTAATTATTTGGCCATTGCATCAATGAACGGGAGAACCACCCAGACAAGACCAAAATCAAAGTCATCACTCATCTACAATCACCAAAAATGTAGGAGCTCAGAGGAATCATATCCAGTATTCGCTACTTAGGCAAGTATCTCCTACACTCATCTGATGTCACCAAGCCCTTGATTTACCTGCTTAATCCTTAGAATGTGAGCGGCGTTCCATGTCGGAAGTGCAACAAATTGCCTGAAGTGCAGTAAATTGTTGTCACACAGCAAAACAACTTCTTATCTGGAAGTTCCCCCAGTTTTTGTTGTGATGCTTGAAGTGTCAGACGCTATGCTGAGCTTTGTTTTGTGTTCCTATGTTACATAAGTTATTGTAATTTAAATGCATCTAATAACAATACCCTCTACTGGTTATTATGGCATTACATACAAAAGCCCATAAAGAACAGAAATGCCCAAATTTCGTTTTATTTTAAAGGTGAGAAACAAACCGAAAAAAGATAAGATCTCGCTCGAGATCTTTAATCGAATTGATATTTACAATTTACATTTGAACCCAAAAAAACTTTCAGGATAGTCTCCACCTACAAGTGGGTGAGGAAAACCCACAGAGGGAGGGGGTCCGGAGAGCGGCCAAGAGGATGCATGCTGAGCAAAAGAGCAGCAAACGAGAAGTGTGTTGGAGAGCAAACACTGGTTTTGGAATGTTTTGTACTGTTTGTGTTTGTTGAAATCAGATTTTACTAGTTCTAAGGGTTAAAATTGAGTGCAAAACAGGATGATGCCTTTAAGAATGTAATATGCATCTAACATTCTCTGATTAAAAACCCCCTACTGCTATTAGTGCAGATGTGACTACCTATGGACTGTGTGGGCTTCTACTGCAGACACATAATGGATAGTTAAAGCCAGTAGCATACTGTTCTAGAACACTGAATGATGCAGAGAAGTGCTATGCGTAAATAGAAAAAGAATGTCTCGCTGCAGTTTGGACATGTGAAAAATTTACTAGACACTTGAATATGGTCTAGATTCCTTCATGTTACAGAGTAATCATAAACCACTCACTACACTCATCAACAGCAAAGATCCAGATTACGTGTCAATGAGAGTCAGAGACTGTTTGTATGGTGGGGTATAATCTTATTGCCGTGCATATTCCAGAGAAATTGTGATACTCTGAGACTATGGGTCCACAGGAAATTGCAGAATTGACCAGTGAGCTGAAGGCTTTTAAGGTTCCATCACACCCAGCTAGCCTGACATAGTCAAACAGCAGACACTGCGGGATGCTGAGCTGCAATTGGTCAGCATCTTGTAGAGTCCTATGTGTGGCCTTAATACTCTGTACCTCTAAAGTTGAAAGCTTTCTATACACATCAAGACCACAATAGCTAGTGTTGTACAACAACATGATTGATTATGAACAGATTGTGGACAATGGACCCCAATTTTCAAGGAAGACCTTAGTTCAGTTTTTTTTTATTTTTGATTTCAAGCACTTCACTACAAGCCCTCATTATGCACAAGCCAAAAGCAATCTGATCTGTTTTGTTGATTTAAGTAAAAAGAAGTTAACACACATTTCACAGTGAACAAACTCAGTGCACAATTTCTAATTATGCAGTTTAACATATTGTAAAAACGCAGTAATATGGCCATTATAGTCATGCATGAACACACCACAGCACACTGTGAACAATGTGAACTTTTTTCTCTGCATTTAACCCATTCACCAAGTGAAGCAGGGGGCTGCTACCGACGCAGTGCCCTGGGAGCAGTTTATTGGGATTGCTCAGTGGTGCCACTTGCGGTCCTGGGATTAAAATCCACAACCTTCTGATCACAGGGGCAACTTCCTAACCACCAGACCACCAGCAGTCCCATATAAAATAAAAGTATAAAAGTAAAAAGTATAAAATGTGTCATAACTTTAGCACACTTTTTTGAAATATGTTCAGCATAACGGATAAACAGTAAATGAGCATTCAAATGTGCAGAAGTGTGTTCTCTGTAGAGGATGCATATTTCAAAATTAACAACACGTCATTTGTGCAAGGGGGGATGTGCCTGGAAACATATATATATGTACACATATATATATACATATATATGGAAACGTTGCATATGACTGTCTCTTGTTTGTTGAAGGACATCAGCAGATGTCTATCTTCTCTTTGGCAGTTGTATACAGTATCACAGTGAAAGTACTGGGGGTTAAATACAGTGTTAAAATGATTTTCTGTACATGCTCCACTGCATTCCTAACCCTGATACAGTCTGCCCTCTACTCATTGCGTGTCTTAATCAGCCTCCTCTTTTTCCAGGTGCTGGCCCAGATTATTATTTCTCTCTTCTCTGTCTCCCCCTCTCTCTGTCTCTCCATATCTCATTCTCACAGCACTCCGCCTGACCTCCTTGGAAGTGTTTTGCTGACTCGTTTGTATTCTTTCTTCCTCCCTCCTCTTTCTGTCTCTTCCAGGCCAGTCCCGCTGTGTCCATGCGTGCACAATGGACTTTTTTTCTCACAGTTAATTACCACACATGGCCTCTATGCAACAGCCAAACATCCTGATATATTCCAATCAGTCCCCACCCCCCACCCCCAACCCTCCCAACTCTCCTTCATTTCCATAATAGCAATTAGGTTTATTCTTATGTGGAAAACATTCAATTTGCATAATCATAAAAACACAATCTGACAACTGTTCAGTATGGTCAGCTAGTTTGAACGGTACCTTGCAGACACTTCTGCATTAATATTTTAATAGGGAAAATTAGTGATATGTATTGGGAATATGTGTGTGTTATGAATGAAAAGTGCAATTAAATTAATGCACTTCTCTCTCTCTCACACACACTCAAACACATACACAAACACACACACAGAGACACACAAACACAGAGTGCTGGAGCTAATTTTGCATTCAGCACTTTGATGGTGATTCTCTATGGGGAAGAAGTAGATGAATAATATTCATAGATAGGCTAAGCTGCTTTGAGTGTGTAGCATGCTAATGTTATTCCCATTTTTTTTCCATGAAACGGAAGCTTTGATAGCAGCGATGAAAACTTGCAGCACCTTCTTTGAAGAGGTCAGTCAAAATCATACCTCCAACCCATGACGCTATCTATTGAAACAAATTTATTTTTTGGGACGTTCTGCAATGTTACCTGACATGGGTAAACTAGGTCTGCGGATTTGGTCATAAATGTGAAACTCAAGTCAAAATATTATGGACGGGACCTTTAATGCTAATTTTTGCCAGCGTCCTTATGGGAATTACAGTAGCATGTTAGCACTAAGCTAATTGTGCACATGATGCATTTTTGGGTAATTCTAGAACAGGTCAAAAGGTCATCTTCATTAGGTCACCATATGCCATATAAATTAAATTTGTAGTTTATCTGTTCTTCTGTATCATTTGTTATACCCCTTTCATTCATTATTGCTTAGGACCCCACAGAGCCACCAATAAGCAGGCATTGCTTGGGTGGTCTCAGCACAGCATGGTAATGGAATGTGATGGTGGAATAGAGTGGATCACACACAGCAGTTCTGCTGGAGTTTTAACTTCTCAGTGTCTCTGCTGGACAGAGAGTAGTCCAACCACCTGCTCACTGGTGGTCCTAAACACTGTTGCGTAAGGTACAGGTGACTAACAAATGATGTGGAAGAAAGGATTGGTGTAATTGCAAACTGGACACTATTCCTAATGATATGTATGTATGGGAAAATTGCCACTGCTTTTGCCGAGGCCACTGTGTAATGATTTAGGTATGTAGTTATCTCAAGGCTAATTGTTCTGAGGCTCCGTTTACACCATATCTACATGCTGTCCATTCGTGTTTAAAAGACAAATGTAACTGTGTTTGGGATCAGATTGTCTACTGATTGAAGCGTGATGACCTTGAGGTAGCAGAGCACATATTGTGATTGGATCTGTGTGTGTGTGTTTGTGTGTGTAAACACAGTGTAGCCAGAATTTCTAATCTAATGTCATGTGTACTGAACAACTTTCCAACTTTTTCCACCTCTCCCATTAACCTAGTTATTTTTAGGTTCAAACACAGGTTTACAAACTTGGGAGTTGAAAAACCATTTGCCACCTGTCATTTTAACCCATATTTTTTCTCTCCATTGTGCTTCAGATGTGGTTGTCTCCTTCTTCTGTCATGTCAAAGTCAAACAAACTCAGACCCCTCAAAGCAGGCCGAACTCAGCTCAGACCACCTGCTGAAGGCTTACTCTACACACACAACCACTGTCTTCTGGAGCTTAGTTAGTAAAACCATAAGCATATTTATCTATAGGTAAAACACACTATTCAAGACGATGTGGCCTGTGTGTTTATGTAATCCATGAGAGACCCATGAAGAGCCAGTGTGTGTTTAATTTAGTTAAAAGGTGATGCTAATCACAGATGCAACGCAGTGTTAAACCCTCTACCTCTAACTGATATCACCTTAATGCAGACCTTATTATTTTTATAAAACAGTGACAAAACATCTGCTGCGTAAAAGTTTACACAACTAGTTCAAATGACATGAACAAAAAAATTAATAAATCTTACAGAATACTAATTAACGTTTATTGTGTTTAATTAGAGTATTTTTTTTTACAACACTCAGCGTGACATGTAGCCTAACTACCCCTAATTTGGCTTTATCCAGGTGGGGTCTGAGTTCCTAAGGAGATGATGTGAACAAGAAGTGCTCTGATATCAATGCTAAAAAGAAAATAAATGAATACCCTTTAAAGTTTGCCTGCATTGTAAATAGAAAAAGCACTTGCAGCTGGTTCCCTTTCAGGGTCGCTTTAAAAGAATTGAAATCAGTTAAAAACACTCAAAGTCTGATCAATATCTGGATACTATGGTGGCTGAGTAGGGCAAAACAAATTTACATTCCAAAAACTAATTTGCATTCCAAATACAAATTTACAAGATGTGAAACACTTTTACAAATCCAGAAACAAATTTACAAAAGATTAAAACTAATTTACTTGATGAGAAACAATTTTACAAGTGGCAAATCAAACAGAAAGGGTATGTTCTTAAACAGGAAGTGCTTGTTGGTAGATTTCTCTGTCTCTCAAAGTTTTTTGCAGGGCAAAAGAGAAAGGAGTTTGTGGCTGGTAACAATGTTTTGTCCATTTTTATGGCACACTTTTGTCATTCATGTGGAAAGAGTTTAGACTTTATAAAAGACACTGACCAGGTGGGAGAAACAAATGAGCTGAATTATTGTATATGCTATTTCAGTGAGGGTCATTCCTACAATGTGATCGTTGATATAATGTCATCTTTGCATGGTATAAAAATTTGCTTGCGCTAACTAAACTTAAAGAAGCGGGCCTGTGCCGTAGGAAGGATTATTCTTCTATAGACACAGTCAGGAGTGCCATCATGTTGGAGCTTCGTGGACCTAGACAACTGTTTGGTTACTGCACAATGTGGCAAGTATTTAAACAAAAGCACAATTTGTGAGTAAAGAGAGATGATGTTATGGTGTTACTCCGGGAGCTCAGCCCTCGAGAATGCGAGAGGAGAGCATGCAGAAGGTTTATAAGATGAACCTACTGCTCCATGGGGCCAAATTACATGTGGCATGTAAAACGGATATGACAAACTGAAGCCTTTCGGGATGGCCATTTCAGGATGCATAGATGGATTTTCGTGGAAAGTACTGTGGCTTGTATGTGGACCCACAAATAACAATCCATCAGTGATCGCCTCTGTTCCGACCGCAGAACAGAGAACGAAATTATGGCTGCAATTCAGTGTACCCTTCGATATCAGCACACTGACTACTACTCAGGAGTTTCTAGCCATATGTATGGCTGATCCACGAACAATCAGCGCAGCGAGTCATGGTGGTTGATATTCAGAAAAGGATGGTAAGTGACATAACAAACTTTTATCAGTGGCGTCTCTATAGTAGGGGCCAAAGTGGCTGGTGTCGCAGTTGAGGAATGCGCGACATGAACTGTAATTCAGATAATGTATTGATATTCATTATGTTTTAAAGTCACCAGAGAGCATTATAAGTGTTAATTTTAATCAATTTCTATAGATCTCAGTTTCGGATGGAGTTATTTTCGGATGGAGTTATTTTCTGAGATGCAGGGCACTTCAATGGAAGTCATGAACATCCATGCTTGTTACGATTTTGCTTCAACGATGTCATACAGACTTGGATGAATGTGTCATACTGTGGAACGGTCACGGGATTTGCACCTCAAAAACTGCCTCTTGTCCTGGAGTAGTGCCTAATGAACTGTACTACTTACCACACAGGTAATTCATTGTTACTTCCTTGTAGAAAGTACTCATTTGTAACTCATGTAAATGAATACTGTTTGTATATATTCATCAGTCTAGATCTGGCTCCAGAGACTGTGGATTTCCAATCGAGCATACACAACTTGATGCCTTCCCGGATTCAAGTTAGTCAATGAAGTTGGGTTGTGACGCAAAGGAGTACTTGGACTTTGTTATGGAGCACTGCCAGCTACAGAAGAACTGGGAGACTGCATCAAAACTGTACATGTCTTAAAGAAACTGCTCAGTTATAATTATTTGTGAAAATGTACAACTAATTTTTAATTTGTGCAGTCTGTACCTCATGTTTTAACCTTCATCTGACCTCAATTACTACAGAGAACATTAAATACTATGTAAGATGGACACATTTTCAGTACCTTTTTATTATAAAGTTGTCCATATTTTAGGATTCATTTATTCACCTTATGAACATCCTCACACATCTCCCTTAAGTTCACAGAACATCTCATTTTAGTGTCATTATTACACTATTATGACAAATATGAAGTTCATAACCCTAAGTATTCTATTAGAAAGTGAAAGCTCTTCACTGTTAACAGAACCTATCTAATTAAGACCTGAACAAGAACATGCTCACAATTTATATCTGAACACTTATTATAAACTTTCAGATCTACATACACATACATACAATGGGGCAAAAAAGTATTTAGTCAGCCACCAATTGTGCAAGTTCTCCCACTTAAAAAGATGAGAGAGGCCTG
>JBBJLS010000001.1:36253974-36272371 GCA_037577275.1 Bryconaethiops microstoma | reverse complement strand
AGAGAGAGAGAGAGAGAGAGAGAGAGAGAGAGAGAGAGAGAGAGAGAGAGAGAGAGAGAGAGAGAGAGAGATTCTGCTAACAGTATCACCACACTGGACTAGACCCTAGGATCTGGAGATGATTCTCATGCTCTGCACGTTTGTTCTGATCTTTGCATAAACCTCTGAAGTTAATGATAATGGTCTAATACAACTGTAACAGATGTGATTTCGGCCTTCAGGCAACACAGGCATTGTGGCAATGCATCACTGTTATGCGTTTTTTATGTATATTTTAATGGCTTTTCAAAATTTGATTCCTAATTAGATACCATGATTAGACACACTTCATGCAAAAGCCACGAGATCACATTTGGCAAAAAAAAACAAAAAAACAAAACGATGCATCATTTCTCAATGCTTAAACTGTGCATAAATTCTCCGCTCCTCCAGCCGTATTACATATTCACAAAACAGCCCGGGTCCCCCGTGAATATGCGAGCCTATCATTGCTTAGCAAATAAAGTGCTGTTATTACCTAACCCCCATGCTTCTAAAACATTCAAATATGCCAATATCATGCAAAGCTCCTTTCGAGCTATTGCTGGCTCTGAGCGCGGAGCATGTGCATTAGTCATATCAGGGGGCTCCAAGACCATGCCAATACGCTCAATGCAGCCGCTTCCGGAGAGTAGGAGTGCCGATTTGGGATCAGTGCTTGCTCATCGCATTCCACACGCGCTGAAACACTGCTGTTCTCAGAACAGGGCGTCTGTTTTCCTGGTGATTTCTGAACGCAACTACACGGCTTTTTTTAAGTGTAGGAGGACAGACTTAGGGCCAGCTTGGCTCCGCCTGTGCACATTCTCCACAAGATCAGAACTGATCCAAGATCTGTCCTTAGCAGATCTGGGCAATGTGAGTATGTGTAGGCCATGCAGGGATGAGTGTACGTGACTAACCCACCCTCTTGGTCCTCACTGAAATACAGCTTCTGTTCTCACTGCTAAATTATTAAGAACTGAAACTAGCTTTCCTGATATGTACATTTTCCTTATTATTCCGTAATATCTTCATTATTAAATGCCAGAAATATTAACTGTTAGTAAAAGAGAATTCAGGTAGAATTCATGATACAAAAAGGGTGAAATGAGAAAATACAGTCACATTTAATTCTAAGGAGCCTATTTGAATATATTTATGTTTTATTGTTACCATTGTTCTATGGAATGCATTTGCATTACTTGGTGATTTGATCTCAAGTAATCAGTTTTGTCCTGCTTAGGAATGATTAGAGGATGTGAGGTATAAGAAACTGAAGGCATACAGGACCTGTGCTGTACCTAAACTGTACTGCGATGGTGCGGAACTGGTAGTATGCTTTGATTTTTCAATGTATCTCAAAGTTCTTCTGTTAAAGCTACTTGTGATATTGTGGCGTTTTATTATTTATAGTCTTTCTCATGTTTTTTTTTCCTTGACATTCTTTAGCTGTGCAACGAATACCTAACCCAGCTAACTTGTCAGTGATGTCGTGGTACACCATTGCGTTTCTCACAACGTTAAAAAAAATGTATTGTCGTCATAGAAAACTCACACTGATATGTCGACTTCACAGTCGACTTCCCAGTTGTTAGTTTGTACATCCACTGTTGTTTATTTGCCCAGACGGTAAAAAAACACTGGCCTCTTTCCAAGTTGTAATGACCAGTGATGGGTTACATCACTGGCGAAGGAACGGATCTGTGTCGTAACTCGAGGACCCCCTGTACTCTGTATTGATGCTACTCTCCATAATTTTGTGCAAAAGATACTATGACATAAAAATATGTAAAAAATTATTCAGTTACTTTATTTTAACTTTATTTTTTTGAGAAATAAAGAGCTAAATTGTTTCATGAGTTTTCTGTACATATAATGAGGGAGGAGCCACTTCTACAAATGCCGCCTCCATCCCTCCTACTGATCCAGTCTCACATTTAAAATTGGCAGCTATTTCAGAACGCATTAATGCTGCATAAACACTGATAGCAACACCGTTTGTCCAAGAGCTTATCAATATTCCAGTCCTGACTAGTTCTCGATACCCATCTCTATCTGCTACATCATTTCTTTTCTCACAATGTGTTTATCAGACCCAGTCTAGGCCTTTTTCCGTACCAATAATATGCTCAAAGCCGCACCTTAAGGAATAGCATCTAAATCCAGGAGGTGACTCACATTTGGAATGGATAACCAAGTCTATCTTCCCACTAATCACCTCATTTGCTCCACGCTAGCATCTTGTGGGTACACTGCAACATTCTTCTGTATCATAATCCTCTGGCACTAGTTTGGAAATAGAGTGGCTTCTTGCACAGATGACAGCCTTTTTTTTTCCAGCTCAGCCTCCATATTGTTTCTGCCATCCTGTGCTCTCAGAGAGGTAATCAATTCCAGGCAGAAATGAGAATAGCTTTTTTCCGCCCTCTTCCTCACACTGTTTCTCTAGTCCACGGCAGGAAATGGAAGAGATTGTTTTATGTTTGCCCTTCGTAAAGTAGGGGGAGATGAATGGCACACTTTTTGGTTTTTTTTTTTTTTAAGTTAAAGCCTCTAGCCTGTAGAGAGCCTCCTCATCCTTCATTTATCTGTTATGATTGAAATGTCAGATTGGCTTTATCTGCCATCACATCTTCTCATCCAGATTCCCTCATCTAACAGGTCTTTTGCTTGGGGAAGAGTGAATCCAGCAATAACACCTCACACTGCCAATGCATCCATTCCATTTTATGGATTTTCTATTTGGGTCTGTGA
Source organism: Bryconaethiops microstoma (assembly GCA_037577275.1). Taxonomy (NCBI): domain Eukaryota; kingdom Metazoa; phylum Chordata; class Actinopteri; order Characiformes; family Alestidae; genus Bryconaethiops; species Bryconaethiops microstoma. The sequence goes on along the minus strand of JBBJLS010000001.1, from coordinate 36,269,596 downwards.
CGTATCTCACCGCGCCATGGATGGGATGTCATAACTCATGCACATATGTTCACAAACACACACACACACACACACACACACACACACACACACACACAGACACACACACACACACATACATGCGCACACATATTATGAACACCCCTGACTCGTAATCACTCTGAGTATCAATCATGTAAATAAGGTTGAGGAATTGTTCCTCCAAACTGTAAATCTCTTTCTCCTGCCTTCTTTCTTCTGTGTGCCAGTTAGAGATGCAGGAAAATTTTGAGTATTCCTAGAAGTAGTTATTTGTTGATGACCCAACAACTTATCAGAAACTCCTTAGACGAGCACTACTTTGCCGCCGGCTGTGACATATGAGAATTATTTCTAGAGATTTTTATTCAAGCATATACAAACATTTGTGTGTGTGTGTGTGTGTGTGTGTTTGAATAGAAATCTCTAGAAATATATATTATAGTTAGATTATTTACACTGTGTCAGTAGGCTTCTGAACATTGGCGGTCCTTATATGGAAATTTGGATCAAAGCTGTTTTTTTCTATGGTAAAACCCAGGACCTTCTTGCTTTGAGGTGATGTTTCGACAGTTCTGCCCACTGTGTAGTCAATGCTACAATCTGGGGGAAATGAAATTGTAAAATGTTCACAGGCAACATTTATCAGCTTTGGCTGTTTTAAACACTGTGGAGATTAGGGGTGTATCGATACAATCAGCTCAGGATTCAGTATGATATATGATTTAGGGCTCACGGGTCAATACACACTTGATATATTTAACAGCTTTAGACTGAAAACAATTCGATAGTCTCACCTTGTTTAGAGCAAAATCTGAACAAAGAAAAATGATGCTGATATTATGTTCTGGTGCCATTTACTAATGAAACTAGACCTGGAAGATGGAGAAAGGGTAAAGTATGACATGAATGTGATGGACTGGGTTGTTGATTGGCACCGTAAGGATTGCAGTTACATCAGATCTCATAATTAATTGAATGTGATTGTCCAAAATGCATAGTTACATTTTTGCATTGAAATATCATGACTTTTCAATGTATTTTTACACGCCCAACAGGTAGTAACAGTGGTGATTTCTGATTGTTGTTTTTTTTTTCTAGTTTTGAAAAGAGTTTCCCACCTGTCAGACGGGGTGCAGGTGCTCTATTTACTACCCAATTGTTCAGGCACCCATTGGTTTATTCTCAGTCTTCTGAATAAGACATGCTCATTCTGTCAGTTATGCCTTTTTTGTCTTTTCTTCTCATTGTGAGTCTGTGGATTCCTCCCAGGGAAGTCTATTATTTACCAGCAGGAGTAATTTAATTTGCCTCATAGATTTGAAATTACGTTAATTTTGAGGTGCTGCCAAATAATGCACCTTATTACCTTAATATTCCACGACACAAGCTGAGAAGGCTGAAAAGCCACAGCAGCATGTTGATGTCTTTTATTACCCCCACTCAAAGTCTTCTCCTTTACCCTCCTAGCTCCTTTTCCCACTTGGCGAGGTCCAGATGAAAGCTCCTTATTACTCCCAGTCATTAACAGTAGTGTTTCGGTTCAGGTCAGGGGCTGCTGATGAACTCACACAAGGAGGATTTGTTGTGATGAGTGTTTTGCTCGAGTTTTAATTACCCTCCACTGGGTGCCATCACCTGCACCGGGCTCAGAGGTCTGCGACGGAGCTGTCTGGCTTAGTACGAAAGGCACAAATCTCTAGCCAAATCCGCCGGATTTCAGCGCTTAGCATCAGCCCGACGCTGTGCCACCAGACAGCCACTGGATTGAGAATACTACCCACCCCACTGACTGGAGATGCTGTTAAAGTAACATGAAATAACAGGGGGGAATGGAATCGGCGGAACATGCTTTTGAGCCGTGTGACAGGGAAATCGGTGGAAGCTTCCCACTTCCCACTGTAGGCTGTACTACAAATTTACAACTTTAAAGATTTATACAAAATAACAGACAACTTCAGCATTCATAACTCTTCATCACCCTTAAAGTCAGTACTCTGTAGAGCCAAACAAGTTTGTTCCTGACTTCTTTGGCGAGCTCCTTGGCCATCATGGTGTGATGCCTCTTGCTTAGTGATGTTGCAGCCTTGCTTAGTGTTGTTTATACTGACAGACCATGTGACACTTAGATTGCACACAGGTGGAATTTCACTAATTTCACTAATTATGTGACTTTTGAATTGGTTGCACCAGAACTTTTTAGGGGCTTCATACCAAAGGAGGTGAATACATATGCACGCGCCAATTTAAATTTTTAAAAATGTATTTTATTTTTTTGATATATTTTTTTTCTTATTTCACTTCACCAACTTAGACTATTTTTTGCAGATCCATCACATAAAATAAGCTTAAAAAACATTACAGGTTGGAATGTAACAAAATAGGGGGTGAATACTTTTGCAAGGCACTGTAGCAACACCAAAACTCAACACTTTTCTGACACTTTGAGCACTGATCCATGCCACTCGTGTTAAATAAAACTACATTCAATAATAATGCTATAAACAATTTTATATAGTCAAAATTCACGCATTCATTTTAAACTAATATAAACAATAGGAGTATACAAATCCATATTGCAACATCTAGGTGCAGGTGTTTTAACATGTCCTCATGGTAAAGCTTTTCTTTGTACAAAGGCTCGTGTTTTAGTATTTGATAATCATAGGTGCTCATGTGTTTGTTTAGTCAGTTTCAGGTTGTTTTACTAAATTACTGCTAGGCTGGCAGTCTCTAAACTTTGGCTGGGATTAGTTTTACATAGTCAGACAAGGTCGTGTAATTTCACCACTGGACATTCCAAACATAACATGAAATCATGGGGACTATTTGGGTGACTATTGAGTTCTAGTGTTGGAAAAATCTGTAAATGAGATGTTTTGCCAAACTGTTCCTTTCAGTGACTGCATTAGACCAGTCATTAACAGGGAACATTGTTAAACAAAATCAATATTTTTTTATTCCATTGTATGTTTTAATGCTTCAAGGTGCCCACATAAGGTCAGACAGAATATTTATTTGGGATTGATTTGGCCCTTAAAGAAAACAAGTAAATGTGCCTCTATGTAGGGGAGCAAGAATAAATATTTCTACATAATATAATGGAATGTTTAGTGCCATTCATATAACCTTAATACAGTGTGGGGTTAGTTCAATTCACATCCGTTAAAAATCGACAAAATCTTTACAGATGGAGGACTGACTGCACATGAACTAAAATGGACTGTATAGGCATGTTCTGACAGGACTACAATTGCTGAGAGATACCAGTATTAATTATATTGCCCCACCGCCCCAAGTAAAATAATCCCACTCTTATGGTCCTTCCACAGGCATAAGAGCACAAAAACGCTCAAATACATGCTTCAGTATTGCCTGATTTTATCGTTCGACTGAAATATCAGTCAGGCCACTTTGAAATGCAGCAGGAGAGAAGGACCTTGTCGAAAGAATCCTGAAAATTCAAAGTGCAGCTTAACATCTCTTTCCTATCAAGTTTTCAGACATAAGAGGACTGCTTTTTTTTCATAAACCTCTCACTGGCAGCCCTGTACATGACGCACATAAGTAGCCCTTTTGACCCCTTTGAGCAATTTCAGTTCATGCAATGCCATTTTTCTATACAAAGCTCATCCAAACTGTCTTTTGTGTGCGTCCCGCTCTCTCCGGCATGATGTGGCAGGGTAATCAGGGAGTGTAGGGTCTCCTAGTGTTCTCATGTGTAAATGTCATCCATCATTGCCTCTAATAGGAAATTAAACCCTCCCCCTGTCCAAGTCCCCGTCAGCGGCCGCCACACGCCCACGATGTCACTCATTCAGTTGGGGCTTATTTTTGGAAATGACAGCAGAGTTCTGGGAAATGGTGCTCATCAACATTTGTCTGTTGTGTTGTTTTATTTTTTTATAAGCTGTCTTCAGAAATGAAACGGAGCAAATCGGAGTGGCTAAGCAGCAGCCGCGGATTGTGCCTTGGCTGTATGTTGACACAAGGTCCTGGCACGGGCTCTCTGAAAGCAGCACAAGGGCCAATGTCACATTAATGTAGACATCAGACTGGAGACACGTCTCATTTCACCGGGACAGTGCAGACGGAGAATGGAACATCTCATGAAATATACATCACTAGATCCGGCACCTCGACCGCGGCTTGTCACAACTGAATCTCTGCCGCCTGAAAGTAGCCTAAGCGCGGTCGTTTCTTTCAGGCAGGCATATTGCACAACGCTGCAGCCCCAAAATGTGCATAATGATACATCTGTTATTACTGCAAACATGGAATGCAATGCTACACTTTGCACAGGAGACACTTTCATCAGAATTGATAGAGCCAGTTTGAAGTGGCGATATTGCAGTCCCAGGGCCCCGGTGCGAAATCAACGAAAACCAACTGCGGTGAAATATGCCATGCAGTCAGATATCTCCATCCCGATATCTGATCGCACATCACTGTGTGTAATTTCATATCCACAAATTGTGCAGCTTCTATTTTGGTGAGCTCATGTTTCAACCTTGCCGAATTTCAACTGGCTCATACAAACTTGCTTAGGCATCGCAGAGCAACAGCTGAGATCCACTAGTTCTCGTCATGTCCCAGGTGGTCAGATGTACAGAAATGAATATGCCGCATTTACATAAACAGAGAGAGAGCATACTGGCTTTTCGGCTGTATGCTTATATGGCTTGGTGGTTGGGGAATTGCCCCTGTGATCAGAAGGTTGGAGGGTTTGAATTCTAGGACTGACAGTGGCATCACCCTTGCACAAAGTACCATCCCCGCACACTACTTACCGGTGCTATTGTCGGCTGCCCACTACGTCACTTGGGTGAATAGATTAATGTAGATTCAATTTGGCACTAGCAGGTTGTGAAGGTCAAATGAAAATCTTACTTGTCATGGTCTCACCTCCGTGCACTTCTGTTTGGTCTGTGTTAATCTCCCATCGATCGCCCGGCGATGTGTGGTGATATATACGGTCCGATGCACAGTATATAGACGCTAGTGCCAGACTAGTATTTGATATGATTATGATGGATATAAAAAAATTATTAATACTGTTATGGCCGGTGGAAGAAAGCTAACTTATATGCAGAGTTCAGGCTAAAGTATGAATGACTGTGTGTATATGTCATTTTTCCATTAGAGCTGCCACTATTGTCATTTTTTAATATAATATAAAATAATTTTGAATATAATTTTCAAGTTCAAGATATGTTTAACTTCAAAAAGTGAAGCTTTATTTTTATTATTATTATTATTATTATTATTATTATTATTATTATTATTATTATTAGTAGTAGTAGTAGTAGTAGTAGTAGTAGTAGTAATAGTAGTAGTATTGTAGTTGTTATATAATTTCCTATTACAGGCAATTATGGCTGTTATTAATCTTATATTCTTCTTCTTCTTCTTCTTATTAGTATTATTATTATTATTATTATTATTATTATTAATTATTATTTTTTTATTTTTATTTTTTTTACTGTTGTTTTTGTAGTCATAGTATAAATACATGTACTAGTTTGAAATATTACACCAGTTCTGTTCAGTTATTTTCAAGGTCTATTACAATGTTAATCTGTTCATCTTAAAAATAAATAGTATTATTTTTAAATATATAACGGTTGTTGATTCATGGGTATGTGATCAGAGACTCACCTGTTCACAGCCTGTTTTTAAGACACTGGGGCACATGCTAAACATTAAGAATTTGCTTTAATTTTACCTTATCTCCTGTATCTCCATGGTAGCATTTGGCTTGACAAATGTTTCTGCGCTTCAGTACTTCATAAAAGTGGATTTTTAAAAGGCTTTTTCATTTTATAATCTTTTATTTTATCAAATACTATTGATGTTTGTTGTAGCCATAATTGTGATTATTGTATAAGGTGCTGAATATGCTTTTCTGAATGTATCATGCATATTTGCGTGCGCGCGCGTGTATGTGTGTGTGTGTGTGTGTGTGTGTGTGTATGTGTGTGTGTGCATATTTGTGCATGTGTGTATGTCTTCTCCTGTGTGTTACTGTCAGTGTTGTTAATCTGTGTGTTCCTGCTAATCAGTGATAACAGTCAAGCCTGGTGGATGTTTGTTGTATTGAGCGGAGGCTCACTGGAGCGCATTTCACAACGAGCCACAAAATACTGGTTTATGTAGCGTTCCTGCAAAATTCCCGCAATATATGATATGCATCCCAAAAACAGCGCTTCGAAGCTCACCGATTATGCAGATCTTCATTAACAGTGTACCCTCTTTAAATCATTCCTGAGCACAGGGCGGACAAATGCAGGTCCCTTAGGCCGTTCCGCAGTGCCTGAATGCTCTGTGTTGTGCGAGACATGTCGGCTAAATCAACGAATCAATCTTGTGTGGTGCTGTGGGTAATTGGAGCACACCAGCTTTCATTTGAAGGTAATTAGATGTGTATGTGTGTTAATATGACTGGGCTTCTGCATTGTGAGAGTGTGTGGGTGGGAGGCCAGAACTACACTGAAGGAGATAAACCCCTCTAGTTTACATCGAAAAAGAGAGAGCATGACCGTGCTGGTTTGATGTGCGATTTAAGAGCTGACTGAGATTTGAGTGCAATGAAAGAGATGTCAGCACTGTGCAGCGTGGTCAAACAGACTGCCAATATATTGAATTGGGTGGCAGGGGCATTAAGTCTTATCAATTAAATGTATATATGCTCCAGAAAATGGAACATTTAAAGTTACGTGGTATAAAATATAAACCTTCAATAACCGAATTACATCTCTTTTAAGATTCCGTAACTACATAATTAAATATTTCAGTAACTACATAACTATCTAACTATCTAATTTACAGCCTATATTACAACTATGTAATATTTTAACATACCATAAGTAAGCGTTACAAGTGTTTTAATAATAGAAGTTTTTTTACTAATACTGCATAATAACTACATAATTATTTATTTAACATTGTTCAGTTATTTAACTAGCAACTTTCTGTGACCTACACAATTATTTTCCTAACATACTTTTGCATCCCATATATTTCTTTACCAAGCATCTTTTTGTGACCTACACAATTATAAAAATTTTCTGTAATCCATGTACATGTAGCAAACTACTTTCATAAACTGGCACATTTAGGCAACATCCTTCCACCTGAATCTGTGTCTTAAATGAAGCAAAGCCAAGACTGGAGTTTGGGATCACGGAACACTAAAAAATGGAAAGAATGAAAAGTCATAAAAGATCAATTCCCCACGGTAGGTAGTGCTGTGTCTCACACCTCCAGGGTTGGGTGTTTAAGTCCGAGTCCTGGCCTTGTGTGTATGGAGTTTGCATGTTCTCCTCGTGGTGGCGTGGGTTTCCTCCATGATCTCTGGTTTCTCCCACAGTCCAAAGACAAGTGCATCTGGGTTTCTTCGGGGTTTCAAAATTGTCTGTGACTGAAAGGTGTGTGCACCCTGTGGTGGACTGGAGCCTGTGGTGGGCTGGAGTCCCTGCCTCGCACCCGCTGGCTCTGGCACCTGCTACCCTAGTGAGGATTAAGCTGTTACAGAAAGTGAGTAAAATTCCAATTTTTTATTTTATGAGCCATTATGGATTATTATTAATAAATCGATAAGTGATTGATAAAGTGTGTAAACACTGATCTTACTGGCTCCTATTCCTTTAAAGATGCAATTTGATACAATCAGACTTGCTGCCTGCTCTCTTAATTAGTTTCTTGGACACATCATCTCTCTTTATACAACTTTTTGTCCTCTCTCTCCATTTTACCAGCTAATTAAGCTAAAAAAAAAAGGGATGGAAGGTAGAAACTATTTAACCCCTGTTGTCTAATAAAATTTTCCATTTCCATTCTATTATCTGCTTCTTACTAACAGCAGAAATCCAGCTCAGCCTTAAACACATATTAGTACGCACAGCGCCACAATTGCGTGCTTTGTAGGGATTTATTGTATACACATATAGACCTTCCTGTTCTTAAATTTCCAGATGCTTAAATGCTTTTTACAACCTGGAAGAGCACGCCACTAGCGAGAAAGACGCTGATTATCTGAGCCGCACAGAGCTGTGTGTGATGCAATTGCCTTTTCTTAGCTTGTGGATAATAACACAATTGACTGTCACACGGTGATGTAACGCTTGAGGTCCCCGGGCGGAGGGGAGATAACTGAATGCATGAATATTCGAGATGAAGACAGAGTGGTATATTTCAGAGACTGACATAGCTGAATTGATTACTTAGCAAAGGGGAGCTTAACTGGTTTTAAATGCTCACCCACAGACAAATACCTCCATGCCACATTCCCACGCAATGCGTGGCCACAAAAGAACATCATTTACACTCAATTCAAGAAGGGCAAGCCACTGCCTGACTTACAAAAGTAGCATCCCGCAGCTATACGATCTCTGGCGTATAACCACAAGGCATTGTTCCGTTTTTATTTTGCTTTACATTTGATTCACAACTTTGTTAAGTCAACCATTGAGTGAATGGAATGTCAAATGAATTTGCCATTTAACCTTATGCAATTCTTGGGCCTTGACCACAATGTTCGGCCCGCTGGCTAACCAATGAAAGCTCTGTGCTTGGTTTATTAGAGCGAGCTAATGCTATGATCATTGCCTTTATGACTCCCAGCGACTATGAGATTTATATGAGCTGCAGAACTAAGCATGAGTGAAGAGTGGGATAGAGACCAACTGTATTAAAGAGATGACCAGGCCAATCCCGAAGCTCACAAACTCATTTTGATTTTCTCTGTTTTGGTCTGGAAGATTGGTGTATCCCAGCGGATATTCCCCATTGATGCTGTGGCCAGCATTGCTGTGCATGTTCTTATCAGCTGATATGCTCCCCACATATTTTATTAGGGACCCTGGGAAGGTCTAACTGTAAAGTTGATGGAGGAAGAATTCACTACAATGGGATGCCAGAGGTAAATATACATCCTTTCCTGTCATTCAGATCTGCAACACATTCAAAAAAGGTTGGGACAGGAGCAATTTAGGGCTAGTAATGAGGTAAACTGGTTAAATAATGATGAAACAGGTGATGTCAACAGGTGACTGTAATTATGATTTGGTACAAAAGCAGCATCCAGGAAAGGTCTAGTCCTTTAGGAGCAAAGATGGGCCGAGCATCACCAGTTTGCTAACAAATACATGAGAAAATTATTGAAATGTTGTCACAATGAGGAAGTAACAATAACGTACCTGGCCAGGAGTTCGTCCGTGCAGCGTGATGGATGAACCCATGCGCGGACAGAAGCGAGAGGGTTGGTAATATCATGCACGTTGTTCTGCAAACGCTCTACCAAAGAGTTAGGATTCCCACCAGAACCAGCGCTCACATTCTTGCACACAAAGAAGGTGAGTACTCACGTGAATCCCGAGTTGACATGGCTGGGCGAGTAGAGGAGACCCAGTGAACAAGCAACTAGGATCTACCTGTTTCCTGTTTATATACCTTGTGACGCGCTCATTTCCTGTGACCCATGCGTGTCACGTGACTGGTACATGTGACAAATGTTTAAAAACAATGATCCTCAAAGAAAGATAGGAAGAGTTTTGGATATTTCACATTGAACAGTGCATAACATAATTAAAAGATTCAAGGAATCTGGAGGAATTTCAGTGCGTAAAGGACAAGGGCGCAAGCCTAAACTGAACAACCATGATCTCTGATCCCTCGGCACTACATCAAGAATCGTCATTCATTTATAAGCAATATGACCACATGGGCTCAGGACTACTTTGGCAAACCTTTGTCAAGTACCACATTTATGTAGTTACATCCCCAAATGCCAGTTAAAACTGTACTGTGCCAAAAGGAAGCCCTATGTTAACAGTGTCCAGAAGTGCCGTCGACTTCTCTGGGCTCGGAGGCATCTGGGATGTTCCATCACACAGTGGAAATGTGTGCTGTGGTAAGATGAATCAGTATTTCAGGTATTTTTTGGGAGAAATGGACGCCCTGTGCTCCGGACCAAAGAAGAAAAGGATCACCCAGACTGTTACCAGCAACCAGCAAGTCCAAAAGCCAGGGTCTGTCATGCTATGGGGTTGTCAGTGCCCTTGGCAAAGGTAACCTGCACTTCTGTGATGGCACCATTAATGCTGAAATGTACATAGAGATTTTGAAACGCAATATGCTGCCTTCAAGAAGACATCTTTTCCAGGGACGCTCATGCATATTTCAACAATACAATGCAAAACCACATTCAGCACACATTACAAAATCCTCGCTGCGGAGGAAGAAGGTATGGGTACTTCACTAGCCTGCCTGCAGTCCCAACCTGTCTCCAATAGAGAATGTGTGGTGCATTTTGAAGCGCAAAATGCGACAACGAAGGCCCCGTACCGTTGCCCACCTTAAGACTTGTTTGCAGGAAGAATGGGACAAAATTACACCTGAAACATTTCATCACTTAGTGTCTTCAGTCCCTAAACGTCTTTTAAGTGTTGTGAAAAGGAATAGCAACATTACAAAGTGGTAAATGCTTTACTTTTCCAACTTTTTTTAAATGAGTTGTAAGAACCAAAATTGGAATGTGTTTATTTTGAAAAAAAAACCCAATAAAATTCATGAGGAACATTTTAAAATAATGTGCTGTTGTATTGTTTTTACTGTAATACATGTCAAAGACAATTTAACAAAGTACTGTTTTCAGTTTGATTTTAATTTAACATACCGTCCCAATTTTTTTCTGATTTGGGGCTGTGTGTGTAATATATATACATAAAATTGAACATAAAATTGAAATTAAGAAAAAAAAAAAAAAGAAAAAAAAACCCACCACCACCCTGTATCCCCCCCACCCTGGCTCTGTTTGATCAAGGCGCAGCAGTATAAACCTATGCAAAGTACAAAGGGTGATAAATGTAGAAATACCTGAATGAAGGTCACTTAGTCAGGCATTACCAGCAGCTCAGTAAAATGAGAAATAAAAGGTTGCCATTTATGATAGAATCTAGCAGTAGACCCTCTCAAAGTGTACTTAATCTTTTCTAGTTTCAAGAAAAAAATGGTTTGACTAAGCCACTGTGAAGTGGCAGGAGCTCTGGTGGACTTCCAGCAAAATAAAATTGTGCGTCTAGCTATTAAGGACACAAATGCAATAACATCATGCTGCACGGGAGTGAGAGGAATTGAGCCATTAGTAAACCCAAAAATTGCTATCAGTGGACACGGGTGTATCGTCAAACCACATACCTTAGACATGATCTCAAAAAAAGACAACCAAAAAGGGCTCAGTTTTAGACATAGAAAAAACATGTGAGTCAAATGATATGGGAAGCTATGACATTTTACGCACTCATCAGATACCTCAGGGTATATGGTAGAAAGACGTGCTTTAGAAAGGTGAATCCTATGTACGATTTTAAATTTTATCAATCCAAGGTGAGCACAGGAAGTAGTGCTTCTTACATTATCGATGGTAGCTTCCCAGCTTTCTTCAGATAGACTCAGACCTAATTCTCTTTCCCAGGCTAACTTAATTTTGGAGAGTGGGTGAATGTTCAAGGATAAAAGAAAGTTGTATAGTTTCGAAATCACTCCTTTAGCATAAGGATTATTCGAAAGCAGATCTTCCCAGGCCTGCTTCAGGGCAAATAGAGGAAACATCCGGAAAAGTTTCGGAGACAAAACTACGTATTTAAAAATAGTGGAACATGTGGGTCACAGGTAGATCATAGGTAGAGGACAAGTTAGAAAAGAGTCAAACACCCCATCTACAAATAAATCCCTTACAGATGTAATACCTTTGTCATGCCATAGACTAAATGTCAAATCTAGAAGTGAAGGGGAAAATATTGATAGGGATATTAGCTGAACCAGAGCAAAACTTAAAGCAACGTCTAAACTGAGACCAAATCTTGTGTACCGGGCAAGGTCTAATAGGCAGTGTTGAATAAAGTAAGGCCGGAAGTGAAGAGGATTTACAAGAGGACAACTTAAAATAGCACCAAGGGGTGCTAAAAGATTTAACCCAATGGCATAGTCTTTGAATATGCGCAGCCCAATAAAAGATTAGGTAAAGCCAAGCTACCACTAAGCCTGCACTTCTGCAAAAGGCTTTTACGAATTCTAGGAGCTTTGCCCCTCCATAAAAAGGAGTTATTAGCTTGTCAACAGAAACAAAAAAGTAATTGGGCAAAAAAAGGAGGATGGTTTGAAATAGGAAGAGAAATTTGGGTAAAATTTTCATTTTGACCACATTGATCTTACCTACCAACGAGAGGTGGAGACCATTCCACCGTCTAATGTCCGATTTGAGCTTTGAAATTAATGGAGTAAAATTGGCTGAGAATTAATCAGAAAACTAATGTGACGTGGATGCCTAAGTTCATACAACCTCATTTTACCTAGTAGATATCCTTTATTGACACAGATGTTTTCACAGCAGATCAATTCTGTAGCAAAACAACCCCCAAATCATCCTTTAATTCAATAGAACTGAATCATAGTTCCTTGGTTGAGCCCTTTATACAATGGAGACTGTTACAAAGCAGCTTTGTAGATATCTGGGTCCAGTATCATAATGAGCAAGTCAAGGGCAACAGTGGCAATACAATACACTATATGAGGCACATTTAGATCTTTCAGAGGGAAGATGTGTGAGATATGCCAGTGATCCATGTTAAATGGGTATGACAGGGGGTGGTCCAGACAATTAGGGGCATTATATATTGTTTAATATGTTAACTGTAAGCAGAAATGACTTAACATAATGAGACCAGATAATTCTGTAGTGAGGGTGCATGCTTATGACACTTTTCCACTTGCACAAGGAATTGTACCTTACCATTATAAATAAAGCAAGCCGTACTCGTCCTGCTATACAGCTTTCTGATTGAACGAAATGTTGTCATCAAAACATGGAAAGAGTACAACTGTCTGTTTGGGCTGAAGATAAACTTCAGCTAGAGTTTTCCATGATTCTAAAAAATGTGCCTTTAACTTTGTGAGAAGCGTGAACATAAACCAAGACATCACTTACAAGTTAGAACGTTTAGGTTTTCATTACACAGAAAAAGGATGCTGAGAAAAAAATTCAAGCAAAACTATAAATAATAAAAGACCCCAATATCAAAAGCAACTTTCCGCTAGTTCGTCTCCATGAACACGTTTTTGGGACAGCGACCGATCATAAACTGTGAGGTGAGTATTGCGCTGAGAAACACCATTACCAGACTGAGATACACTGGAAAATCAAAGTGTGCTACCAGTTCTGTGTCTTCGCAGTATGGTTTAGATACAGCAGGGTTCCTGTATGCCATTAGTATATAACAACCTGATGTGCAGGTTATTCAATGTGCTGGTTAGCTAATAATATAGCAAATATAGCAACTTTGAAATAGCCTGAACCTTGGTCACATTTACTTGCAGCCCACACACAGTGATGCAGAACAAAACCAGGTGTGATGGCCAGAACCCAGGGAGATAGCCAGAACCCAGAAATGATCTCAGCTACCTTTAAACCATCATTACCAAAAGTGACCCACCATTCAACCACAAAACCTGGGCTGTTACGCTGTAAAGTCATCTTAACTCAATATAGTAATACAGTCTGATTGCCGAATGTGTATCATACAGTCTCTCCTCATGTGTTTATTGATAGTTAGTGATAACTGATAATGTCAAAAAGGGTTCTTTCCTTTTTTGGATATTCTATCTTGCTGTATGAGGGGCTCATAAAGGTCAATTCAGCCAAAGCAGTGACACTATTAGTCCAAGATTCCAATTTCCAAGTTATAGTTCACCAAAATTAAACTTGATGTGAAATTTCCGGTGACATTTGCAGACTGGTGAGTGTATCTTCAAGTCAATACATGGAATATAAATGGGTGTGTCCTTGTGTCCATAGATTAATAATGTAGACAGACTTTTGTGTAATGCATGGGTGTGATTGTGAGTTTATAAAATGGGCATGCAAAGTATACACAGACACTACCATCAAACACATGGACGGGAATCAAACCCAGGACCTTTTTGTTGTGAGGCGACAGTACTACCCACTGTGCCACTGGGCTATTTTATGAATAGAAAATTCAAAATGACTGAATAAATAAATGAATTGTGCCAGTTATCTGTTCTGATGAAGCCTTTTTTCTCCCAGATTAAGGAATTTATCAGTTTAAAACTTTAATGGGCTGTTGAATTTTGCTATTTTTACTTAGACTTAAAAACATGCTCATATATTCATTGAGAGGAATCCCACTGAAACAAGTGGAATTTCACATACAAATTTGCTGGTAAATGCAAGTGAGTGTAGGCCTTTAGACATAGAAGATGTTATAGATACAGGAGCATGATTGGCATAGCGTTCACAAGTTCAGAACACCGAGTGAGCAGTGCCCACCTGGGGGGAATCTGGCAGTCATGAAGCTAATTATGAGTCATTTGATTTGGAGTTTGACAAGGAAGTGAAGGCAAACTACTCATTAAAAACTCTGGAGCACCCAGGTGAGGCCTTTCACTGCAGCGGGGAGGAAAGTGGCATAATCATAGCACCAGAGTGATCAAAGAGGTTCAAAGCAGAGTGGTTACAAATTTTCAGCAGAAGAACGTGTGGCTGTCACTAGGGAATAACTGGGGGATGGGGGTTTTCCAGTCAGGCAGGCCTAGCCAGAATCACAATGCACCGCAATGTATGTGTAATGATGTGAGGGTCGAGGTGAGCAAAGGTTTTAGGTTAAAGAACAAGTAACAAAAACACAAACATAAACAAGAGGTCCGGGACACAAAAACACAAGAAAGATGGCCGAAGAGTGGAAAATATACAGGTTTAACAAAAAATATACATTTTCATATACAAAAACAGCACAACTAGAAATTACCATAACTTCTAAAAGCGAGTTTTACGAAGAGAATAGTTTTTACAAAGAATCCAGAAACACAGCATGAAATACAGGTGTATTTATACTAATTAAGGAAATAGGAACACCTGGGCAGGGGTAGAAACTGGAACTAGACACAGGTGAACAGGATAACAAGAGGCAAAGCTGAGACCAAAACACATGGAGAATGTAAACAACAACGTAGACAAGAAAACAGGGAGAAGAAAGAACATAACAACAAGTCAAAAAAACCCAGGAAAACATATGTTGTATAGAATATGTTGTATTTTATCCATACCATGCAGCACTGAAGGAAATACAGCTATGTTATTCGTGAAAAAATTCTGCGTTATCTTGCAGTTTAATTGACTGAGTGTGTGATACTGAACTGCATAATTGCTGTGTGGCCAGGGGGTCACATATTCAGTCACATATGGTTAAACCACAAAGATGAATCACTAAACAAAGCAAATGTATGAATCAAATCATGTTTATATATGTTAAACATTTTACTGACCAAAGGCCTGAGTAAACAGGTCACAAACACTACCTCATCGTCACCTGGACTTCATCATTAATTTGCTATTAATAGTCATGTCATCTTTTTTTATTTGTTTTATAATGCCTCAAGACTCCCAAGAACATATGTAAAGAGCCTTCTAATTGTCATATATATATTAAAATCAATAACAATGCCAAAACACTACTACTACTACTACTACTACTACTACTACTACTACTACTAATAATAATAATAATAATAATAATAATAATAATAA
>JBBJLS010000001.1:36219847-36253874 GCA_037577275.1 Bryconaethiops microstoma | reverse complement strand
ATTGTTGTTGTTTTATACTGTTGTGCTTGAGAGACACCATCGACCGGAATCAAATTCCTTGTATGTGTCGCTCACATTCTCGGCCAATAAACGCGACTCTGATTCTGATTCGGTGACTGATGCTGTACGACGGGCTCTGGGTCCAAAGTCCATTGGACACTTGCTGTGTCTGCTGGCTGCAGCTTGTGTGAATGTATGCCAGCAGGCTGCATGAACATACTGCAGCAGTGTCGCATCAAGAAGCATCTTGTACAAAACTGGGCACTCCGTCAGATGACGCACGCCGCCATTATAGGTATAGCCAGTTAGCCGCCGTTCTAGTGTTAAATAATTTTTATTTTCCAAAGTCACAGGGAGCACCAACATAAGGATGAAAGAGTCGACCCCTGGTCTAGAGAATGACTAAAGCAGACTGTATATCAAAAGCAGGAGCTACAGTCTCTAAATTGTAAACCTAACAACAAGGTAGGCATATTTAGTATAGTGACCGGTAAGTGTACATGGTATGTAACTCCTGAAGTGATGCTGTGCACCACAAACACTAGTATGCCAGAGCAGAAACTGTTCTGACCAATTTTTGCAGAATTGAACCTACCATGTGCTCCATAATTATTGATAAAGACATGTTAAAAAGGCCAAGGTTAAATGTATGTGTTTAATTACCTCATTAAAAATATCCTAAACAAATTCACTGAAGAAAATTTTGTCTAAGAAAATAAAAACAGCTAAACACTGCACCTCTGCTGGAGACCAAAGACATCCCTTTACCACCATGTGTGTTAAACAGGACAGCCGAATTTGAGTTCCATGCTCATGCCTGGTTAGTGATCACATATGGTAATGACAATGTTTGAGTCAAGTCCAACTGAAACGTGCAGGGGCTCAGTTCAGGGTATGGAGTGATCAAACAGGACCGGGATGTATGTAAACCGCACCATGATGGCACGGAACTTGCAGCACACTTTATATTATATCTCAGGTTGGTTTACCATTCATTTCTCACAGCCTTAAATATAAATTTGTTAGGATTGTAGAAAGCTCCCATTGAAATTAATCTTCAGCCCAAACAGCTAGTAGTCCTTGTGTATTGTCAACTTCCCAGTTGTTAATTTGGATCTCCATTATTGTTTTTTTGAGCGGACAATAAAAAAATAATGGTTTCTTAACATGTTACAATCACAACATTTCGACCAGCCAGAAAGAAAGTGATGCAGTCAGCTCAGCTGCAGTCTGCTTTCGACTGTTAAGCAGGGCCATGATAGAACAGGTACGACTCGGGTATGGGTAACTTTACTTGTAATGGAAAAACGTTGGTTCATGATAGAGAATGGTTCCTTGTGCCAGTGGAAAAGCGCAAAAATTGAACTCTGGAAGTGAAAATTGGACTCTGGAAGTCAAATATGCTCCTAATGTGAGACATTACTCAACGTGGAAAAGGTTAGAGAATACACATATGAAATTAGGCATTGTGTTGGTCTTCATAAATTCATAACTTGAAAAAAATAGCTAGAAATACCTGAAAGTGCACTTGCCCACTCTTGGGAGGTTTGTACCAACTTGAGCTGTAGGAAACATTCCTGGAAGACCACATACAATGACAACTGTTTGAAAGACAAAAAGGATCCCATACGGCATTAAAAGAGAAGACTAGTTGCTGTGCTGACAGATGAAGCATGCAATAATATTCTTATTCGTAAACTGCTTGTCTTGCTCATTACTGTAGTAGAGTCACATAAAGATGACACAGAAACTGCAACTGAGCTTGTGAGATTCTTTTATAAACAGACAGCAGTTTCAACGTCAGCATATTGGCCCTAGGTTTAAAGAGACTGTTTTGTTTTCCTTTCTGATAATTGCAAGTTACTTGGTAACAAAGACAAATAGTACAGTTACAATACATTTGAATTTTAGTCTAAAGCTGCTTGTGAATGCCTTATGTAATAGTCAGTTCTGTGTCAGTTATAGTGTCTTTTATTCTGTAGCATGCCTTCTTGACCTTGTGGGATCTTAATTTAGTGATGGTGTTTCATACAGACTTTCTAGTAATTGAACTTGCACATTTCTGGGGCCTGAAAACTTCTAGTAACACATTACAGCATAATAACCCTCATGTTTACTGGCATTGTCCTTAATTGCTGGATAAAAAACTTAAATCAAAAAAGCTTTTGGGTGCTGAAGCTCTCTCCTGTTTGTGTACACTACTTCATATGTGTCCTGTACAGATGTCCATTGGACTTCTATTTAATGGCACTATTTCAGACCACTATTTGCTGAGCTGCAAATTGACAACCACATCCAGAGATTTATCAGTGAGGAGTATGAATGATACACCAATGAATGAACTGAATATTGGTGACTATATAAACTAAGTAGTCTGAAACAATCATCAGTCATAATTACTAATCTAAAGAATAGATGCGATTTGAGCTGAAATTCAAATTAATGTAAATGAATGTTATTAACTGTGGGGGCTACACTGGTTTCATAGTAAACATCAATATGATTTTGGCCTTTAATTATTATTACTAGTAGTAGTAGCAATTGCTGGCTACCTAAAATTGGAAATTATTATGATCTAAATATTGTGATCTTCTCGTGTGTCCCTGCAGGATCCTTGAGCTCCAAGAGAAGGGTGACCTGGACATCCTGAAGCAGAAGTGGTGGCCGCGCAAAGGCCGTTGTGATTTGGACAGAGGCGCTGAGGCGCAGCCGGAAGGCCGAGCGCTGAGACTGCACAGCTTTGCTGGGGTTTTCTGCATCCTAGCGGCCGGGCTGCTGCTGGCCTGCCTGGTTGCTGCTCTGGAGACATGGTGGAATGGCCCGCGCTGTCGGCGGGCGCAGCCCAAAGAGGTGACCCCCCAGGCGGCAAAGCCGCGGCCAACCCCTGCCCGTCACGCCCGGGACTGTGCTGCCACTGCCACACTCTACTTTATGGATCCAGATGCCACTGACGGCAGCCCCGATTTAGTCGAACTCCAGTACACGCAGCTATAGGTGTGACCCGCAATCCTAAACTTCCTTACAGCCTTACTTGCTCCAGAGAAAAGAAGAAGGGAAATTCACATGCTTTTACATTTTTTTTCTTTTTCTAACTTTTTCTAAAACAGTTTATCTTGGTTCTTGGCAATTTGCCATGGGCATGGGATAACACTGTGCATCTGACATTTGAGAGGAGGCATAATTATCATCGTTCAAGATGAGCATGGTATTTTTAGATCCCACCACCCTGGCTTTATTGGCCATTTTACTCTGTGTAATCACCCATCAAATCGTTCATTCCAGCTCTGTTACTTTAACATGCATGCTAGGGCTTCTGCATGCCCATGCAAAGGGCTACAAGCTAAAGGCTAAACCTGGATCCCTAAACTAAAGTGTGTGCAATGAGGAAGCCAATGGGCTACTTATTCAAAAATTAGGAATTACCATTCCTCCTTCCCCACTGAATGCCAATGGGTCTCTTATAGTAAACATACCTGACTTACAAGAGCTCTATGACTAATTTCAAGTGCCCAGGTATGACATGTATGACAGATATCACCTCAAAACAGCCATCTCTGAAAATTCCAGTCAATTGACGGTGGAGAATTGAGTTGTAGTACCTGTTTGCCATTAAAAAAATGCTGCTTTCAAGTGCAGTTTGTAAAGGTTGGGGGAGTAGTTAGAATCAGATGGGATAAACCTTACCTACCATTGCTTTTCTTCGCAGATAAGAAGTAGATTATAGTAACCAAGAAGACTGAAAGTGGGGGAGAATGAAGTAGAAAAAGTAAAGCAAGTGGTGTTTTTGCCAGCATCTACACTTAAAGAGAAAGTCTTTAACTTAAAATAACACTGCTGTAGCAGGAATGGATGTGAAAGGCCTTATGGTGGTTAATTAAATAACACTTCAAATCTGTCAAAAGGAAGCAGTGATAAAGCTGCTAGAGTTGTCCTCAGTTAGAGAAGGGTTTATTAATAGGGAGTTTGTCCCTCTATTGTTGCCTCTCGTCTTCCAGGAAGAATTTGGAACATTCCAGAGGTAGTAGATGAAGCTCTACCACCCCATAGAGCACAGTTTCACTACTCCACAGCACAAAGCTGGGGGTCTTTATAGTCCTATAGTCAACTCTTGGCATTGTGCACTGCAACTGCCACTGAAGGTCTGGCTTCTGTTTGATCTGATTGGTCAGTACAGGCTCGTGACTGTAGCACCTCTGGTTAGGTGACATGTGTTTTTGATATTCTAAATGAAAATAAATACACATCCAGAGAAAGCAATTTTGCACATTTTAAAACACCAATTATGTGCCCTAGGCAAAACTTATGGGACATTTTCAGTTTTAATTTATGTCCTATTATGTTAAATTGAGGAAATAAATAGATTTATTTATTTGTCATAAATGACTAATTTAGGTTGGTTGCCTATTGAGGATGTATTAATATATTTCTTATTAGAAAATAAGCAAAATTTATAATTGGCCAGAGGTGTTCAGACTTTTGCACACAACTACATATCACTAAGCATTTGTCTGACCCCACATCCCCAGTCCTCAGCATTAACAGCATTTTCAGAGTGTTATTAGATGAACTGCCCATTATTTCATTCTATATAAAGAGGTATAAGGGATCATAAGTGCTGTAAGATTTACAGTCAGTTTACAGTTGCTGAAGGTAATGAGAAAAGTATGTGTGATTGTGACTGAGATGCATTAAGAAAGTTCTAACTCGCTTCTAGAATGCCACTCACAGTTGAAGAGGAAACTTTGACTCCATCCATTCCATTATGTCACCATTTTCTGTTTGTGTAATTTAACCGTACATGGACTCTCTGTAAGGAGATAGAGTGAGTGAGAGAGACAGATAGACAGTTTTCCCGCTACTGTTTACTTCCCCCTACTTTCTACTTGACAGCGATCTGTCTCTTTTTGTTGTCACTGATTATTATTATTGCGTCTGATTATGTTACTCACGCATTATATAAGCCATTCAGTAATCACACTTTTTCCCCATTATTACGGTCTATGGCCTATAGTTATGTTGTCTGCTACTGTGAATGCTACAGTTATTTTTAACTAGTTGTTTAAATGCCGGAGTGCACTTGTGAAGTTATTTAATAGCTTTTGAACTTGAAACCCATGTAGAATAGCTCAGCAGCTCCTGGTGTTTGTGAAAACAATCAAGAAAGTTGTTTTTTGTTTATATCATGCTTATTTTGAACCATGAAATCATACAGTTCAGGGTATACAATGTCTAGCCTGAACTGTATGACTTCATGGATGAGTAATTTATTTAAGCTTTGGGAGCCATGCAGGATGCACAAAATGCAAGGTCTCCAGATACATATCTTCCTTTGAAACCAAATAAAAAAATATACACAGAGTTCCAAGGGGTGGAAATATCTAAGTGTACTGGCCCTATCATCAGGAGAACATGAATTCATCCATGGCTGGGAGTCCAAAGAAAGCACAAATGGCTTCACACTCTCTCAACATCAGTGCAATCCTAGCCAGCAAGGACATCTGTAACAAAGTGATTAGTGTTCTCCTCCAAGCATTTTACATTGTCCAATGACATTGCACTGGCACAAGTTTAAAAAGATGCAGAGGCTGGATTCACCTGACCTGGATTCACTTCAGCCCCCAAGTGTTGGTGGTATTGCGTGATTGAGCCCTAGGTAGTGCGTGGAACTGGAGACGACTAAGTTGGGCAGAGAAATAACAAAAATGCACAGTTCCTCTTTCAATACGCAGTACAAGTGCAAAATGACACTGTATTGGCTATAATTAATCTACACACAGTCTCTTCCACATCAACTCAGCGTTGGTATGATCAGTCCAGTTATTAGAACTACTAAAATTACTGACTGGTCTATATGTAAACACAAGAAACTAGTCTCATCATTCTTCAATTAAGCTTGGATTTACATTGAAGAGAAATTCTCAAAGACAAGTTGTCTAAAAATAAGTAAGTTAAATAATAAAATCTGGACAGTCAATTACATGTATAAATAAAATGTCCACTGGTAGCATATCAACTTTCATCAGAGCATTGTGTTAATGCATTCAGGAAGTTTCCATTATAATATGGATTTCTACATTCATCTATGACTTCTAATTGGTTATAGACCTGTAGCATCAGATGCTGTTCATTTAGTCCGTCACGTTCACCATATCGCTTATGCATGACCACATGCCCCTACATGAGTGTCAGCTTCTTAATTCTCAACACACACTATTTTCACCCTCAATTTATGAATTGCAACTGATTTATGATTTGTTGAGTAGTTTAATAGAAAATCATTATTAGAAGACCACGAGGATCCAATGAGAAGAAGGAACATTTCATGAAAAAATCTCACCCTTTCAATTCATTTTCCTTCTTCTTAACCCATCAATACTTTCCTTTAACTTTTACTTTATGTCCATATTGTTTTAATTCATTTAGCCAGGAGTGCAAATATCTGGCCTCACAAATTCTGCAACATTTATTTAAACACTCACTACATACAGGGTCAGAGCAAAAATGGAGACCATCTCGGGGTCCCGGAGGACAAATTTGAGAACAAATGCTTTGGAAATGGTCATGAAATCTCATGACTGCATATAATGAGAACAATAGTGTGACAGAAGAAATGTATAAAAGTTTCAAAATATAGAGAAGCACCTTAGGGAACTGCCTTCTAACCAGCTCACTTTCTCCACTCTGGGCCTACCGCTGTGGGGGTGGGCCTCAGGGGCCATGATAGCCCAGTTCAAAAATGTTTGGCATATAAGGCTGGCATATAAAGTTTATAAAAAATATCAACATATAAATAAAACATTTTTTCAGGATTTGCACATTTTGCAAAGAATAAAATAGGTTTTGATTCTAACCAAAGGTATTTAGGGAGACGCTTGTTACTTTGAAGGAACTATTCACGCCAGTCCAGTGCCTGATGATGCAAAAAAAAAGTGTGCATTGAACTGTTTGCAAAGACAAAATTTCAAACAGAACTGAAACGCTCCGTATTGTCATGTTCAGTATTTGCCTAAACATGGCTGTGTTTACATTATGCATTTTCACAGAGCCATAAGTGCATATTTTACTTTTAATCCTAAGGGAAGCGGCCACAGGGTGGTCAGAAACAGACTGCCACCAGTAGTGTTATAGTAGCAGTGTGTGTGTGTGCATGCGTGTACACGTGTGCGTGGTACACCAGACGCTAGTGTTTTCACAAAAACAGAAACAAAATGCGGATTTCAAAGGCACACTTGCAAAACAGGTGAAACAACTCTCTCTAAATTCCATTTGGAAACTTGGGAATAAGAAAAGTCTACCTAATTGGATCAGTGGGACTGGAAAAAATGCCTGGGTTCTCATATGATTATTTGTGATCAGGTCATAGGTACCATGTACAGCCCACCCTTAGAGATCCACATGCCCAGCTTAAAATTTAATTCAGTTGACGAGTCTGCTCCACTCACAGACTAAACATTTTCCTCTGGGGGCCGCCGTTAGTAGTCAAGTGGCATTTGAGGCTGTGACAGTGTCTCTGGAGATGGCCCAAAAATTTGCAAAAATAAATGTAATTGAATCACTTTTAGAATACTGTGACTTCTATCCAGTTCACCTCTCACCGTTTCTCTCGCTCTCTCTGTCTCTCTCTCTCTCTCTCTCTCAGGACAAAGAGGTGAATCTTGAGCAGGTTCACCAGCGCCTGACTGGGCTGATAGACGACGACCTGGCGCACAAGCAGCTTCCCGGCCAGTCTCTAGAGATCTCTGCACTGGACATGGGCAGCATGGGTAGCATGGGCAGTCTGGGCAGCATGCGCCAGCGGCAGGGCTCGCAGGAAGCTGTGAGAGACTTTCCTCCAGGGGGCATGTCTGTCACTTCCTTCCTCCAAGAGGGTCCTGCGGTGGGGCGCCTGTCCGGACGCAACCTGCCCCTCCCCCTCAGCAGCTCCACCCTGCCCCCCTCCATGCGTTGTAAACACCGCGCCCCCAACGGAGGCCTTTTCCGCCAGAGTCCCGTTAAAACACCCATGCCTATTGCCTACCAAGCAGTGCCCGGAGGACCCATCCCGGAAGCCCTTGACTCGAGTCATGGGACCTCTATCTGAGTCAGCCAATCACATTCACCTTCAAAAAAAATGAAAATAATAAAAAAGATCACTTTGCCAGCCAGTCGAAACTATCCAACCACAGACATTGGAAGGTCTGGTACTAGGGGAGTGACGGTTTTAACAGAAGATGAGGAACTTATGTCAAAAAGGAGCAAGTATTTCTCTCTTTTTTTGTAATACAGAGGAACATGTGGCTGTTAGGACAGAGACTTTGGCTTTCCTAAACTGTGCATATTTGTAAATAATGAGACACTACGGTGAAGTCAAAGTGTATTTTGAATATTCTTGATTTTTTTTTTTTGTTTGTTTTTTTTTTTGGAAGTTCAGCTGAAAGACGTTAAGACAAAACAAAAAATATATATATACAGACTGTTTGAATGGCTTTGTAAATTTGGTTCTAAACAAATAAAAAAGAATTCCTTGTGGTTGTTTTCTAAGTGCCAGGATCAAAGATTTTTTCCCTTTGGAGTAAAAGTGTTATGAATGTACTAGAAAATATTCTGGAAAAAAAGAATTTCTACACTTACACAAAATTGTGGATTATTTGATTTTTTTCTCAAATAAAACAATTATTGAAAAATAGTGAATGTCAGTATTTGAGGCCTTGATTTTATGAAGTGCTGTGATGCTTGGCAACACTTAGGAAAGATTGGGCTAATATGTATTCATATCCAAGATGGGCCTGCACAGCTGGCATTGTATTTCAAAGCTGATATGACTGGAAGAATAGGCATGACTCTCCATAATGCAACTTTTAAGGTAAGGTCAAGCATTTTCCTGCACAATTTGCACTTTCTTGCATTCATTCCCATCCCATATGCTCCTTATTAATTCCATACCTAAACTATCCTTATTAAAACATGAATGAATTTGACATCTGAACTTCTTTTATGTTATAGTTAACCGTCAGCCCGTAACAAAATAAAATTAGGTTTTGTAAATATAATCTAGCCAAAGTGTAATGCCATATTATTGAGAAGGTCAGTTTAAAAACATTCATTACATATCAGGGGGATGTTTCTGTAGCCAATAAAGTATTCTTCATAGTCATAATGTGAAAGACAGGGGGACTACACTATACAATACTATTCTGCAGTATCACTGCATTTAAAAGAACAGCACTGACACTACAACTGTATTATATTTTATGTTTATGTATGTAAGTGATTGGAGGGTCAGACTGTTGGAAGGTCTTGGGAAATACTGATAATTTGTCAGAATGTTTCCTGAGGGGCAGTCCTGAGCCTGGTCAGTCGTGCAAGAGTGAAAGAGCATGGGCGGATGGCAGGGGATGTTGTTGGAACAAGAGAAGCTATACTTATAACACTGGCAAATCTCATATGGCCCTAACACAAAGGAGTCTCTTCACTCCAATATGCACTCGATTCATGGCCACTAGTTCCAGTTGTACAATCTGAGTCATGTTTAAATCAGTTGGCAGTTGTACAGGCATTCATTTTTCCCGTGACCACACACAGTTTAATTACGAATTAATGATTACATATTACAACTACACTGCTTAGCATAAAAAGTAGAACACTTTTTATATTTAAAATGTCACTGAACATTGGCGTTTTTCAACATTGGTGAGTTGCAAGTTGGGGCCTCCATGGTTCTTACTAGTTTGTCCAACCATTTCTCAAACCATTCCTGAACAATTTTTGCAGAGTGGCATTATCCTGCTGAAAGAAACTTACGCTTGCCCATTTTTACTATTTGTTGACAATTAACTTCAGTAACTGACTTGCAACTTGCTATACTCAACTCCTTGATGTGGCATTGTAACACAGGTCTATAGCACTCAAGTCCAGCCTCTGATTCTAGTCATTTATTCTGGTATCTCTTACTAGTCTAATCTGATCACTCTCTGCTGAACTTCAACGGCTCCTCAGTAGAGATCGTCCAGAGCACCAACTTTCTTGGCATTTACATCAAAAAACCTCACACACCAACTCCATCGCCAAGAAGGTCCAGCAGCAACTCTACTTCCTACAGAGCCTGAGGAGAGTGCACCTCCTCCACAGAACTCTCCACATTCTACAGAGGGACTATAGAGAGAATTCTCTGTAGCTGCATCATGGTTTGGTATGTGAAGTGTTCTGTTTTGGACTGCAAGACGGTACAGCGGATAGTGAGGACAGTCAAGAAGATCATCGACGTCCCTCAATCAGAACTGAACTGAATCATAAACTCTGCCCTCTCACATACACAATCATATCCCTGAACTGAACTTCCTCCTCTCCTTACACAACTTATATACACGTTGAACTGTTCTGCCTTAAATCACTTACACCACTGTACATACCCCTCAATTTATTATATATTGCACACAGACCGTGCTGCCTCTGCTGCTATTATTCGCACAACTACTTATTACTGTCTTCCTCAATTCTGAATGTTTACACACGTAATGCCCACACTGTTAGGATACAGTATGTCATTGTGTTCATTTAAACTGTACTAAATGTTGTCCCGTTTATTTGCTTGTGTTTTTCTTGCACTCTCTCTCCTGCTCTCTTTGTACTGTGTGTATTTTGTCCTGTCTGCGCATAAGTAGTCTAGTGGTGTCTTGATTTTGTTCTTGTGTTTCATCATAGTCCCAGTGGAACACTACTTGGCTTGGCTTGGCTTGAGGTCACTGGTATTCGCAATCAGTCTTGTCTTGGTTTTGGCCATTCTAATTCAATGCTTGCCAAATTCTAGTTAGTCTCAACTGAGACCTGCAGCCTTTATTTTTTTTCCTTCTTTGAAAACAAAATCATTAATTAAGACAGCTTGTTCAGATATTGGTTAAATTTTTTAAAAATCTGTCTAGAAAAGGAACTGACACTGGCCGTCTGGTAACAAATTACAAGACTGCCAAAGCTCATCTCTGTGTGCTTTGTGCTCCTAATTTTTCATTTTGGCCACAGACACAAACTACTAGCCGCAGATACATTGTTGTCTGTGTTGCTGCTTCCTCTCTGTTCACACACACTAATGAGATATCTAGAAATCTGCTAAATATTGCTTTCTAGGTTAATATTTTTCCTTATTTGACTACATACGCAGTTCAATTTTATATCCATGGCTCCATAAGTTAGTACCTCAACCAATAGTGTACGTTAGAGCACCAATGTGATTGATGAATAGCAATTGTGGCTGAATAGGCAAATTTTGATTAAGGCAAGGTGATATTTACATGAAGGTCCTTAAGATCCCTGTTACATCACTGGGTTGAGACATAGATTAAACTGACAAGAACTTTTGTTTTGGCACTTCAGAGCTAGTAATACACAGAGGCCACATTAATATCCTAAGAGCACTGCCCTCTCTCTCTTTCTACCTTTCTCTCACCTTTCATTATTCTTTCCTGCCATCTTATTCTGTATATTAAAGGACAGTGTGCTTTACATATGTTGCAGCACAGCAGACAAGGGGCTGGTCTTCTAAGGTTGACTCATAAAAAAGAGATGTAATGTCAAAGTAGGAAAACCTCACAGTGACTCAAACAAACCTACATCTGCTATAATTAGCCTGCTCAAGTCCACAGGCACCGATTCAAGAACAGTTTGTGTTTCCTTTACAGTGAGTTTTTCCTATAATGTAGTTTATGCTGTGCACACTTAATTTTCAAATTTTTTTCCAAATGCCATGTGAGTCAGACCCTTCTTAATGCACTCTTGAATAAAAAAAATGTAGACCACTTACTGAGGTGGTCTCAGTGCGTTTTTTGTGGTTTGTTTTGTAGTCTACACTATTGAAACAAAGCGGCCCCAGTCCATTTCCAAAAACTTAAACCGGAGATAGAGAGAGCAGAAGTACTTGGGTACGCATGATGACCTGCAGAAATTAGAGATACATGCGCCTTTTTTGATCCACCTATATAAACAACGCTACCCATAATTCAGAGTTACCTGGTTGGGCTCTGAGGTCTAAAGGTGTGGAAGTGGTGTGAGATTATCAATGCTTAAGTGGACCAGAAAGAGAAGTGATTTCCCTTTTAAGTAAAGTGTGAAGAGACAGCACTGCAGAACTGAGTTCATTTAAAAAGAACTACATGTGCAAACACTCTAAAAGTAATTAATGAACAAACCATACTAAGGACATTGTTTGAGGGTTGAAATGTTGAAAAGGGCCAAGTGTGAAAACATCCCAAATTACAGACTTTGCTGTAATGTAAACTAGGGATGCACAATCTGATATGTTTGCTAAGAAATGGAAAATGGAGTTATTTTCAGTCTTATACTGAAATTATTGCTGATAATTACTCATTCAGTTTTTTATATCTTCGAATGCTTCGAAGCATGTCAAGTCATCAGTGGTGGCAATTTCCCTTCTTTTAGACCCTGCAGCAGTCGGAACTCTGAATTTGAATGTAACATCAGGCAATA
The DNA here is from genome assembly GCA_037577275.1 of Bryconaethiops microstoma. Lineage (NCBI taxonomy): Eukaryota > Metazoa > Chordata > Actinopteri > Characiformes > Alestidae > Bryconaethiops > Bryconaethiops microstoma. Next base: position 36,241,418 of record JBBJLS010000001.1, on the reverse strand, counting down.
AAATAAAATGTGCCAGAAAACAGAGCAATTACACAAACTTTTGTCAAAACTACATTTAGGCAGTAGGACAGTTCACATACTTTTAGTTTTGAATTTACATTTATACCATCCTTTTTACAATTAAATAAATGAGAAAAAAAATTATTACTGAGGAGTCTGCCTGTGAGCTTATGTGGTCACACAAGAGAAAGATATCTGGGAGGAGGAACTCCAAGCAAATCCACCACCGCTGCTAGTGTCAACTCTGCGCTTGCCAGCAAACTCAACATTCTCTACACTTGTTGTCAGGCTAATTATGCTAATGCTAGCCACACAGCTAGTGGCAGCTACAGCCTGCTAATGGAGTATGTTGAGCACAGGGCATTACCGTGAATCAACATCAGAAAAGCGACAGGTCCAGACAACATCTCTGGGTGCCTGCTGTTTTGCTGTGCCGTCTGTCCAGCTGACCAGAGTCTTTACCTCTATCTTCAGCGAGTCTCTGGCTCAGTCTCTGGAACCAACTTGCTTTAAAATATTCACTGTTGGCCCAGTACTAAAGAACAATGTGCCCTTGTGCCTGAACGATTACCTGCTTGTTGCACTAATGTGCAATCTCCACAGACTCACTACAGTTTCCTTAACACCTCATTAGATCGACAGAGGACGCCATCTCCCATATCCTGCACACCACAATCTGCCACGTAGACAAGAAACATGGGTCCTTTAGGGAGTTTTTCCTCACATTTGTCGCCCTTGGTTTGCTCACTAGGTGCTAGGACCTGGATTCTGTAAAGCTGTGTTGTGATAGCACTGGTTGTAAAAGCATTATATAACTAAAATGTAATTTAATGGAATTCTGTGAGACTGTTGTTCATTGACTACAATTCAGCTTTCAACACAAACAATCTAAAAACAATCCACCAACAAACCATGCTCAGAAAACTAGGGATGCACAATCTGATATGTTTGCTAAGAAATGGAAAATGGAGTTTAAGGGTTTGTTTCACATAGCCTATGCACAACAGATGACAAGTCATTGTTCTGAAAACAGGCTAATATGTTGAAATGGGCCAAGCGTGAAAACATCTGAAATTACAGACTTTACTGTAAACTAGGAATACACAATCTGATATGTCTGCTAAGAAATGGAAAATGCAGTTGTTATTGTTTTCAGTCTTATACTAAAATTATTGCTGATAATTACTCATCCTGTTTTGATCTCAATAATGCACTGAAGCATGTCAAGTTACCAGTGGTGGCAATTTCCCTTCTTTTAGACCCTGCAGCAGTCTGAGCTTGAATTTGAGTGTTCAATAAGCTGAGGGATCTGGGACTGAAAAGCCCCAGTTTCTTCACAGTCAGAACACAAGTGGTGAGAATTGATGGTTGTGCCTCTATCACCATAACCCTCAACATAGGAGCTCCACAAGGCTGTGCACTCAGTCCTCGGCTCGACACCGTCTATATACCCATGACAGAGTGGCCACATACAGTTCCACATCCATCATCAACTTTGCGGACAGCATAGTAGTGCTAGGCCTTATCTCCAAGAATGATGATATTGCATACATGGATGAGGTGGAGAATCTGACATCATGTTGTCAGAAGAACTACTTCCAACTGAATGTTGGCATAACCAATGAGCTCGTAGGAGACCAGCAGCAGTTCTACACCCCCCCTCACCATCAACAGGACTGCAGTGGAGATGGGTGAGCAGCTTCAGGTATTCATCTGACAGGATCTGACATGAATTGAACACGTTCAAGAGCAGACAGGGCAGCATCTCAACAGTGATCCTAAGAACATTTTATTCTAGTGCTGCAGAAAGTGTCCTGATCTAGAACAGCTCCGTACACTACATTAAGAGAGCGATCCAGGCTGCAGAACACTGTACTAGATCAGCTTTACCGTCTCTGCAGGATATTTATACCAGGGGATGCAGAGTCAGAGCAACTAGAATCATCAGAGACTTGTCTCACCCCAGTAACTGTCTGTATGAAGGGTTTCAAAACCAACACCTGAAGTGTCAGTACTTGAAAGTGTCAGAGTGAATTTTGCACAGTTTTCACACTACCAATGTTAAACTGAAAATTTTCACACTTCCAATGTCAAAACTGACCACACCTTTATTTCTAGTCCAGAATCTATGGTCACTTTTTCTTGCTACTGTGGTAAGTTTTATCTGATTAAAGTTTTAGGTTAATATTAGCATTAGTAACATCACTAAGTGTCGAACTGACCGATTGCTGGCAAGAACTCAGAAACGTAATCAGCTACTTTAGCACACTCTGGCTGTCAAAAGAATATAACAGTTGCCAGCTAAGATTACATTTTTAATACACATGTCTTGTAACCTCTGACATCTGTATACCGACTGCAGGGTGAAATTGGAACAACAAAAATGAACAATGATAGATGTTTAGATTTGATTATTTACAGGCAGCTCAAATAATGGCCTGTGTTGATCTTAAGAGAGAGAGAGAGAGAGATTTAGACTATTACTGTATAACTTATGCAATTTGCAGTGAATGAGTTAAAATAGGCGAGATGATAACCAAGTCTCTCTTTGCTAATACTAAATCTGCAGTAGATGTTTTGTAAGTATATATTACATGTTTGGTAGGATGTGTTCTATGTGCCATTTTTCCCTTTGAAAAGTGTATTATGATGACTCCTTTAGTATAAAAGAGTGATGGGTCAGGGTATCAGAGACTATGAATGTCTACAGTTACACCAAATGTTTACAAGGAGGTAATTTGAGGGTAGAAAGTACTTTCATACAAGTATCATACTTAAGTACAATTTTAAGTTTGTCTTTAAAAATATAACATATACATTTTGAAGTAATATCATAAATACATCAAATTTACAAGCTACCGAACAGATAGTATACCTTTACCAGCTTCAAACATTCAAGTGATAGACATTAATGGACGAATAACCCTATAATATACATTATTCTGAAATATGCCATTCTGCATAATGAGCCCTATTACTTTTAGTACTTTAAGTATATTTTGATGCCAATATTTTGGACTGTTTTCAGACTTGTAACTAAGCATTTCTATACCGTGATATTGGTGCTTAGTCTAAGATCCGAACACTTCTTTCACCTGTGTTTGAGTGTCATATTTATTCGTGCATTTATTCACTGTTGGTGTGTGATTCTTTAGAATTCATGTCATATAACCCTCAGCGAAGTTATCTTTTCTGTTTTAGTGCTATTAAAATTCAGTTTGCCAGGTTCTGCTTCCTTGACCCTGAAGGAATCTTCAGGAATGGAAGAGGATTCAGACATATTTGATGAACTTCTGAAGTCATCTCAGGTGTCTTTCAAGGCCTTTACTAAAGAGTGCTATGTTGATAAATCACAGCCTTTTATTTCTCTCAAATTAACTGTGTGATGTAATAATTTATAGGTATTATAGCTCTGTTATTTATCTTGTAAACAGAATTTTGCAATGCAAGGCCTTGTGTTCACTCTTAGACAATGTTGTTAAATCAGTCTAAACCTACATTTAAACATTACCTTGTTGACACAATGGCTACTTTAGAACTGCAGGTACAGTAGATTTGTCAGCCTAAAATGTTCTGTTACCCACCACAAAGATATTTCAATGTTATAGGTTTATAGGTTTAGAAACTCAGTAACAGTAACTCAGTAAAAGCAAAACCAGGATGATTTCCACAGAGATATAAATGATGGCTCCTACTTTAGGAATCACAATTTATTTTAACAATAAAAACATATTACTGAGATCCACCACTACTATGATGACTTTGAAACTGCTAATCCATTAGGATCACAATGGAGTGCGCAAACTTGTTTGTATTTCATTTCTTTTGAGAAATTTGCCAGCTGAATTCTGTGTTGATGAACAGTCATCTTGTAGCCCTGTTTCACTCAAAGGACTTAAAGATATATGGGTTTGATTCCATTCTAAAGCCACTTGTTGATGGTCTAGAGATTTTAGAGACTTGAGGTGCCCTTTTTAGCTGGTCAGTTTTTCAGGTTACTGGTGACAACTTAGCTTTACATGACTTTTGTGGTTTTGTTAAATTGTTAAGTGCAAATAATTGGTGTCAGTTTTGTATAACTGATCATCAGAGGAACTTCATGCAGAACATTGTGGTGCCATTCAGCGAAACCTGCTTTGGCCTCAACATTTGATATCAAAGGAACCTGTCTGTTCAGTTCACTCCATACTTTAGACAACTATGCAGTGGACATAATACATGAGCTGCTGGAAGGTGTTGTGCACTATGAGTTGAAGCTTGTGTTTCAGTACTTGATTAAGAAGTCCATATCCTTGACTACATAGTCAGAAAGAATTATGAGCTTTAGTTATGGATATACACAGAGATAAAACAAGCCAACTGGGCTAAAACTGGATAACAGTAGCAAAGATCTTTGCCTTCACGCTGTTCAGTCATGGTGCCTCTTACGCAATGCCCCATTAATATTTGGAGATTTAGTTTGCAAGAATGATAGCTGTTGAAACTTGCTACTCCTCTTAATTCAAACTGAACATACTGTAATCTATGGTATGGCTTGCTTTTTTAAAAATCTGATTTTTGATCATCACAAGCTTTGTGAATCTCTCTTTCGAGAGCAAAATTTTATTCCAAAGCACCACCTAATGATCCATTACCCAAGCTGTATTAGGGAAATTAGGCCAATTATGTGGTGCATAAGGCTTCTTAGAAAAGTTCATTAAGATTTAAAAATATGACAAAAACACTGGTATAGAAACCCCAGAATCAGCTTGCCTTTCATTCTGAAATTTCTTATTTTACAAGATTACAATTTGCCCCTGTAATGAAGTCTTAGTCAGCAGTTTAGAGTGTAGTGAGGCACTGAAAGAAACTATTGATGTGTCTTATAATGTTCCCACAACTTGCTCGGTCAGAAACTACGGCACATAGTATCAGCTTGGGAAGTATGTATGTTCTGGTGTTGAAAATGAGATGTCTTTGTTCAGGATAGTCAATATAATCGTTGAAGATCACAATGCTTATCTTGTTATATGTAAAGCCTCAACAATGTATTTTGATGACCACTTAAACAAATTTAGTATTGAAGAGAACACAGATGTCTTCACACTAGTCTGTGTTGATGACCTGGTAAAGAGACCATTTTTCATATGTCACAAATGAACAATTGTACATTGCCCCATACTGTAATTTTGTATAACTCCCATGCTATAATGTGTTCAGTTATTTGCTGTGTATTTTAAACCTGCCATTTAAATACAAAGTATTTTTGTGCAATTTGTGCAAGTTCAGTACTTGAGTAAGAACTCCATATCCTTGAGTTCACTGTTGGAGACAAAATGTTATGAAATTTAGTTATAGATATACAGACAGAAAAAAACAAGCCAAGAGGGCTAAAAACATTAAAAGTTGTGATGGGTGCTGTTCTTTGGGGAGGAAACATCAGTGATAATTGTGTTACATCAGTATTACTATACTGGAGTCTAGTGTAGTCTGGTAGTGTTGATTTTCTAACACTGACATTAGTGTCGCATGCTATAAGCACTATTCAATGTTAGCCAGTGTTAAAATTTCCCTACAGTGTTGAAATAACTATGGGCAGTGTTCAGAAATTAACACTTTCAAAAGAGTGGAAACATATAGACACTTTTCCAGTGTTATATTTAACACTCTGAGTTAATTTAGCACTCGTGATTCACATCAGCGCAACTAGCACGCTGAACTTTACAGTTCATACTCCATTCTATATATCTGCACACTACAGATCTTATTTACACTTGTAAAGGTTTGTTTACACTTAAAATGTTTGTTTGTATACATTTTCTCTACATATTTTTATTACTTAGATCTAGTCTTTACGAGACTACATAATTTTTTCTGGTTATTGCTTTTGTAATTTGTGGGAGTGTCTGTGTAAAATGTGCATGTCACTATTGTTTTATATACTATTGACCACACTTGATTCAAAATTCCAAACAAAAAAATGTTTGGGGAAAATACGTATAAATAATTTATTATACAACCCGAATTCCGGAAAAGTTGGGACATTCTTTAAATTTGAATAAAATTTAATAAAACTCAAAAGACTTTTAAATCACATGAGCCAATACTTTACTGTCATGCCGCGGCCTGTCTCCAGGCAGTGAAGGGAGGCGCAGATGCAGACTTCCATACTTTTATTTAATTTCTATTTACATAACCAAAAAGTCATGAGGGCATAAACATAAACAAAACTAGAGACACGACGAGTGATAACTAGAACAGAGACTCGAGCAAGAAGCCAGTGGACTGACACCAAACCAGGTTAGTGGGGGTACTTAAATACAAACTCAGACAGACAGAACCAATGAAAACTAAACCCAACTTATTACTAAATCCCCAGGCAGCTGTGAACCCTTACTGATAAGCCGGCCACACCCACACCCGTGTCAAAATACAAGTCCCACATGGTGGCCTCTAGCGGCTGCTGACCAGGACGTCACAACACCACAACATAGATAACATAACAAATGTTCAAACTGGGAAACTGTACACCTTCATCTATTTAATGAGCTCATTTCAAATTTTATGCTTGCTACAGGTCCCAAAAAAGTTGGTATGGGGGCAATAAATGGCTGAAAAAGCAAGAAAGTTAAAAAGATTCAGTTGGTAAAACATCAAGCAACTAATTAAGTTAATTGATATCAGGTCTGTAACATGATTAGCTATAAAAGGGATGTCTTAGAGAGGCAGAGTCTCTCAGAAGAAAAGATGGGCAGAGGCACTCCAATCTGTGAAAGAGTGCGTAAAAAGATTGTGGAATATTTTAAAAACAATGTTCCTCAACGTCAAATTGTTAAGGCTTTGCAAATCTCATCATCTACAGTGCTTAACATCATCAAAAGATTTAGAGAAACTGGAGATATCTCTGTGCGTAAGGGACAAGGCCGAAGATCTTTACTGGATGCCTGTGGTCTTTGGGCCCTCAGATGACACTTCATCACTCATCGGTATGATTGTGTCAATGCCTTTACTAAATGGGCCAAGGAATACATCCAGAAACAACTGTTGGTAAACACAATCCGCCGTGCCATCTGCAGATGCCAACTAAATCTCTATCATGCAAAAAAGGAAGCCATATTTGAACAGGGTCCAGAAGCGCCGTCAGTCTCCCAGATCCTGTGGGTCAAGACTCAGTTGTTTCAAAGTGAGAAAGTGTTCTATGGTCAGATGAGTCCAAATTTGACATCCTTGTTGGTAATCACAGACGCCATGTCCTCCAGGCTAAAGAGGAGGGAGACCTTCCAGCGTGTTATCAGTGTTGGATTCAAAAGCCAGCGTCTCTGATGGTAATTCCAACACCAAAACTCCAGAAACTCATAATCTCAATGCCCAGATGTCTTCAAACTATTTTGAAAAGAAGAGGAGATGCTACACCATGGTAAACATGCCCCTGTCCCAACTATTTTGTGATCTGTAGCAAGCATCAAATTTGAAATGAGCTCATTTGGTGCATAAAATTGTACAATTTCTCAGTTAAACATTTGTTATGTTATCTATGTCCTGTTGTGAATAAAATATTGGCTCATGTGATTTGAAAGTCTTTTAGTTTTCATTTTATTCAAATTTAAAGAACGTCCCAACTTTTCCGGAATTCGGGTTGTATTTTGGAAATGTTAAACTGCACAACACTCTTAGATTATTTTACAACTGCAACAATTAATATAGTAATTTTAAGAGCCTAGTGTGTACATGGTGGCTTAGTGGTTAGGGCGTTCGCCCTGCGATCAAGAAGTCGTGGGTTCGATTCGCAAGACTGCTAGTGGCACCTCTGAGGTACCCTGAGCAAGGTACCGTCCCCACACACTGCTCCCCGGGCGCCGTGTTCCTGGCTGCCCCCTGCTTCACTTGGTGAATGGGTTAAATGCAGAGAAAGAATTTCGTGCTGTGTGCTGTGGTGTGTTCACGTATGACCGAATGATCACTTCCACTACATGTGTGACTCTGTTTCATCCCATCAGAAACTGAATCAGGAGTGAAGCTTCTGCAATACAGCACATAGAACAGCTGCTGTACTTACAACACATATGGAGGCAGTTCGTATTTTTTACACAGCTCCCACTGCAATAGTTCATAAAAGAATGCACATTGTACAAACATTGAACAGAAAAAAGGGAAGAGTGTTTTTTCTGTGGCTGTATAGCAGTCTCATAGACGTTTCATGGACACATCTCACTACGTTATACCTCTATAATTGTGTATGTGACATATAAAGAATCTTGAATCTTTTCCAGTTCATTGTAACAGAAAGAAGTGTGGTTCATTTCGAAACTATATGTGAAAATTGCCTTTGTGACAAGATCTGACTATAAAAGGACACTCAATACTAAGAGAACATAACAAGCTATTAATCGATAGATATTTCCTTCCAGCCTTTCATAAATCTGTGTAAGGAAGGTCAATTGCTTTCAAACACACATGCCTTGAGCATTGATTCAGATTTACATGGTGCATATAAGAGTATGTCTTTTCCCAAGGCTTAAAGATTTTTGGAGATATACTAGCTTTCAAAAATTTGCAATGATTTTTCATTTGAAAATGATGCATTATATTAAAAATTCTGTTCATCATTCTGGATACATCTAAAACAAGTTTTTAATTAATTGATTCTAGCTACGTATTTAAACTAATATTTAATATGACTTATCATTCGTAAAATCATATCATTTGTATTATTTTATTAATCTGCCGCCATACTGCTTGTATATTACTGGAAACACAAATATCAGAGTAGATATAAGCGTAATACAAGTGTAATGCAAGTTAACAAGTGTAATACAAGTAGATATAATCATTTATAGGAATAAGCCCTGAAAAAAGCAAAGTGATAAATCTGTAGCATCTGTTAGAAGTGATATGCTAATTATGTAACGCTCAAGCACCTCTATGATTATCACTCACTGCTCTCAAGTATATAATAACAGTACTTGTCAACACAAGAACTTTCAGTCATCTGTCATTTCCACCAGACTTCACTGCACAGTCTGAGGGATTGTATAGAGCATCCAAGGACAGATTACCAACTAGGCCATCACTGGGGGTCTTTGTCCAGCATAGATTTATAATAGGTCAGTAACAATGGTTGTGGCAGGATTGTGCCCCACCACTTATCAGTGGCCCAATATTGCCTCTGCTGATGTTAGTGACCTGTTATAAATCTATCCTGGACAAAGGCCCCCAGTGATGGCCTAGTTGGTAATCTGTCCCTGGATGCTCCATATTCAGGCAGGGTAGTTCGACCAGCATAGAATTATAATATGTCATTAACAGTAGTAGAGGCAGGATTGGGCCCCTCTGGTCCAATTATAATTACTTCTCAACGTATAAGTCAACTAACAAGCTGATATCAGGGTTATACTTCATTTGTTGTAGCACATACAGGTCTGGACAAAAATAAGAGACCACTGCAAAAATGTTTCTCAGGTTTGATCTTTTATAGGTGCCAGTATTGAACTGAACAGCTTTCCCTTAGTTTTCAAAAACTACTGACAATATTTCTCCTGATTTCCAAATGAAAATATTGTTCTTTGAAGCATAATTTTAAAGGAAATGACAATACATCAAAATAAGAGATATGATGCAGTGTTTACAGAACTTGGATAATTCAAAGAAAAATCTCTTGTTCACTCAAACAAAATGGCAATAATTACCATTGACAAACTTCTAGTAGTGTTTTGCCATCCAACTGGTCTCATTGTGAGAGAAGAGTGTTGATAACAGCAGTGTTTTTATACTTTTCCTCATTAAATAAGATGTGATTCAGATGATCACTAATCAGTACCTCATAAAGCAGAATGAGGTGCTTGTGTAGGAATTTTACAGACACTGGTATGGAATGTTTGTCATACTCATAGAGATGCTGATTTCACAATAAATTGCAGTGCTCTTATTTTTTTCCGGAGCTGTGTATAGGTGTATTTTGTAAGTCTACCATTTCTTAAAGGAGCACAACTGTTTCGCTGCCCCCCAGCCCCCTCTACCCCACCCACCAGTGGACGAAGAACACCACGGGACCGTGGTACCATTCTCAACACACCAGTGACACAAACAGGGTCATGGTAAGGTGGTGGGTGTTGCACTGGTGAGTTTATCATGCCACGCGAAACTAGCTCCGTTAATTTTCAATAACAGCTATGAATGATACAGCGATATTGCTCCAAGTAGAAGGGGGGAAAATAGCTAGTGGTCCATTCTATGCAAATATTGAGCGATGCTCAAGTGACTATCATCGGGAGTGAAGAATGCATGACATGTTGCTGAAATAAATTTGAGCTCCTATCAAACATATGGGAGATGGGTTGTAGCGGTAGGCGGATTCCCTAAACTATACAAAAATAATTATGTGCAGAGAAGTGTGCCCGAAACCGTGGAAATGCCTGGTTGTCGCTCGTGTGATCGCATCATTATACAGAGCAGTACTGCTGGGTGTTTTAAACACTACGTCGCTGTTGGGTTTAAACTAAACCACCAACCACAAATATCCCACCAGTCGTAGTACTGTGTACAACAAGGACCACTGATTAGGGGCTGATATGATTAATACAGATTGTACATAGGAAAGCATGACATTTACTGTCTGTCAGGGGTCCTAATGAAGTAGCCAATAAGTGTGCACAGTGTTTAAAAACTCAACATGCCACCATGTCACTGATGGAATGATCCACTATTTAAGTAATATACTGGTCCCTTTTCATTGATGTACAGAGTAGACAGTGGCTAATAAATAGTGCAACAGATGGACACGCTCTCTGTAGAACCGACCACATGTTCCTCCGTAGTCGATGTACCTAATAAACCATGTAGGGCTCCTTCAGAACCTGAGATGGGAATTACTGACCAAGAAGGTAATCCTTGTTCTCAGGAGCTGTACATTATGAAAATATAGACTAGATCTAAATCCTTACCAAAATGACTGAGTAAGATTTTCATGAGACATGAGTAATGCCATTAGCCTACATAAAAATGTGGTTTTAAATTTAGGGAAAATAGTGAACCATTCTATTAATGTCACAAACAAACTTTTAGAGATAATACCTTTAGTTTAGTGCAATACTTGCACTTAATGTTTATTTTTTTGCTGAAGAAAATGTAAATCAGAAGCAAGGAAGTAAAGAAAGTCACATCAGAGACCGAGTGTGACATCCAGACAGTTAAAAGGGAGATTACCTGCATACTCCTGAGGTAACATGGGCCTGTTGACCACACCCTGAAACACAGCTATCCACTCCTTCTGGTCTTCCTCTGTCTCACAGGCAAACAGAAACTTCCTGTCTGGTGTCACTATGGTGATGCCAAAGAGCCAGTGGTAGCCCTGGGTGGATGGGGGCAGGCCTGGTAGTACGGTGTATCCACTCTCCTTACTGCCGATGAACACTTCTCCTCGTGCATATGCGTCCTAAGTAAAAGGGAGAGTCATCACTAATGTCAGATAATGCATGAAGCTGACATAATATTTACTGTAAATTACATTTAACTGCTGCACTTAAAAAAGGAACAAAAACAAGATATTATATTAAGTATTAATCTGCTTGCCTCTTTTTGCATGTCACATTAAGTGGTTTCAGATCATCATACGAAGTGTAATACTAGACAAAAATAACATGACAAAATGCAAAACAGTTTTTAAATGATGTCACTTATTGAAAGAAAACTATGTTTTGAAACACACTATCATTCTGTTTAAAAGTAATTGCCCCTTACAACTGGAAACCAGACTTTCACATCTCCGTGGGGGAATTCTAGCCCACTCTTCGTTATAGCTTTAATGCAGTTATCCTGAAGGACTGTCAAACACTTACTATGCATTGATGGATAGATAAACTCAGCCTGGTTAAGGTAAGACCTTTAATTAGGCCATTACAAAACCTTAATTGTGTTTCTTTTGAGCTTCACACTACAGACTGATGCCTGGACATTCTCCCTCAGGATTTTCTCAAAGAGAACAGAATCTATAGTTATTTAAATGATGGAAAAATCAGCTAGGTCTTGAAGCATGCCCACACAATCACACTACCACTACGTTTGACAGATGATCTTATTGTAGAATTCTGAGTTAGCTTTAGACGTGGTATAACAGGATCCATGTCTTCCAAACAAGTTCCTCTTTTGACCCATCTGTCAACAGAATATTATTTCAAAAGGCTTAGAGGTTATAAATCTACTAAATTTTGGCTAACTGGCAAATGCTTTTGTCCCACAGCACAGCGTGATAAAGTACAGTCTTCATGTCAGATTTGAAAGTGTCGATAGTGGAGGATGACCTGTTACAAAAGAGGAAGCTATTTCTTAGTCTAGAGGCTGCAGCGGCAAAATCACAATGAGCAATTTATTGAAAAGCATAAGTGATCTAGAAGTGTAATGAGGACTGGGAAGATTGGAAAAATTGATTGGTGCCAAGTCAAGTACTGTTTCAAAAGAAAATAACAAAAATCTTGAAATATGGCATTTAGAAGTAATTAAAACTTTTGATCATTAACTTTTGATCTTTTGTCCTTTAATTTTTAGACACAAACTGTGAGTTCACTGTGACCTGAGTAATCCAGTATTCAGAGAAGTAGCCACTCTGCCTGTCATTTGAACAAGAGAGGCACGGTTTAATGGAGCCATAAAGTTGCCTCAGGAGTCATAAACATAAGAGGTGTGATGTGAAATCTCATGCCCTATATAAACTTTCTTGACTTTGGCTTTATTGTAATCAGACAAAGTTAATCTTGGTATTTTTAATCAATAATGAATTAATCAGTACATAAACTGACAAAACATTTGACTTTGACTGATGCTATGACTTTCATACTCCTTATGCAAGCATACCTGACAGCCTAATTTCACATAGCTGCCAGGTCTACCCAGTGTAATAAAAGCCTTTAATGGCTGTAGGTCTAATTTATGATTGAGTTTAAGACAGAGCAAATCTAACAGCACCATCTACAGGACATTTCTGAGTAGCACCACAATGAGTAAGCCCCCTACTTATTTTACCAGCCATTTTGAGCTTCATAATGGCATATTCCATAACTGACAGTTCATATGTGCTTAAGTGCAGCTGCACCATGAAAATGACTTCGGTTACACGAATCATGCACAAAGACAAAGGACAGTGAAACTTGTCTCATGATGTCTTTGCCGTTAATGAGTTCACTGGAAGGGTTTGTTTGACTAGATTGTATTACAAAGACAATCTCCATCCATCCAACTATCCATCCATCCATTTTCTGTAACCCCTTCTTCCTTATTAGGGTCACAGGTCCCTGGAGCCTATCCCGGGGTGTATGGGCACGAGAAAGGGACTCACCCTGAGCAGGGTGCTAGCCCACCACAGGGTGTACATACAGACACCAGTCGCTCACTCACACAGGCGCACGCACGCACGCACACGCACACACAGACACAAACAAAAACGCCCACCTACCTATGGTCAATTTAGACCAGAACCTGGATTCAAAGATGTGAGACAACAGTGCTACCCACTGCACCAGTATGGGGCCCCCCAAAACAATCTTCCAAAAAAGCAGACCTAATTACTCCAATGCAAGTGATAGCCTTGTCTGAAAATTAGACCAATAAACTCCAAAAGCAGCTGTTAGAAACTAGTTAGTTTTTAACACTAGCACTTCAACACCCAGCATTTCTGAATATTTCATATTCAGTTTTTTTCTACACATTTTTATTTTGATTTTATTTTGATTTTTTATATTGTTCTCGTCTCTGTGTGTCTTTGCAGCATAAGCCATTTCCTCCAGGATCAGTAAAGTCTTCTGATTTTGTCTTTCAAACTGCATTATCCCTAAACTGAAGAATATGGTAACAGCAGCATTCAGACTAAGATCACTAACAATTCCAGAAAAAGCTAGAATTTACAAGGTGGAACAAGGTGGCTTTTATTCATCATGACCAATGTTACGGCCAATGAGAGCATTTTGGTTTAAAGCAGTTTTGAAAAGAGGCATGATCGCACTTTTCAGCCTTGTCTCATCTGTAGTCTTCACAGGGTATCATTATAAAGGGTCTCACCAAAGGGTCCTTAAAGTACATGAGTCTCCTGTCGTCCAGGGTGAACCAACGCTTCTTAAAACCTTCTGTATGCTGGAAGAAACACAAGACAGGGACAGTTAGACCAAAGCTGCCTTGGAATCACCTACAAAAAGCCCTTCTACCTACCTAAGATAAGATAAAAGATCAAATAAACCTTTATTAGTCCCACAAGTGGGACATTTGCATTGTTCTGGCAGAAAGTAGACAAAGGTAAGAGCAGCAAAACAATAGAACAAAAACTATACAAATAATACAGAAATATACATTGTGTATGTAAATACATGTGTATAGATATATCCCTATTATAAGTATGTGTATACGTACGCGCGCGCACGTGCGTGCGTGCGTGCGTGTGTGTGTGTGTATGCTACTTATTGAGGATGTTTAACTAACGTTTTTAACATAGTTTTCATAGTAACTGTTTTATATCATGTTGGCCATAGTTATATTGTCTTTTGAGGATCTGAGTTACATATTTTGAAACATTTCAAGATTTTAAGGTCCCAAGTGAGGGTTAAGAAAAATCTATTAAAAAATGTACTCCAGCACAGAGTACTGATAACCTCTAAAATTTAATCTGTACTCCTGTGTAAAGGATTACTGTTTTAAAGTCATGTAATCTGTTCGTAGTCCACAGATCAGACAACTTCATTGTATTGTGCAATGAAAAATGTCAGAATGTCTTTAAGAGACAAAGAACTGCTCTTTACAAAAAAAGGCACAAGGTTGTTTGTTTTTTCTCCATAAAGTCACAAAAGTTTAAATACTACATTGTTGATTTTCTATGTGAAAATAAGTAGAGATCCTCTACAGAGAACTTAAATGTATAATTTCTGTCTGCAACCTGAAGTTCAAAAATCCTGTTTTTGATGGGTTTAACATATTGGAAAAAAAATTATATAATATAATTAACCAAAAAGCGATGTTTAATATTTTTGACCAGTATGTTAAATTCAGCACATAAACAGTAAAACACGCAGAAGTATGTTCTAGAGTAACTTATTTTCACTTATTTCAACATATAATTATCTCTGGGGTAACCCATTCAATTATATACAATGATGTAGAAAAATCATAGAGTGAATAAAACATTGTCATGAGTGGTTTAAAAGTAATGCTGATAGTGATCAGCCTTTTTCAATAATATCTGTGATCTAATTTCTGCTTTTTTTTTGTTACTCTAACCGAATAGTTAATTTTTAACCCTGATTATGTAACACCATTGCATGTATTCTGTTGCTACCCATGTTTACTTAAAAGACTCTGGTTTAAGTTCCTCAAATAACAGAAGGAAAAAAAATAAATCAACCTTTGGGCCTGTCTTCTCCATGTAGCCCTCTTTAATGTAGTTCCTTGTCAGTTTGGGCACCAGCTGGAATAGAGCAAGAGAACAAACACAGTTTAGGTAACTTTCAGACTGCAGTTTAAACAGACCGGACATGAGCTGAGGAAATTTTCACCACAAAACCTCAGGTTCCCTTTAAAAGAATGGGTGGGTGCAGATGGTGCAAGTGTTCTGATATTGATATGAGTGTCCTGAACGCTGTGTGTGTATTGTGGTTTCCTTACATCAGCATCAGGGGCTCCAGGGAAGGCGACTTGTAAGTAATGGAATCTAGCAGCTCGTATGGCATTGAACCAGTCCACCATTTCCTACAACACAGAAACATCTCACAAGAAGCACAGCGGCAGGATTGCTTCGTAGGCCAAAAAATCTACTCCAAGTCAAGAATATCTGACGGGAAGAAAGCTAGGATAACATCACTACCTGTGGCAATATGACTCTATTACTCCTCCCCGTCCTGTAGGTGATCTTCTAAATCTTTTGTCATTCTGTTCAGGGTTGGATTATGCAATATATGTATATTTTTTTCTTTTTTTTAATCTGTGAATTGGCTGAATGTTACAATTGTTAATCTCATCCCCTCATCATCTGCTGCTATTTTATTGCATTTATTTTATTCTTAGTACATGAATAAAATGTATTCTTAGTACACTAAATCACTTTCATAAGGCATTTTGCACTACTGACCGATCCGCTGGTACAGAACACTAAATTTTACACACATTAGTGTCAATGTTACAGTTTATCCTGTTACAATAATGACTAATTGTGTCACACTAGTGTTGATTGTTTATTTTCTTAAAAAATATATTTTGTTCTTCTGTTGCACTAAGCATGCTATTGACAAAATAATTTCCCTCGGTATAAAGAAAGTTCTGTCTTGTACTATCTTAGATAATCCTCATTTTCAACTTAAGTTATCCTGGTTAAGGAAAAATCCTTATGTGTGGGGAAACCTCCATCCTCTTCCTCCCAACTACAAGGAGCTTCTTTCCATCTCCAGCAGAGGGAGTCAAATGCTACTAGATTTCCAGTGTTCCTCCAATGTTTTTGCAGAAAAAGCACATTACAATTTGTGCTCAAACAAAACTGACTGTGATTTACTCAATTCAGACTTGAGAACCTCCACATTTAAGTTTTCTTTTTTAATTAAGCAAAGAATCAACCTAAAGAACACTGCTGCATAAAGTAATCTGAATGTTAACCCTATTGGTATGACAATGATGGAAGTTGCTATGAGAATGATGAATTTAAGCATAGACAGAGCCCTAAATTTTGAGGGGTTAGTCAACAAACTTCAAATTTCCCCATTAAACTAAGGAAGATTTATAACAATAGCCCAATATGCTATATCTACAGCAGGGAAGGGAAACACCAGTGACCTCCCAATACGATATTACTCTACCTATTCTGTAAGTATTGCAATTCTACAGCTCCGGAAAAAAATAATTATTCCATGTCAGTGTCTGTTAAATTCCTACACAAGCACCTAATTCTGCTTTATGAGGTACTGATTAGTGATCACCTGAATCACATCTCATTTAATGAGGAAAAGTATAAAAACACTGCTGTAATCAACACTCTCCTCTCACAATGAGACCAGTTGGATGGTAAAACACTACTAGAAGTTCGTCAAAGGTAATTATTGCCATTTTGTTTGAGTGAACAAGAGATTTGTTTTCTTTGAATTATTCAAGTTCTGTAAACACTGCATCATTTCTCTTATTTTGATGTTTTGTCATTTCCTTTAAAATGATGCTTTAAAGAACAATATTTTTATTTGGAAATTAGGAGAAATATTGTCAGCAGATCTTAAAAAACAGTTCAATTTGATACTTGCACCTATAAAAGATAAAACCTGAGAAACAGGACATTTTTGCAGTGGCCTCTTATTTTTTCTGGAGCTGTACATATGTAAGAAAGTTATCAGCCATCCCTCATTTCTTCATATGTTGCTTGCAAAGATCCAGACTTTCTTGTATTTTTAATGTCATCTTGAGGAACAGTTCTCCAGGCTTCCTGAAGGACTTTCAGAGTCTCTCATTTTCAGTCCAATCCCTGAACCTGACTTGCTACTAGGCTCTTTGCAGCCTGTCGCAGTAAAACATTTGTTTCCATTTCTTTAATTTAAGCTACTCAGTATGACAACGATATGACAGTTTGACAGAAAATAGTATTTTTGCTCCAACTAGGTGATTCAAAGCAAAATATAAAGAAATGGGGGTGGCTCAATACTTTTGCAAAGTGCACTGTGTGTGAAAACACATTGTGTATATGTGGCTTATATATGTGCCATGTAGAATTGTCAAGAATAAGTTTATTTTATCTCTAAACACTGTATAACATTTAAAAATTAAAAAAAACTGTATAAACACCATATAACATTTGAATTAAGTTATTGTAAATCAGACCATTAATTTCAAATCAAGAAATGTAATTAGTTACTTAAGTTTTTTTATTGGTTAGAATAATATATATTTTTTAAAAGTAAAAGGTTTAGTTCCTAACGTGTGTACTCCAACCACTATTTGAACTGATTTTAAGAGCAGCACCTCATTAAAGCAGCTTTTGGATGGTAACTGTAAATACTAGGTCTTTTTTGCAGCGTCTTTTAAGTTTTTTGGAAGCTGTGAAATTGCTCAAGACTAATATTAAATTCGTTATACATTTATCTCCATCCAAATTGTTTCTTACTCTTGGAAACACTGAACAGTACTGTGTGTGTGTGTGTCTGTGTGTGTCGTCTTCTCCTCTCAGATCGAAGAGTCTGTTCGCTCAATGGTCATGCGGTACGGTAGTCGGCTGTGGAAGTTGCGAGTTCTCCAAGCAGAGCTGAAGATAAACATCCGTTTGACCCCCACAGGCAAGCAGATTCCCATTCGCCTATTCCTGACCAATGAGAGCGGCTACTACCTGGACATCAGCCTGTACAAGGAGGTCACCGACTCCCGCACGGGACAGGTGGGGCCCAAAGACCGACAGGTGGGGCTCACGCGTCTCTCATTACATTAAAAACACACACACTCATGCCATTCAGCATAGACTCTGGGACAGACCTGGTTATTTCAGTACAGTGCTGACCTTTACCCCACTATTCAGAAGTTTGGAGTCACGCATCATATGACATTTACGTGTAAGGCATTTATCAGACACTTCCATTTCCTAACTACAGGGGGCAGTCTTCCTGGAGCAACTTGGGTTTAAGGGTCTTGCTCAGGAACTCAGTGGTGGTGCTGAAGGTAGAATTCGAATCCATGACCTCTTGGTTCCAGAAGGAAGTATCCTACCCACTAGGCCACCATCACCCCATATGAATAGCTAGAATACATTTTTGCATTAATGATTGTGTTCCAGTGCTCCAAGAAACTTGTTTCTGACCTGCGCAGATGAAAACAAGAGCAGGTGGGGGGCGCAGTGGTGCTAAGCACATGTGCATGGACACAAACAGCTCACAGAATCTGAGAAAAACAATCATACAACAACTTAACCCATCAAACTACTACAATTTACTGTCCTTCAGACTCGATATGAACACATTCATTCTCGTGGAGCAGGAGAAACAGGTGGGGCAGCTTGTGCCCTAGTGGTTAGTGAGTTGGCCCTGTGTTCAGAAGGTCATGGGTTTGAATTCCAGGACTGCTTGTGTCATCACTGAGGTACCCCTGAGCAATGTACCATCCCCAGACTCCCTGGGCACCCCTTGGTTAAGTGGCTGTGACACACATCTTTCTTTTCATAACTGACCTGAGCTTTAGTGTCTCATAGGCTATTTATGAGCCTGCTGGGTATTTCTCAGGACTGGTTTGTTGTTTCCCGTTTGTCACTTTGTGGCCACTGCAGCAATGACACTTCAGACTTTCTCTCTGCTGCACACCATTAAGGTGACTCACCCCTCTGCTCTCTCTCCAAACACGACGGAGGCATCTTGGCCACAAAAAAATGTTGAATCTTTAAACAATCAGTACTCGGTGCCTGATCATCTGAACAATACACCAGATCTTAATGAACATTTTAGAGTTGGAGCAATGCTACTGTCTCAAAAACCTATCGACAACAGTCACTCCAAACTCCTGAATGATGATGTTTGACCAAAAGTCCTGATTGAGCTTAGGCGGCTGTCCCTCAGTCTGATGTCATTGTGTTCATCCTCGTTTCTTTTTCCATAGGGAGATAAGGTAGGTTTCATCATTGTTACTTTTTCATCTTGTTACTTTTTGTCACGTTGTTTTGAAAAGCATCCTGTTACGTTTTGAGTTTTGTCTCGTGCAGAAAATTTTTGAAAACCCTGCGTGTGAAACATTTCCATCCATACAGCAATACTGCATTGATTGAACTCAGCCTTCACTGTTGTTCATTGTCTTGCATTGCTTGTGTGTGTATATATGGGGGAGTATTATGAGTTTGTTCTGTTTTTCCAGCCTTTAAGACCTTATCTCCTCTGCTCTTCTAGATCATGTTCCAGGCCTATGGAGATAAGCAGGGTCCTCTGCATGGAATGCTAATAAACACCCCATACGTCACCAAAGACCTGCTGCAGTCCAAACGCTTCCAGGCACAGAGTCTGGGCACCACCTACGTCTACGACCTTCCCGAAATGTTCAGACAGGTATGAATATGTACTCTGCAATGAATACTTACTCTGTAGAAATTAATTTTAATTTGCTTCTTGAATATACACGTTTAACCAATAGTATTTGAATATCCCACCATGAGAATGTTTCATATACATATACAGTACTGTGCAAAAGTCTTGTGAGCATTTCTTTATATATTTGTTGCCACAAAACAGGCTGCAAAGTGCCTAAAGATGTGTGGCTTAACAAAAAAAAAACCCAAAACATTCCTCTGAAACTGGTCAGGTTCAGGGACTGGACTCAAAACGTGAGCCTTTGAAAGTCCTTCAGGAAGCCTGGAGAACTGTTCCTCAAGAAAGTCTGGATCTCTGGAAGCAAAATATGAAGAAATGCAGGGAGTCAAGACAATCGCACAGTACTGTACAAAGAAATCTGAGGGTTGAACATTTAGGTCCATGCAGCTCGTCTCCACTCTCTCTCTCTTTCTCTCTCTCAGGCCCTGAAGAAGCTGTGGCAGTCCACGGAGACGTATGCCCACCTACCCAAGTGCCCCCAGCCCTCTGAGCTGCTGACTTTCACTGAGCTGGTGCTGGACCCACAGGGCCAGTTGGTGCAAATGAACCGCCTGCCTGGAGGCAATGAGGTGGCTGGCCTCTTACAGTCATAATAATATAATGCTTATTACTTTAAAGAGTGTAAGCAAATACTTTACACAGTAAAGCTAATGTGTCTATCAGCATGAAGTCAAGAAGAGTCTGTTTAATATGATGCTATTTGTATAATGACTCAGTAGGTCCAGATGATCAGGCTGAATACTGTATACTGGTGGTGCTGAATTCTGAGCAGTTAGCTCCTTTATCTAGGCACTTTGCAGACTGTAAAGCATTTGTTCCCCTTTGCTTTCATTTAATCTACTCAGTATAACAAAGATGAGACAGTTTAGGAGGAATAAAATAGTATAATTACACCAACATGGAAGTTCAAAGCCAAGTGTAATTCAAAAGGAAGGTAAACATTCAATGTGAAATCTTAATTCCATGTGCTGTGTGTTGCAGATTGGTATGGTGGCATGGAGAATGACCCTGCGCACTCCAGAGTACCCAGCAGGCCGCGAAATCATTGTGATCAGTAACGACATCACGCACAAGATCGGCTCCTTCGGGCCACAGGAGGACGTACTGTTCCAGCAGGCCTCAGAGATGGCACGCGAAAGCGGTATCCCACGCATCTACATCGCCGCCAACAGCGGCGCTCGCATCGGACTGGCCGAGGAGATCAGACACATGTTCCACGTGGCCTGGCAGGACCAGGCTGACCCTTACAAGGTGAGGAAAGACGCAGTGGGGAAGTCATACCTGAATCAGACTCTCACCCAGTCAATTTATCTGAATTTAGAGAGAAACATAGCAAAAATGTAGAGTCAGTGTACAGCAATATGAAAACATGGGAAAACAATGCCCACACATGGATAAATATTCCTGGGGAGCCTTTCTTTTTAGGTTTACACAGACACTGATTGCTTTAATGAAAATGTGAGAGAGAGAGAGAGAGAGAGAGAGAGAGAGAGAGAGAGAGAGAGAGAGAGAGAGAGAGAGAGAGAGAGAGA
>JBBJLS010000001.1:36203679-36219747 GCA_037577275.1 Bryconaethiops microstoma | reverse complement strand
CCAGGGAGACTGTCCCCTGTAGTTAGGGAATGGAAGTCGCTTTGGATAAAAGCGTCTGCTAAATGCCGTAAATATAAATATTTGAACAAATATGAAAATGTAGGAACATTTTTACGTCTGTAGAATGCATTCAGATTTTTGATTGTGTCACCGTGCGCCAGTAGGTGGAGGGGATCAAGTCATGTTTCATCTCCTCCCTCCCACCACCACCACCTATCATTAAGGGAAAAGGGCTCAGAAACCTTCCCTGATACTGTGTTTCACTCTGAAAATGCCACAGTATATTTCCCGTTTGGTTTCCCATTCACACTGACTGCCTTGATTTGAATGCTGTGTTTACTCACCAAAACGTCAATCCACGTGAAAAGCTTTCAAGTTACATTTACAAAGCATTTACAAATATGCATTTAATTATGGGAATTTTAGTGATTAACATTAATGTCCTCAGAGTTTATTTTGTCGATAAGGTAAATTATGCAAATAATCTCATAATAAACCACCAAAGTGCCATGTAACCTGTATGTATTTGTGTACTGTTTGTAGGGTTACAGGCAGAAGGATTATTTCATAGCTACACAGGGCCCATTAGACCACACTCTGCAGGACTTCTGGCGCATGGTGTGGGAGTGGAAGTGTCACTCCATCGTCATGCTCACTGAGCTAAAGGAGAGAGAACAGGTAGGCACCCTTACGTTTTACCATTACAGTGTGCCTGCTGTTAAGGTATTACTACACCTGAGCACTGGCCTCCCAGGTCATTTGAACTCACTGTCTGTAACTGACATGTGTTTAAAGTTGAGGACACAGTCTAATCTATTGACTTTAGAACAGGGCTGTTTTGATTGTTTTGAGGACTGCTGACGTATGTCCCAATATTAACATTGCCCAGGTTACATAGGAGCAGGGGGATTTTCGGCAAATTAGTGGATATTGGAACGTTATTCATAAACTTTGTACCTGTACATTGTGAACCCACAAGAGCAGATAAACCTACTAAGAAAGGACGGATATATTATGCTGCACTTATGTATATTAATTAAGATTCTATAAACAATTTAATTGTTTCCTGTCAACACAAATGGACAAGAAGTACACATAGGCGAAACATGAAATATAAAGTGGGAAGTCAAAGTCATAGTCAAAGTGAACTGTGTCATCCCAACCATGTACAAGTATACAGGGAGACAAAATGGCGAAGTTCAGGTTCCACAGTGTACGCACAGTGAATAAGACATAAGACATTGTGCAACAAACAAAACAGTGCAAATAAAGAAGTATAGAATAAGATGAGGTAAGAGTGAGATTTAACCTGTCCTGAGTGTATGGACAGCTCCTTCAAGTAGTGCTCCTTTTCTTGTGTCCAGGAGAAATGTGTGCCTTACTGGCCTGCAGAGGGCAGTCTTTCTTTTGGGGAGTACAACGTTGAGCTGAAGAGAGACATACTGTGTGAGACTTTCAGCCTCCGGGATCTGCTGCTCACATGTATGCCGGTGAGCTATCAAACACCAAAATAGGCTATTTACTCCTTCAATCAATTTTACAATGGAAAAATTTAAAACTGTTATAGCAGAGGAAGTTTTGTTGCTCGTATCCACCTGCAACTGTAATAAGACAAACGCATAAGAAAGCATGCAGGTTATACAAGGTCACAGTGGCAGCAAACATTCCTTATAAGCCAAATACATTAAGACCAATATACAGCAGTTTAAGTACATCCTGTGTTGTACCTACACTGACCATAGGTTTAGCCTGATGTACTTTTACTAGTGCAACACACCATTATGTCAGTGCCACTGCTTTGCTGGAAGTGATACGCCACCCAAATAGTACTTGTTCAGTGATGGACTTGTGGTGGTCCCTTTCAGTCAATGGAGGGGGTGATAAATTGTGTAGCAGATGGGCCAGTTACTTTACAAACTGCACCTATATGGCTGGTTCTGATGAAAATGTCAGTGAGTGTAGGTTGAAAAATAACCTAGCAACATAACAGTGTATGTATGTGTGTCTGTCTATGAATATGCATATATGTTACTCTTTGGTTTTATTCTTTTTTTAAAGCCTAATGACTCATTTGTCTTTATCATCAGGAGAAGCAAAGTCGCCTGGTCAGGCATTTTCACTTCCATGGCTGGCCAGAAATCGGAATCCCATCAGATGGAAAAGGGATGATTGATCTTATTGCTGCAGTGCAGAGACAACAGCAACAATCTGGCAACCACCCCATAGTGGTGCACTGCAGGTACCCATGCATATACACTTGCACAGTAGGGACACAAACTGGAGATAAAATAAGACCACTCTGCTATTATTATTCCTAATCAGGTGCACATGCACACACAATCACTCAAACTCAGATTCGAGTGTGTGTATTCGCAGTGTGGGAGTGTGATATGTGTACTGGCATTGATTTATTTTTAAGAATTATGCTTCTTAAAATTATGCTTTTAAGAAGCATAATTCAACTATGCTTGTTTGTGTATATTTCTCACATCATTGACTACCTGAATTTCCTACATGGATAATAAGTTGAGCTTGACTTGACAAAGCTCCCTCTTCTGTACTGGCATGTTTAGTGCTGGTGCAGGCCGGACTGGAACCTTTATTGCCCTCAGCAACATCCTGGAGCGAGTCAAAGCTGAGGGTCTACTGGACGTGTTCCAGACTGTGAAGAGTTTACGCAACCAGAGACCACATATGGTCCAAACTGTGGTAAGAACCTAACAAACAAAATTTAACATGGACTCTAAGGAACCAGCTTAGACAAAAAAGCATTACTACATTAGTGAACCATGGTATAGTACTATACAAAAGTCATCAGAGAAGACTTCTGAAAATAGGTAACGCCATTTATCTGAACAGTAAACAGTTACTATAAATGGTTTCACCATTAACAAAACTGCTTGAAAATACCTGTACAGTTACCATCCAATACCTGCTTCAGCTACCTGCTTCAATCCTTCAGTCAGATCAAATCAGACATTGGCTAACAGAAATTGTTGCCTTTGTCATCAGGAGATCCTTGCAATCCCCACATGATATCACAATCATTTGTGGTTGGCAGTCCAAGTGAGCACAACTAGGTGGGTAGGATGCCCCTAACTCTCCCCATCACTCAGTGTGATGCTAACCAGCTTGAGCATCTGTTAGCTGTAGTAGCAAATCGATTAGTGTTCCCCTCCAAGCTTGTTGAGCTGTCCAATGAAATTGCATTAGTGAAATTGCATTCGGAAAGGTGTGGTTCCTGGGAATAAGCATGGGCAAGCCGTCACCACATCGGGCAGAATCATATGATTGGGGGAGTCCTTACACAATATTCTCTCCCAAATTTACACAACTAAATTTGGGAGAGAATATTGAAAAAAAAAATATTGGGGTGCGTTAAGAAATGAGGAACTAAACCTGTGTTCTTAGAAGTTTTTTTTTTTTTAATCCAAGATGGTACACGTTTTTAAAAGCTATTTATATTGCATTTGAATTTATTCAGGTGTTAAGTAGTGTTTTAACAACAATTGTCTTAGCGACTATAGATCCAGTTTAACCAACCCAGCAACATTATTATTAATGAGACTACTGTTGTTAGAGCTTAGCTTAACCATTACATGACTAATTGTTGCCTTTTGTTTTTCAGGAACAGTACGACTTCTGCTACAAAGTGGTGCAAGATTTCGTGGATATCTTCTCAGACTATGCCAATTTCAAGTGATGACACATAATGAACTCTGCTTTCAGTGCTTCTGTTTTTTCCCTCCACTCAAGTTTATATTTTCAGTCTGAGGATACTGTTGCTATGGTTTGATAACACTCTATGCACTTGACCCTTCTCTTGATAAGTATTGAAAATAATGCAGCGAGCAGTAAATGTTTTTGTACATAACGAAATATTCACTTGTGTAATCGAATGAAAAAAATACGAAGTGTTTGCATTTAGATCCTAGTGTTTTGCGTGAAATTTTTTTGTACTCTTTGTCAAATATTTCACTCATTTCATTTATATTTTGGGGACTGAGTGAGATGTATGCATTTATTTAGATTATATTTTTATTTGTATGTTACCCACCACCATTTTTGAAGATCAGGTTAAGTATTTCATTTCTGTCTCATCATGTTCGTCTTATCGGTATATTTTGCCATGCAGTTCTATAAGCTGTCCTTTTAAAAGTATTTACTTGCAGCTATACAAACATCTGTATTATGAGCTCATTTTAAATTCGAGTTTAGAGAAACAGTGTGGATGATTCTGATTTGGGAGGTGAATAGTCCACTCACTCGCTCACCTGGTCATACTCAAATAGGTGAAATAAAAACTTCCACATAAACCATTCAGCTGGTTTTCATTATTTGTCTTGATTTATTTTTATATTTTCTTCTTATAAATACAGTCTATGGCATAAATTAAAAGTACATGTCAGAGTCCAGTGCTAGGCAAACAGGTATTTGCCCCTTTTTGACGGGATGTTTTAATTTTAATTAACTAATCTTTGTGTAAAAGAACAGTATCAATTCAGTATTTTTTTTAAAGCTGCACCATACAACCACCTCATTAGCACTGCAAGTCAGTTTGCTGCTGTGTCTGATGTGTACTATTATGTTATGGTAAATTTCAGAAGAATTGTGAAAAAGCATCCTAAGTGCACTGTATATTCGTACTCCTGTTAAACCCAGTCTTTAGTCTGTACTCAGTACACTCGGTATTTGTACTCCTGTTAAACTCGGTCCTCTGTACTCGGACCACAGTACGCTCAGTCCCCCTCAAGGCCCACCATATCCATCTGAATGACAGATGCCACAGCCAATAGGAACTGAGGGGCGGGGCCTATGCGCCTGGGCAAGACTGACGCTCTCCTCTCTGATTGGCTGTTGTAGCTGAATGGGTGGGCTGTTCTATCTGTTCTAGCGATGAGGGGTATTCTCCTCACGGCGGTTCCTCAGGACTCATAAACACGGCCTGTCAGTGGATTTGTGTTTCTGTGACTCTTTCTTCGGCCTGCCTGCGTGCTTTAATCACAACGAGGCCAAGAACATGGCGAAAGGGGCCGTGAAGCCACCGTGTAACGCCCGTACGTAATTTTTTTCCCAAGGCTTGCTAATGAGATAATATCGTAACTGGACCAAAAACAGCTGGAGAAAAGACAACAAGTCCCTCTCGTTTTTGACGACAATCATTTTTTGTTCTGGAGAAATGGCCGGGATATGTAATAGCTCCACATCTGGCGTGGGCGACATCATCCAGCTGAACGTCGGAGGAACGAGGTGGGCTAACGGTCAACTCAACTCACTCTCTGCGAGAGGAGAGTCTGAGGGCTTAATGTTCTAAACGTGGTAAATAAACCGTATCTAAGAGATTCTGGTCCATTTCTAAGTCGTTTTATTTAGCTGTGTCTAAGTTTAGCTCCAAAAAAGTATAAAAAACTAAGATAAATATCAGCCTCACTCATTAAAGCCCAGTTTGGGCTTGTTTACAGTAAACTGTAGCTTTCTCTGGCTAAAATGGCTTCAAATTCAGAGAGAAATGTCCCTTTAAAGACAAGAGAACATGAATCGAGATGGTCTGAGGTGATATCAGCTGGACCTGTTTTAGCACAGTGACCAATACACTCTTTAACACACGTTATGAAAGCCTTGCATAATTTAACATTTTAGAAGTATTCAGAATTATAGAACTATTATTCAGCACTGTAGAAGTGTTGTTCATTACAGAAGTATTATTCAGCACTGTAGAAGTGTTATTCATTATTGAAGTATTATTCATCACTATATGTTATTAATTATAGAAGTATTATTTAGCACTATAGAAGTGTTATTCATTACAGACGTATTATTCAGCACCATAGAAGTGTTGTTCATTATAGAAGTCTTATTCGGCGTTATAGAAGTGTTATAATATTCAGCAATGAAGACGTGCTATCCACTGTTATAGATGTCTTGTATTTTACAGCATTATAGAAGTATTATTCAGCATTGTAGAAGTACTCTCTTATTCAGCACTAAAAGTGTTATTCAGCATTATAGAGGTGTTATTCAGCACCATCGAAGTATTATTCAGCATTAAAACAAGATCAAAACGAGATGAATTGGAAAGTACCTGAAATATAGCTACATTATTTTGTAAGGTTCAGTACTTAGTTGCCATTTCAACAGTGCTGCTAGGAATTTGCCTTAGTGTGCTCGTTTACAGCCAAACACTATCAAAAATGGATAAAAGACCGATAAATAAACATGAAACAGACATGAAGTGTCCGTGTACAAAAATGGTCTCTGTACATGATTTGACTAAGGATTCAGAATTTGGACGCTAGGAGTTTCTGGTCCATTTCTGAGTCATTTTTATTTAGCTGTATTGAAGCTTAGCCACAGAAAGTCTAAAAAAACAGAGAAATATCAGACTCACTGATTAAAGCCAAGTTTTAAGCCTCCTCCAGGCCTGGTTTGTTTACGTCTTTCAGCTGAACTTTTCAGCCAGTTATACTGTGCAGTACAGTCTAACTGGCTGATGAAGAATCTGTGAGCTGGGTTTATCAAGTTTATCATGACTCTAATTAATCATTTATGGTGTAGGTTTCTCCTGACTGGTCTTATGTAGGGATTCATGAATGTCCTGATTAGAGTGATGGCTAGGGATAGGTATCCTGGGCGTTACACCAAGAACAATATCAGTACACACACTGCTTATTGATCATTATAAATAATCATTAAGTGTTGGTATCATTCAGTATCCATGTTAGTAAAATCCTACTAATACTCATCCTGAATGTGGACTATAGTAAGATAAACGAGGATAAATAAGTATACATCTTTACCAAGAATTCAGAATTTTACACTGAAAAAATGTTTTAAAATGTTTTATGCTTATGCTCTCCAAAATGTTCCAAATCTTCAACAACAACAAAAAAACGTCAGTTGACCAGGGTGCCTAAACTTTTGCATGCATAATTGTTCACTCTTTGAGTCGATTCTGGTGTGGAATAGTAGGCAGAATAAAAAACTGTGCTGGACAAGTAGGCAGCATCTTGTAGAGGACCATTGATGACACACAGGAGGGCACATGCGAGAAGAGAAAGCAAAATGTTGGTGAAATAAATCTTAAATGTTTGTTTTTTTCTTCAGATTCAGTACATCAAGACAGACTCTTATGTGGATTCCAGACTCTTTTTTCTCAAGGTAAAATTATCTTTAAAGTGCTTTAAAGAGACAGTTTTTTTGCCAAATAAATACCAATGCTGTTAGACCTGTAAATTTATGTGAATTCAATGTGAATGTGAAGTCTTTCTTTCATCATAATCCATTTTTTGGATTTGTACTACTTGAATAGTGTATGTAAGATGAACAGAGCATTTGCTCATAGTCTGCCAGTGTTGATAAGTACTGTTTCTGCAAGCGAGCATTAATTATAAGCCTTATTCGTTTTGTCTGTTGGTCTCAATTGGTATCAAAAACACTGTGAATGATATAATGAAGGTTGAATGCCGGAACTGGAACTCTATAACTGTACACTGCCTGCAGTTGGTCTTTTGCCACTGATTACGTAAAATCTACTGAAAGAAACATGACATGAAATGTCATGTTCCAGAGCTTACATGGTTGGATCTTGGATTCTGTATACATTTCTAGAAATGCACCAATACAGCAATTCTCGACAGATGGCAATATCCAATGTTTTTCCTGTACATATATCCCAGTACATTGAATGTGAGCCCAAATCCACCAAAATTAGGAGTACAGGGGAATAGAACATTTATTTGTCCAGGATGACATTCTCAAGGATAAATTACAATTTCCTGTAGTTAAGTGTTACTTAGTTCAGTTCTTCCAAAGTTTAATAAATATCATTCAATGTAATTAAAAATGTCATTAAATATTGTTCTGAAACATCAGCCAGGTCTAAGCATATGTTGATGATTTTTAAAGGAATTATCCACCAATGTATTTGTGCACTCCTATGGATTTTTTTGAGATATGTAGAACGCCTTGGTGCATGACGTGTTGCCTATGTAATCAAAAAAATATGAAAAAATGTTTTTTTGTAAATTTAATTTATATAGATTATACTGTGAACACATGTATGAATTTTAAGAGAAAACATTAATTAATTCAGACAAAAGAGAAAACTACTACACACTCTAAAAGCTGCAGTCAGTAGGTTTTAGAGGAGAGAGCATTTAACTTGAAAACGAATGAATGAATACAACTTTCCAGTCTCTCCCCCTCCCTCCCTGCTGTGCTTCAACCCTGCCTCCAAAGCCCCTTCCCCTAAAGGAGGCATGTAGTTATACAGAATGTGCAGTTAGATTTTTTTTTTTATATCCATGAACAAAACTACACACAGCTCAGTATAACATGTATTACAGTGGATTTTGCCTGTCAGACAACCTGGTTTTAAATCCTTTCAGGCATCAAAGCCAGACTCTTATCCTGGCTTTGGTGCCATTGGAAGCACTATGCAGAGCCAAAGGCACCTGCATTTTATATATCAGATACTACAGTCTACAGAAAATAGTGACAGTCTTAGCAAATGTGAAAGAATGGTATATTTATAAAAGTTACCCTCCGCAGGACATTAGGGTGCCTTGAAAATGTTATGCCACAGAAGTACTAAATTTGGTTCCTTAGAGAACCTTTTGATATGTATGAGTGTGAGGAAACTTTATGAAGTTTAAAGGACTTCCACGCTGTGTAAAGATTCTTGTAAGAACCCTTAAACTGGTAAAGAACCTTTACATTTCTATCTTTATGTCACGGGGGAGCTACGTCCGGGAGAAAGGTAGGAAGCACAGGTGCAGTCTTCCATGTGATGCGGCTTTATTGAACAAATAAGAACAGAAAAGAGGCTCGAGGGCCAATCACAAAAACGCAGGTTGGCTAACAGAGGAACTAGGGCAAGGTAAGGAGAGGTGAGGGCAGAGACAGAAACGAAACTTAGCATCTAGAACCAATAAGAAGGCAGGGTTAAATCATAGATAACTCTAGCCGGCTGAAACTACTTAAACTAATGCCGGCTAGAGGAGGCCACACCTAAGGGGCCGATGAGGCCAGTCCAAAGTCCGCTGGCGCCCTCCAGCAGGCGCCGACCAGAACCATGACACTTTATATCTTAACAGTTAGGCTCCTCTTTTGTAAAAAAAAAAAAAAGAGTTTTTTTAGGTTCTACTACAGCATCGCTCAAAGAACCTTTTTTGTAACCCTTATTTTTGTGAGTGCAGTGGTCAAGCAAAAACCACAAACAGGCTTCAAGTGCCTTAATAAAATATTCTCTGTTCTCTAGTTTGCTCAGTGGGAGAATATCAACACTAAGGGATGAAACTGGAGCTGTAAGTATTACCATGACTCCTGTACGTTCTTTTTATTATCTAAAAACTAAACGCTGACATTTTTGTCTTTAATGGTGATCAGTGCCTGGGGGCTAAAAATCGTTGTGACTAAATGGGTTATTCTTCATTCAAGTTGTGTAACCAAAACATCACGTTTTTAATCCCAAAGATATTCATTGACCGGGACCCTACAGCATTCGTGCCTATTTTAAACTTCCTTCGCACAAAAGAATTGGATCTAAGGTAAGAAATTACATGCTGGAGATTGTTGTAAATAGTGAGTATTTAATTTTGCTTCAAAGTTCCCCTCCCCATCTCTTATAGGGGGGTTAACATAAGCATTCTGCGGCATGAAGCTGAGTTTTATGGAATTACACCTTTAGGTAAGCTTGCATGTCATAACAGAATATTCCAGTGGATCTTCATTTATTGTAAATACAAAAATTCACTCGTTTTTACTATTCTGCTACTATTAGTTCGCCGTTTGCTGTTATGTGAGGAGCTGGAGAGATCGTCATGTGGAAGCGTGCTCTTTCATGGGTACCTACCACCACCAGGTAAAAAAATAAATAGGAAAAGTAGTGACATATAGGCCTGTCATAATCACTTGGTTAAACTAACTTGCTCAATTAACAAAATGAAAATAATAAGAATCTTACATTGCTAATGTGATTGACTGGTAGTCTTCATGATTATAATTTAAAAATATATATTTTGCTGGAATTACTTTCCCTCAGTCATTAATAATATATTTAACAATTTCAGTAAAATCCATTAGAATTCATTTTTGTCTTAAAAAAACAGTTATATCACTCTTTTGCTACTATATCATTACTTATATCAGCCACTCTTACTGACAGCTATGGGTAAAGATTTTGTCTTTAATATTGATTTAATATTCCATGGTTTATTGTAACATTGGGGTAAAACAGAGGCCCCATACACTTTGTTTCGGCAACAACATTGGTCAGACTTCAAAGCTACGCTTTGTTTCCTTCCAGCTATCCCAGCCCGCAAAGCTGCGGGGGGGCAGACTGCAGCTGCTGTCGGCCAGGAGGAGCGCCCGGGCCCCAGTGGAGTGGAGGACTTCCCACGCTCCTGCCCACAGTCTGCTCTGCCTGGGCCTTCTGGAGGGGAGGGGGTAACAAGATTGGGTGAGTAAAATCAGTTTAATGAATTTTAGCTAACTGAAATATGCTTTTTTGGGGGGTTGGAAGGAGTGGTATCACCAACATAAAGGAAACGGGGTAGTGTGGGCTCATTGTATGTTATGTCAGCTAACAGACGGCTGTGTTCTGTCTTGGAATTCCTGATGACAGGGCCAAAAGTTGCACCACTTAGGAGCATTATTAGTATTTCTTATTTATTTTTTATAATTAGCATTATTAGCAAATTAGCATTATTAGAGTGGTGATAATTTGGTAAGGAAAAACTACACTGCTATGTTATGATATATTCATTTTATTCATAATAATATGACAGTTAGATAGTTCATGAAATGACTGAAACTAGCAGTCCTGGGACTGAAACGTTCCACATTAGCAGTTCTTGAACTTTTTACTGAAAAGTTATTTACGGAATACAGCTATTTCATAAAAGCTCGGTCTCAGGCCTAATTACCTTATTACATGTAATAAACACTTTAAGGCATATACTTTTGTGGCTTATTAGTTTGTAATACCTTACTACAAACAACATACTGTGGTTTAGTTGTTAGTCTTATATTATTCTAAACAATTTCTATGGGTTGTGTGTTAGCGCCTTGGAATTTAAGACTTGACCCATTTGAAAATCCAACATACCATGGGACAATATCTTGTCTGGGTCTAGTAAAATGGCCCCCGCAAAGTATTCTTATCAAGCACCACGAGAGGGCTGTAAGATGAACAAGGAGAACATTCAGGATCTTGTCCAGCAGTGTTGAGAAAACTGCTCCAGTCTCAGAATCGAATGTCTTCATTTTCAGCTGGATAAGGGAGAGGGCAGGGAGCGCCATAGAAATGGACTAGGCCACTTATTGGCTGAGTAGCAGTGGGTGGGGAAAAGCCATTTTAAAAGGCCTTTTATGTCCTCAGTGCCTAGCCAAGTCATGTGAGAAGAATGATGAGGGAGACCAGTTTTGTAGTTCACTGCAGCCTTTAAAAACACAACTGGCTTGCGTCAGCAGGTAAAAACTAAACAACATGAAGCTGGTTGATTTAGGTCCTTTAGCAAAGGTTTTAAATAGAACCAACTCGAAGAGCCATTTGAATGGTTATGTAGTTCCTCTCTGTTATGGAAAACTGTGAATGGTTCTTGAAGAAACTTTAAAAAATGGTTCTATATAGTACACTATTGTTATGAGTCGAAGAACTCTTTAGTATTTTATAGAACCCTTTTAGTTAAGAGTGTAGGCTGTATGTGCCTACAGGTTGCTGTGGTAGCAAAGAGACCAGACTATCTGTCTGAACGTGCTTGACCATAATGGGGTTCTTACTGAGAAAATGTTTAGTAAGGTTAGTTTACTGTGCTTCATCAATGAACTCTGTTGTGACACCTTCAAAAATCTTGAAAATATTAACATAGCTTGTTGCCTTCTTCAGTCATTTACAGTTAGAGATCAAGAATGAAAGCACAGCACCAGGCAGGAAATGAAGACTAGATAAATTATTAAAGAGGCTTTGAAAGTTTCCTTATGAGAAAACACTACTGTATTTAGCTTGTTTGGAATTTTGATATGATATTCATTGGTCTTCTTTGATTTATTGATTTCAGCAGGATCACCAGTAGATCCCAGGAAGGTGCTAATTGTTGCTGGCCATCATAACTGGATCGTAGCTGCTTATGCTCATTTTGTCATTTGTTACAGGTAATGCTTAACAAGCATATTACATTAATAAGTGCAAGGAAAATTCAGACTTACCTTCTCAATGTTCCTTTGACTGTTATCTAGGATAAAGGAATCCTCAGGATGGCAACAGGTGTTCTCCAGTCCGTACCTTGACTGGGCCATTGAGCGTGTAGCTCTAAATGCTAAAATTGTAGGTGGTCCACATGGAGACAAAGACAAGATGGTGGCTGTGTCGTCTGAGAGCAGGATCATTCTGTGGAGTATCCAGGATGGTGGAAGTGGGAATGAGATAGGTGAGAGGTGGGGCGTGGACTTAAAAATGAGAGAAAATACCAGAAACTGAAAGACCTTTAGATGTCTGCTTAGATGTATGTCTCAGATTTTACTGATTAAAATCCGATTTATATATTTTTAAAGGTGTGTTCAGTCTTGGTGTACCTGTTGACTCTCTGTTCTTCATTGGGAGTCAGTTAGTAGCCACCAGTCATACTGGGAAAGTTGGGGTGTGGAATGCAGTCACCCAGCACTGGCAAGTAAGAGCCTTCATTTTAAAAATCGTGGTGAAAGACTCAACATGAAAAGCTAGTTTGCTGTTTGATCAGTTTTTTGTCACATACTTAGAAAATCAAATACACGTTTACGTTTACGGCATTTAGCAGACGCTCTTATCCAGGGCGACGTACCTCAGTGCTTTAGTAGCCTACGTCAGATACACCTGATACAGCTCATAATCGGTTTCATAATTCGGTAATCAGATGTGTGGGGCAGGGTTACAGTAGTTAACGGTGCAATGCGAGAGGTCCTGGACCAGGACTGGAAACATTGCTGTAGATAAAAAATTGTTGTAGCAGCTTTACATTTCAAGAAAACACCTCCTTTATTATCATTATATGATTTATTTCTTGTTACAAATTGTGGACTGTCAGGGAGAGTCACTGAAACAGTTTGCAAGTCCTGTTGATGGGGAGATAAGATAACAGAGCACACTGTAATTTTTGTGCAGGTGCAGGATGTTGTGCCCATCACAAGCTGCGACACTGCTGGATCCTTTCTTCTCCTTGGTTGCAACAATGGCTCTATTTACTACATTGGTAAGCCACTGACCAGGTATATGTTTACAGGTTAAGTTGAAGTATATCTCAAGAATCAGGACTTTGTACTGGACTTATAAAGGGATGATAATGAGGTGAAAAATGGTACCGTAACTACATCTGTTATAAATATGCTTACTCATCCTACAGCCGTGCTGCACTAGTCTCTAGAATGACGTTTTCTTAAAGATGGGAGGAACCTGTAAGATAGAAAACTACAGTTGCTTTCACGGTGGATTTCTGTGGGAGAGCTGTTTTGAAATTTTCACCATCTGTTGGAAACCAAAAGAAACCAGACAGATGTTAGAAAGGCAACTATCCTATTGTAGCTGTGGTAATTTTCTTCAGATCACCATTAAAATGGAGAGAATATGTTAAATAAACAAAATAACAAGCCAGGAGGGCAACAAACTAAAAGCTAAAGTTAGCAAGGTACTATCTAACTAGATACCTTGTCTCTGGCTTCTGTTTTTTGGAGAATAAAGATTGAATCATTGTTTTCATTGCTATGTTTTCATGCTAAGTATTGTGGTTAGGGAATACTGACAATGTTGAAGAATAATATGGTGTACGAATCTTGCATAACACAACAAATAAAATATCAAACTGGTTTTAGGCCAAAATGCCCCTTTAAGATGATATTTGCATAAAAGTAAAATTGAATGTTTCAAGCTAACTGTTGCAGCCACTGGAACATCCGAAGGCAACATCTGCATTTTATTCCAAGTAATTTTAGGCAATTTCTGTTGGTTCATGCTCACTCAAGTGTTCACATAGTATGAATGTAAAAATGAAAAAAAAGACAGCAAAAAACGCTTTGAAATGACAGCATATAACATGTACATAAATTAGAGACTGCACTAAATGAAGTCCCAAGACTTCAATCAGTGTGTAATAGCTGGTTCTCTATATAATGTCTTAAAATTAAGTGGAAGCCAAGACTTATCTGACATTTTACATTGGCACTAATCTTGTATCCCGCTGTTGACTAATTCCGGTTTTGGAGCTTTAGGAGCTGCTTCCGGTTTTCCAATTACTTGAGCACTGTGGACAAGGATGTTTCTTACTGCATCTGTAGCAAATGCTTTAGTGCAAAACATTAGAATTCTGTTTCAAACTTTCAAAATATATGTCTTGGGATGGGCTGTACATTTTACAGGATGTTTCCTTAAATGTAGGAATTGCACAAATATTAATTATCTTGTATGACAAAAAATGTACATAGAATTTTGCAAGACTACACTTGTTTTACAGTGTGCTAATATGATGCTTAAGTACTTTAAATGCATTCTCATCACTTTCAGACATGCAGAAGTTCCCATTAAGAATGAAGGACAATGACCTCCTGGTGACAGAGCTTTACCATGACCCTTCAAATGATGCCATCACAGCGCTCAGTGTCTACTTAACACCTAAAACCAGTAGGTGAACTGTAGCAAACTGAACGTGCATGTTTTAAGTGCTAAATTCCCTTTTAA
Organism: Bryconaethiops microstoma; assembly: GCA_037577275.1. Lineage (NCBI taxonomy): Eukaryota > Metazoa > Chordata > Actinopteri > Characiformes > Alestidae > Bryconaethiops > Bryconaethiops microstoma. The sequence continues at coordinate 36,205,043 of JBBJLS010000001.1, read as the reverse complement.
GCTCAACAGCTATCATCTGCTATTCTTCAGAACACATGTTACTATGTTTTGGACCTAATGTAGTTTTAAAGCCATTCTTGGTTACTGAACTCATTTTGTTTACAGGTGTGAGTGGAAACTGGATTGAGATTGCTTATGGTACCAGTTCAGGGGCAGTGCGCGTGATAGTACAACATCCTGAGACAGTAGGATCTGGGCCACAACTATTTCAGACCTTCACAGTCCACCGGAGCCCTGTCACTAAGATTATGTTGTCGGAGAAACATCTGGTGTCAGGTAACATTGCCTTGAGCTTGTGCAAATGAGAAGGATAGCACACTTGTTTTTTCAATTATACAAATACTAATGAGGTATTACTAGTTTGACAAGTTGACAAGTTATTTTTTGCACTTTGAAACTTACAAAACCTAAGAAATATGATTAGAAATATTAATTAAAACAGAATATCAACATTTTGTTACAGTGTGCGCTGACAATAACCACGTCAGAACATGGACTGTAACTCGCTTCAGAGGCATGATCTCCACCCAACCGGGATCAACACCACTGGCTTCTTTCAAGATCATCTCTCTGGAGGAGACAGAAAGCCACAGCAGCTACTCCTCAGGAAACGACATAGGTGACTGATAATCATCATGAGAAGCTGAATAAAGCTTGTGGCATCATGTCAGTGAAATATAGACTGAAGGGTCAGCTTTGGTATGCTTATTCAAATAGTACACATAAGGACCCAGAGTGATGTGTATGTTATATCATGTAGGTCCTTTTGGGGAGAGAGATGACCAACAGGTGTTCATACAGAAAGTTATCCCTATAACCAACAAACTCTTTGTGCGTCTCTCTTCCACTGGAAAGAGGTATGTTTTTTTTTTTTTTTTAACAGAGATCACTTTGTGATTATGATTTACACTTACACTTCTGTTAAAAAAATTAATAACATATCTCCCAACACACCTGACCCATAACCAATCACTCACTGAGTTGAAGTGGGGTAACACCCCAGCTGGGAGGGAACTAACATTTGCAGGATAGGGGGTACATATTTCTGCATCAGCTTTGGGAAACCATAGCTACAGCAGAAGAGCTGAAGAGTAGTTAATCTTAACAGTCTAGATAGACCTTTATGTATTATGTGATAATTATAAAGGTTGTAAAGCATGCATTTTACTGTAGGCTGCAACATGAAAAATTCCGAGTTATGCAGGTTGTATGAGTCTGTTACAGTTCCTCATTCATATTACAGCTCTGCAAAAACAAGAACCTCTAGTGACTGAAACAGCACAATCACAAGTTCAAGTTCAAAGTTCAAAGCGTTTATTGTCATATGTACGGAGAAAACAAAAGTGACATTTTCTCTGTGCAAT
>JBBJLS010000001.1:36192044-36203579 GCA_037577275.1 Bryconaethiops microstoma | reverse complement strand
GACAGTCTCATGTCACTCTTATGTAGACACCTTCAAATAAAGTGTTACCATATATGCTTAAGTCACAAAGGCATGTTAAAAAAATTGCCCAAGTCATTTATTTCTCTTAAGTTACATAATTCACACAGTGTGTCATTACTATCCCAACACTCATCCTTTGTTACATCCTTTTTGAGTGAAACTATCAATTAATGTCATATGTTCAATTTTTGGTTAAGTTTTTTGTGTTTCCTGAAAAACTTATTTTAGCAAGGTGTCGAAATGCTAAAAGCCTGTCTTAGCAGCCACCATCAAATTCGAAGTGATTCACATTCCCCCTGATTGCTGAACTCCCTCATTGAGTTCTATCATATCTCCACAAGGTGGCAGCAAGAGAAGCGCGCACTAGCAACATCTTGTGGCCACTTAATGCAGTACAAGTGGTCTAGGGATTAGCTGTGATGAAAAGTGGGAGAACAGAACAGAGTCTCCAAATCAACTGACATACTGTGTAACTACAGTTTCATGATGAAATGAGGCATCTTAAATCTAAACTCAGTGGACCAGTATCTGCTATACCCTAAATAAATATTTTTAATTACGCCATTTATTAGCATTTGTTAATTACGCCAGCTGTTCACTGGTCCCGGAGTATCTCTGCTCTGCTCTGTATATATTGGTGTTTTCTATGATCTAACACACCTGCAACTAATCAGGTGATTAAAAAACCCTTCCTGAGCTAAACTGAGCGTTAAAGGAAGAAAAGACTAAAAATCCAGCGCACAGACCAGAGGTGGAAACCACTATATTACATTTTGTCACAGTTAAATCATTTCAATTTGTCCATTCATCATGAAATTTTCTCACAACAGTTAAGTTAAAAGTGGGTTCGCAACTTCAAACCTGAAGGCTCCCTTTGTACAACAGCCACTTAAATCCTGGAATGGCTAATTAATTAATTAATTGATTAGTTGGATCAGGTGCGTTGGAATTGATTAGTAGGATCAGGTGCGTTGGAAACACGGAATACACTAAAATGCGCAGAACAGGGGGTCCTCCAAGACCAGGGAAACACTGAGTTAAAGTGTTTAAAGATCTGTAAAGATACTGACATTATAGATTATAAATAACTGATTAAAGATTGATATCTTGCTACTACTCAAGTACAAACCTAAAGTAACCAGATTGGCCAAATAATCTTGCTAGATGTCTTATTGCCTTGTTGTTGATACTTAGTAGCTCTTGATGACATCTCTGCTTCTCTTTAAATGTGTTATAGCACCAGATGAAAATGAACCAATTTCAGACGCTGTTTCCTGCAGTATAAACACATTCTTGTAAATGGTGGAAAATAACAGTAGTGAGCTCAAAACATTTGATCAGGTGATTATGTAATAACTCCTACAAGTCTAAGTATTTAATTGCTGAATAAGATCTGTAAAGAGGTGATATTAACAATGCAGCCAGTCATGCTCAATATCACAAAGTTGTTTGCATCTGTACATATTATTAGAGAATACACTGTATAGTGTATTCTGAACTCCATATTTACAGCTGAAATAGTTGAAATTAGTGCTTTATCTGCTCTCACCAAGTACGAGTCGCTGGGTGGGTATTTGGGACTTCTCCGCTGCAGGGGCTGGAGTGGCGGTCTCTCTCTGATGAAGGGTGGTTTGTTGAGGGCTCTGCGCAGGACCAGGCCCAGCAACAGAGCAAGAAGCAGTAGGCCCAGGAAGGCCATGAGGAGGATAAACCACAGCTCGGTGTAGAACCTGTATCCAGCTCCATACAGCCCTATTTTACCACCTGATGTAGTTTCCACTGCATCTGTTTGTGGGAATAAGAATGTTTTGTTTAGATCATCAGTTGGGACCATGATATGTAGAATATGTCTACATTCAGACAGAAATATTTATGAAACTGGAAGAGGAAAATGTCAGGGACCATATGCAACATGGCTAGTTAAAACAGCTACTGTTTGCTATCTGTACTGCAGGAGGATTTGTAAAATTACGATCTTTTCCTTCTGTTTCCTAATAATTTGCTGCAATCCCCTCAGTGCAAATATATGATTATACCTAACTCAAGCCCGACAGAGTCAAACACAATAAAAAATGTTGGATCAGGTTTAGAACATTTGTTGTGGTGAATCTCTTTCATATCATGGCATTTTAAGGGAGTATATTGTCACTATCTGAGAAAAACCACATCAATATTTCACAAGTTAATGCGTTATCACATTAATGTATTATTTACTTAAAGCCAACATTTATTTATATTTTGAATATGGATATTTTGAAAGATGGTTTTTGGGACAGCTCTACGTCTTGGCTGGTTTTTGCGAGGGACTTGTACACCAACAGGGACTTAAATTACACTGCATTCAGATACATAGACTTTAATATGGAGTTGGTCCCCTTTGCAGCTCCTGTAATTCTCTGGACTCTGAGGGGAACTTGTTTTTCTATAACAAACTACATAAAACGTGAATGCCCTGCATTGGCAAACAGCTTTGGTTTTATATTTGATTTGATTACACTAATGTTTAAGTTGAGATTTACAAGAACTGCTACTGTGTTAAAGGGAAAATAGCAGTTAAAAATCTATATATTTGTTTAAAGTGTTTGCAAACCAAATGTTCTTGTACTTTTGTTCATTTAGCAGTACTTTAAAAATAAAAATGTGAAATACACTACTTTTAAATTAAGTATTTAATTTTGCGTATAACATGCGATTTTGCAGAAAAGCGTGATTAATCACGATTAAAAATTTTAACTGTTGCCCAGCATTAATCTTTACATAATTTGAAGTTGCCTTTTTACAACATGTTGATGAACAGATAAATGAAAATGAATTATGTCATAAAACAGAATCATGTCATATTTACTTGCATTATGGGTTCTTTTTGTTTCTTCTCCTGTAAATTTACCTTTTAGAATAAACGAGACAGCAGTGACATGAAAATATAAGCAGTTTTCTTGTAGATATACAGTGTATACCTGCATTTTGCATACACTACACCTCTAGGCCTAACAAAATCATTTGAAAGCACTCTCCTTCAATCAGCCTTTCTCTTCCTTATCCTCTTTGCCCTGTCATGCCATTCTATATCAAACCGTAGTTTCAATCTAAACTCATTAGACACTTTCTCTCACACACACCCACACACAGCATGTACTGAACAAGCTGTGCCAAAAACCCAAGAGTGTGTGACAGTGACACCAGCCTTGGAGCCGCACAGACAACAGAATGGAGAGCAGCATAGTTTCTCCTGCTAATCAAGGGTCACCTTCACCTGCTGAGAACTGAGAGTTTGCACTGAGAGTTCACGCTGAAACTTTGTAATGAGAGCTTACACTGTAACCCTGCAGTGAGAACTCACACTGTAACCCTGCAGTAAGAGCTCATACTGAAACGCTGCAGTGAGATCTCACACCAAAACCCTGCAGAGACCCTATACTGTAACTGTGCAGAGAGAGTCCATACTGTAACACTGCAGAGAGAGCTCATACTGTAACCCTGCAGTGAAAACTCACACTGTAACCCTGCAGTGAAAACTCACACTGTAACCCTGCAGTGAAAACTCACACTGTAACCCTGCAGTGAGAACTCACACTGTATCCCTGCAGTGAGAACTCACACTGTAACCCTGCAGTGAGAACTCACACTGTAACCCTGCTGTGAGAACTCACACTGTAACCCTGCAGTGAGAACTCAGACTGTAACCCTGCAGAGAGAACTCACACTGTAACCCTGCTGTGAGAACTCACACTGTAACCCTGCAGTGAGAACTCACACTGTAATCCTGCAGAGAGAACTCACACTGTAACCCTGCTGTGAGAACTCACATTGTAACCCTGCAGTGAAAGTTCACACTGTAACCCTGCAGTGAAAACTCACACTGTAACCCTGCAGTGAGAGACCAGACGGTAACCTTGAAGTGAGAAGATAAGGTTAAGAGAGATGAGAGCACATACCTAAACCAGTGGCTGTGTTGTATTTTATAACAGGGGAACTGGCACTGCCACTGTCTGTACTGCAGGTCACCTGGAAGGCAAAAGCTAGGGAAGGGGGGGGGTTGTGACAGATTAGGAGGGGGAAGGAGAGAGAGAGAGAGAGAGAGAGAGAGAGAGAGAGAAAGAGAGAGAGAGAAAGGGTGGGAGTGAGGGAGGAATGAAGGGAGGGATGAGAGACAGAAAGTGAAGGGGGAGCAAAAAGGAGAAAGAGAGACAGAAGGAGCAGAGAGAGAGAGAGAAAGAGCGACAAGAAGACAGGGGCGGAAGAGAGAGTGAGAGGTGGGAGAGAAGGAGTGAGAAGAGAGATAAGGATGGAGAAAGCAAGAGAGATAAAGGGAGAGACAGAAATAGGAGGTGTCACAGAAAAGAATGGATGATAAGAAAAGTGGTTAAAAGAAAGGGAGTGGTAATAAAGATAAATAGAACAGAAAGAGGCTTTAAAAAATTGGATGCACTGAAGATCAGAAACCCATAAGCATGTCGATTTGGTTCTAAGCACCACATTTTCTCAAGCAAAGCCCCAAAAGAGTAAGCCACAGTAGGATGGTTATACTTTTATCTGAGGTGCGGGGGATGTAGACGTAGCTGTGGAAGCCGCTGTAGAGGCGCAGGCTGCTCTCAGTCAGAGCGTAGTCCCTTAGAGGCCCGTTGAGAAAGAACGACTGACTCCAGTCCACATACACTGTGGTCAAATTGCTGTGAACCACAAACGGCTGTTTGTACTGCGGAGCTGCAACACAAAGCACCGAATCATGAAAACCAGAAATGACATTATTTAATGGGGCCTTGACATGGACCAACAATGTAAAACTAGCTGTACTGTAAATCTGAGTGAAAAAAAAACAGCTTACTCAGCTTTGTTACACTTACATTGAAAGTATAATTTGGCTCTTGTCAAAGTTGCTCAAAACCTTACTTACTACCCACCAGGGCTGACGGGATTCGGTGCAGGCCCAAAATTACCATCGTCCCACCGGGCAAAATGCCCAGTATGCCCGATGGCCAGTCCAGCAGTGCTACCAACTATGCACGCTATTTAGCCATTTTTAATCTTTAACAGTGCAGAAGGTGAGAGAGAGAGTGAGAGACATAGAACTTTGTCTTACGTTCTTTCAGTGTAGTGATGGAGACCCAATCAGATGCTGTGCTGCCCATGTTGTTATAGGAGACCACACACACCTCATAGCTGGCATATGGGAGCAGTGCAGTGATGTTGAGGCTCTGTCCCTTTCCAAAGAACCTGGTCTCAACAGGCCCCACAGAACAAGCCACTGGGATAGGCTGCAGCGGCTGGGGGCATGCACTCCGCAACAGGAGCTCACAGCTGAAACAGAATAGAAAATATCCGTGATTGAACCTCAATTACTAAGGATTGTATATGTCTGACCTCACACAGGTTCGATCATTAGGAAAAGATTCAGTAAATAGGAAAATCTCAGCTTTGGTCATTTTGGCACAATTCAAAACAAAACAAAATCCTCTGAATCACACCGAGAGAACCATGCCATAATCATGTAATGGCAAATTTCGTATACCGTCAGGGGTTGTCATGACAGGTTATGGCCATCAAGAAAACAGCGCTGTGACAGATACTATGATGTTTGATGTCACAATGGTGATTGTTATGTTAATGCAGGTAATCTGTCATGACAACTCATTACACCACAAGACAGTGGTCACAACCCCCTCGTCCTGGAGATGTACCTTCCTCAGAGTCTAGTTCTCACTGCAATCTTCTAATCATATTTCTCAGAAATATGCGATTGGCTGGATCAGATGCTGCAGTTTTTATTTCTGCATACTGCAACAGTTTGTTTACATGTGTTCCAAAGTGTTTAGATGAGAAATAACACAATCAAGAGCAAAGAACATTGTTTACATCTTAACAATTTGATCATGCAGAACTTGTTAGTTATGTCATTAGTCTGCTCAGTACCTCTCGATGATGCCGTTGGGCTGCAGGGGCTCGTCCCACTCCACCAGAGCCCAGCGGGAGGTGAGGGTGACAGGGCGGGGCGGGGGCTGCTGGGCTGGAGCTGAAGCCTGAGTGCGCAACTCGCTCAGAGGGCCTCGACTACAGCACAGGAAACAAGTGCAGGCCTCCACTCCGACGGAATACACAGTGAAGGGCATGAGGCCATGTAGAGTCTGCTGGCGGGACGTCCCCTCTGACAACTATCACGATGAGAAAAACAGAATGTGACATGATAGAAGTTATGAACCATGGTTACACTTACACTTGTCTCCTGTTATATGTTTTTGTATTACACATATATTGTGTCAAAACTTCATAACAAATGGACCAATGGACAGAATTGTTCTCCAAGTGAAAAAGACAGGCATTATGCATTTAACATAAACTAAAGGCTCCTGAAAATATAAATATATATAAATATATATATGTGTGTGTGTGTGTGTTTCTGTGTGCGTGTGTGTGTGTGTGATTCTGTGCGTGTGTGTGTGTGTATGAAATGGCATCACCGACAGTGGAGCACATATGCTATTAAGTGGTACAAACCAGGAAGTGAGTGTCCTTTTTCTGAGCGAACACCCTGTAGAGGCTGACGATACCGTTGGGCTTGGAAGGGGGGCTGATCTCCACTACGGCGGATGTGGCATGTACGCGCGCGAATTTGGGAGGACTTATGCCTTCAGGGGGAGCTGGCCCAGTCCGGCCCAGAGCCCACGGGCTATCTCCACGACCCGCTGAGTTCACAGCCCACACCTGAAACCAGAGACATTCATATTTAACAGAATGCTATAAAATGCCTTGAATATGAAATGAAATATGAAAGTTTTCAAGTCTTTTACTTCACATCAATAATTCATTATCACGCAACTTGTGCTCATTTTAATATTGCTTTAATTGGCTTGAAGGACAATCACACATTCTCATTGCCATTGTAGCTATTAAACTAATGCCAGCTATAAGTTGCATTTCATTCAACAGGGTCCCTAAGCAGTACCCTTATACATCAACCAGCCATAACATCAAAAACATTCGCCTAGTATTGTACAGATCTCTCATCAGTGCATGGACTACCTAAGAATTTTGAAGGTGTGCTTGTCTGGCACCAGGGCATTAGCAGAAAGCCATTTAAGTCCTGTAAGTTAAGGTAGGGGCTCCATGGATTGGACTAGTTAGTCCAACAAACCCTGCAGACGCTTGACTGGACTGAGGAAAGACAATTCAGAGACAACGCACTTACTCCTCCTTCTAACAAGAAGTCACCTTCACCTGTTGGGCCCCTGCCTTTGGGCCCCTCCTTGAGGGGGAAAGCACCTTCCAGCAACCTAAAGTTCTACCTAAACAACAGTGTCAATAAGAGCCTAAAACTGCCAGTGTCCATTACACACTCCACGTGAGGAAATCTACATTGAAATTACATTTCACCTTCATCAAGGAGCATGCGAACACACGATTAGGTGAAGTAATCTTATTTAGCCAACGAGCTGTTGGTATAATTAGAGAGGAGGAACAGCAAAAGGTCATCCAGGGTCGCCATTTGCATGGGTAAGTAATTTGTAGATTGTCAGTTGGAATAGAGGTGGCAGATGGATGTTCCAGTGGATAGGGTTAAATTAGCCTTAATAATAGGCAATTAGACCGTGATCAATCAGAATGATAGATCTAAGTGGCAATACGTTGGGACTGCACACCGCACAGCCTGATTGCGTATTCCCGTCTGGACTCATTGTGCTGCTGAAGAGTGACGACAAGGCGGGCCGACACGTCTGAAGCGTAGAAGTGCGTTGTAGCAGTAGAGGGTAAGCTGGGTCACAGAAAGGGCATCTTGTCACCCCAAAACACCGAAAAGGTCAATGTGGCAGGAAGAAGATAGAGGTAGAGAGCAAGAGTGTGACACTAGGCTGAACATATTGTCATCCCTTCACTCAGACATGTCTTAAGGCTTCACAACAAGTCAGTGAAAGGAAAGATTCACATGCACAGCCATACGCAAAAGTTTGGGCACTCTTGTTTAAATGATATGTTTAAATGATATGTTACCCCTTTTTGAAGTGTGTTTGAAAAGTTGTACCTACTGAACTGCGCTGGGCACCGGTCTTCTAGGACCAGATTCGGGCACAGAGAACACAAGTGTGCACATTTTAATACACAACTGATGTTTGCAAAATATGCAAAATATGATGAATGTGGCCTGTGCAAAAGTTTCCATTTTATGTTTTGCCAATAACTTCACAAACTCTGCACTAAACTTTGTGGTAAATACCATATTTGTTACCATATTTGAGTGCTTATTTTTATTTATAGAAACAACAAAACATGTACTAACCAGTGGTGTTCGAAATGTTATGAGACTGTAAATTAATCAAGAACAGGCAATTGCATTGCTTAAGCCGAACTAGGGGAATTCTGCAAAGTAATGTGGAGTTAGTCTAGGACATCCCCATGTCCTTGTATGCGGAACAGACCTTTTTATGGCTGCGCCACCACTTGCATACTGAGCTGTTATTACGGTAATTAGGGGAAAATAAAAATATGTCATGTGTGAGCTCTAATGGATCTGGGTTTAAGCAGTAAAGGAAGAGTCTGCCCGGCAACAGTTTCGGAGAGAGTTCCACCACGCCCCACTCATCAACACCGGGCCAAAATCGAGCACTTCCAATAGGAGTACTAATTAAGGTTCAGCATAAAAGTGTCAATAAAATATGTAGCTGCAGGCTTGGTGTTGCTAGGGAAGCTGGTTGGGAGCAAAGCCTCAGAGACAAGAAACAAGACTAAGAGGGAGTGTATTATGACATTTGAACGAAGACATCCATCACAGTAATAACTATGACTCTGAGAGATCTCCTTAAACATGAAAAATGGACTAAGGTTGAACAGATTAAACTACCTGGCTAATCCACTGAAATTACAATCAGGCTGGTGTATAAGTATTCAGGGTGAAACTCAGGGACCCTCCCCGTGCTCACAAACCCACACATCCAGCACTGTTAGCATCCTCTCCAGGGAAAGAAAATAGGTGTTAAAAGGTCTTTCCGATGCTTGTATGTTCGTGAGGACGCTGTGGCTAATTCGATGGCTTCGATCGTAATAAGCAGTGCGCTGCCAGGTTCGAGATTAATGGCCCTGTCACCTGTCCGTCGTCACTCGGCCCCGCCCGCTGGCTATCATAAATTACCACTCATAAATAAGACAGAACAATCAGGCAGAGTCTATCAATTTAGCCCATGGCCGGCCCACACTTCTCACGTCTGACAATCAAATGCTAATGTTATTTTGCTCTAAAGGCTAGCCTGTCAATTAAGAAAGGTCTTGTAAGGGACAGCAGCACTATGAATATGGGAGCTAGATTAAACATCTGTCAGCAGGAACTGAGGGCAGGTAGTGCGGGTGAAATGGACCTGAGGGATCATCACAGCTAGAGCAGAACTCGTGTCATGCTTAGCCTGATGGGTCTGATACGCAAAGGATGTGGGATCACACCATAAATATCTGGATTTCTTCAAAGTTTTTCAGGTTAGGGGTCAACCCAAGTGAAGCAACGGCTAAAGGGGTGCAGTTACTTCTGCATTCTCAGTGAATTGATCTAGGTTAGCTGTCTTTATATCAGGTTTTTATTTGTGTAGTTTCTCTTGTATTCAGTGCTGTATTTTTGCTTGTTATGATGTAAGCATTTATCTGAGCTGATTTTAAACAGTGTCTGGTGAGTGAAGTCAATTTGTTAATCTGTTTAACTAGAGAAAAACAAATTTGCTGCCCGAATCTTAGGAAAAATTGCAAGTAGGTAATGGGCTGTTTGAAGCTGCCTGGTGGGCCTGTAATTTGAGACCCACACTGTAAAACAGTCTGATTTTGGTCCAATGTCTGTGTCTGTATAGACGCTTTCTTCACCAAAACTGTACTTATTTACTTGTGCTATGCGATTAAAGCTGTGTCAATAGCATCCATCATCGTAGTAATGTGTAATTGAAGGCAATAAAGGCATGTTATACAAAAACATGAAAGAAATACCTGTTTTTTGTAGGTCAAAGTAACGTGTTGCTTTCAAAGGTCTATTTGCATGCAATAAATCATGGGAACATTTTTCACTTTACCTGTTTGGCACTACCTGTACAGAAATCTCTCATATTCACATGAGTTGATGTAAAGTGTAAGTGTAAAGTGTCCATTTGTCATACGTGAACACACCCATTTAACCCATTGGTTGGGGTGGAGTGCTATAATGGCTCAGACAACCATGCTCCAGAGTCTGAGGGTAACTTGTTTTTCTATAACAAACAAGATAAAACGTGAATCCCATGGCAGGGGCAAATACATAGAAATATTTGAACTGTAACTGTGTAACTGTGTTAAAGGGAACACTGCTGTTAAAAAGCTCCTAATTAGTTTAAAGTGTTTGCAAACCAAATGTTATTGCACTTTTGTTCATATAGCAGTACTTTTAAAATATAAGTGTGCAATACACTATATTTGAACAAATTTTTGAATTTTAATATAACAATGAGATTAATCATGTGTATATACACACAGTATCTCACAAAAGTGAGTACACCCCTCACATTTTTGTAAATATTTTATTAGTATCTTTTAATGGGACAACACTGAAGATACGACACTTTGATACAGTGTAAAGTAGTCAGTGTACAGCTTGTATAACAGTGTAAATTTGGTGTCCCCTCAAAATAACTAAACACACAGCCATTAATGTCTAAACCTCTGGCAACAAAAGTGAGTACACTCCTAAGTGAAAAAGTCCAAATTGTGCCCAATGTGTCAATATTTTGTGTGGCCACCATTATTTTCCTCTTGGGCATGGAGTTCACTTGAGTTTCACAGGTTCCACTGGAATCCTCTTCCCCTCCTCCATGATGACATCATGGAGCTGGTGGATGTTAGAGACCTTGAACTCCTCCACCTTCCGTTTGAGGATGCCCCACAGATGCTCCAGCACCTTTACCCTCAGTTACTTTAGAAAGGCAATGGTCGTCTTGGAGGTGTGTTTGGAGTCATTATGTTGGAATACTGCCCTGCGGCCCAGTTTCCAAAGGGAGGGGATCATGCTCTGCTTCAGTATGTCACAGTACATGTTGGCATTCAAACCATCAGTACATGTTGCAGCCCCAAACCATGACTCTCTCACCACCATGCTTGACTGTAGGCAAGAAACACTGGTCTTCGTACTCCTCACCTGAATGCCGTCACACACCATCTGAACCAAATAAGTTTATCTTGGTCTCATCAGACCACAGGACATGGTTCCTGGTGTGCTTGTCTTCAGCAAACTGTTTGCGGGCTTTCTTGTGCATCATCTTTAGAACAGGCTTCCTTCTGGGACGACAGCCATGCAGACCAATATGATGCAGTGTGCAGTGTATGGTCTGGCACTGACAGGATGACCCCCAACCCCTTCAACCCTGCAGCAATGCTGGCAACACTCGTATGTCTATTTTCAAAAGACAACCTCTGGACATGACGCTGAGCACTTGCACTCAACTTCTTTGGTCGACCATGGCGAGGCCTGTTCTGAGTGGAACCTGTCTAGTTAAACCACTGTATGGTCTTGGCCACCATGCT
>JBBJLS010000001.1:36175320-36191944 GCA_037577275.1 Bryconaethiops microstoma | reverse complement strand
AGGGGGCAGTCTCACAGTCTCCCTGGAGCAACTTGGGGTTAAGGGTCTTGCTCAGGAACCCAGTGGTGGTGCTGAACGTAGGATTTGAACCCATGACCTCTTGTTCTAGAGGCAAGTGTCCTACCCACTAGGCCACCACCTCCTCAAGCGTTGTCCATACACTGCTGAGCCTGAGAAATACTGATTATTACTTTGCACACAGTCAACATGTTTTTGCAAATTTCCTCCAGTGTGCAGTTTTGTGAAAGAAGAAATGTGAAACGAATAACCTGGTATTCGTAGGCTGTGTAAGGCAGCAGCTTTCGGTCGTGGTGTGAGGTGGAGACATTGCTGTAGACCAGTGTGGCTGAGGAGTGTCTCTCTGCGTCTTCTCCTAGCCTCCGATACAGCTCATAATGCAGCAGTTTGCCATTAGCTTGGGCTGGGGGAGACCAGGACAGCAGGAAGACTGTCTGCATGCCGTCAGAGTCGGCTTGCAGCTCCAGCAGTGGTGCAGACTGGCCAGCGGGGGGCGCCTCCTGCGTCTGAATGGAGGACCAATCGCTTGCGGCGCAGCCTAGCAGTGTGCAGGCCTCCATTCTGACTTCATACCTGCACCAAAAAAAAGCAATTATTCTGAGCGTCTCCCTCCCACGTCCTAGTATATTAATACAGCACAGATGGCTCGAGTTCAAATAGGTTTTAACTGGTTGCAGATTCCTGTTACTACTCCTGTTTAAAAGCATTTACATTTTATTTGACATGGGGTTATGTGGGGATGTAAAAAGTCCTTCTGCTTTTGGAAACATTTTATCTGAAATGTTAAAATGGTTCACAAGATCTCTAAAAATACATTTGTTGTAGTTAAATGTGTAATGGAATTAAACTCTTGATTCAACGTGCTCAGGCCGGAAAACACAAAATGGTATGCTTTTATGGGACAGGGTCAGCGACAGCAGGATTGAAGGAGAGAGGAGAAAGGAGGGAAGGAGAGGAGGAGAATAGAGCTAAGGTCGTCTGACAGAGGTGGCGATGGTGAAATGATAATGCTGATGAGCTGTTATTATCCCTGTCCATGCTTATCTGTATTTTATTTCAACATGCGTACACACACACACGGCCTTCCGCCATCCTTCATTTGACTGCCTCTCTGCCTTTGACTGTCATTGTATAAGCCAGGGAGATGGGAAACACAAGAAAACACCTCAAGGTTGACTCATTCACTCTCCCTGTATCTGCATCCTTTCATATTCTTTCATTGTTTCATGACCCACAGTGTAGTAAACTTTACAGGCCAGAATACTGTAGGAAGAAAAAGAGTAGCATGAGCAATGAGGATGGATGGATGGATGAATGGAAGGGATGGAAGGAGAGAAGGAAAGAAAGAAAGAAAGAAAGAAAGAAAGAAAGAAAGAAAGAAAGAAAGAAAGAAAGAATGAATGAATAACTGTGGTGGTGACAGGAACCAGATTTCTGAAGTGTTTATTGTCTCTAATGTCTGATGCCTGAGAGTTTTACAATAGTTTTGAGAAGGTTTTTGACATAAAATTTATTTGTTTAAAATGGCAAAATTTGTGTTACAGACATTATTTGGGCAGCTGGATGGCCTATTGATTAGAGTAATCAGAGGATTGGGGTTCAAATCCCAACTGCTAGTGTCACAGCTGAGGTTCCCTTGAGCAAGGTAGCGTCCCCACACTCTGCTCCCCGGGCGCCTCATTGATGGCAGCCCACTGCTTCACTTGGTGAATGGGTTAAATGCAGAGAAATAATTTCCTCTGTGATACAGTATCCAAAAAAAAATAATCATGCTCCTGATTATCCAGAAATACTGAAGAATTAAAGAATTGTCTCTGTAATGAGTATTCACAATTTAATAATAAGTTCATTTATAATAAAATGTGTTATATTACAAAAAAACTGTTACAAAACCTTACTCCTTAAATGCAACCCTAACTCACACACTGGTTTAAGGCTGTAATCCCAACAGTTACTGACCTCTACAAATGCTTTGCACTGATAAATTACTTCACCTAAAATCCTCTGCAGGCTATTAATCTGTGTAGTATTTAGTCATTTTATCTGCTTCATTGACATAACAATCAAAAAAAAGTAAAAAAAGTAAAACAATTTTACTTTCACCCAAAACAGCAACTTTAATTCTTTTGTTTTGCATTGGAGATAGAACGGCAGACACGGTAGGCATGCAGTTTCTCTATGAACAGTAAAAAAAGGCCGCAATGACTGTACCTATAGTAGGGCTTCAGAGCAGTAAGGGAGAAGCTGCGGCTCTGGAAGGCACTGTGATGTGGTGCAAAGATCAGTCTCTTCACGTTGGGCTCGGCGGGGTCCCGTTTGTACAGTGAGTAGCTGATGATGACTCCATTGGCCCGAGCTGGTGGATCCCACTGCACCATGACACTGTAGGGCCCCAGGGCCTGCAGCCGAGGTGGGGCAACCCCAGAAGGGGCTGAAGGCTGGGTACGTGCCATGGCTGGGGGGCTAGTAGCTGTGCCCTGGCTGTTATTGGCTGTAACAGTGTAGCTGTACTCGACGCTGGGCAGCAGGGTGAAGTCACGGTAGCGTGTGTCCATTCCTGAATAGATGACACGTCCGTTTCTGTGGAGCTCATAGCCTGTGATGATGCCATTGGGATGATTAGGCTCTTTCCATGTCACCTCCACCGACTCGGGGCCAGTAACTTTCAGAGTTGGGGCTAGCATTCCAGTAGGTGGCGCTTCCTTTGTCTGAGCTGTCAAAGATGGGCTGGCGGTGCACCCTCCATTAGTGCAGGCTGTTAAGATGAGGCCATAAGGAGTGTGCGGTTTCAAATCAGTCACCTCCGCACTCAGCCGCTTCCCACGGTATACCTCCTCATTGTTAACCTGGAGGATATATTCTACTATCTCCCCATTCTGGCTGGATGTTATGGTCCATGATGCACTGAGGGAACGTGCGGTGACATTGGACACTGTGGGTGGTTCTACTATTGCAGGAGCAGCTTCTAAAGTCCTAATTGTAGTTGGCCGGCTAGTGATGCAGCCAGCTACTGTGCAAGCAGTAATCGCATAGCTGTACTTAGTGTAAGCTGTCAAGTCTTCATCAGTATAGTTTAACACTGATGAGTCAAAGCTGAAATGAAAGCTGACATTATCCCTTTGAATCCTGTAGCTAACAAGGATACCATTGGGCTCCAATGGAGGTGCCCAAGACACCAAAAGCTTATAAGGTTGTCCGTCCAGGTGACTGACAGCTGGGGATGCCAGTCCCCTAGGAGGAGCTTGTTTAGTATGAACAGTCAACCAGGGGCTGTCAGTTGAACCTGCTGCATTAGAAACACGCACACGGAATCTGTATGTGCTCCATGGCTGTAGACCAGAGACATTGCAGGAGAAGCTACTAGCTTCTACGTTTTTCTCTGTGAATACGACCTTGGCTCGTGTTGTATCATCCTCATCGGTCCTGACCCTGCCTTCCTCCACACTCATAGCTATCACCTGGTACTGGAGGATCCTGCCATTGGGTTGGCCAGGGGGTGTCCACTGGAGCTCTACACTGTGGGCCCCAGTGTGCTGGGCTGTTGGAGCCAGCTGGGATGAAGGAGATGCCTCCTCAGTGGTGACAGACTGGGGGGCGGACCTGGTGCAGCCCGCCTCAGTGCACGCCTCCAGAACCAAAGAATACGTCGTGTAGGGCTCCAAGCGCCGAAACAAGAACTGACGTGAGAGGCCACTGAACTCCAGATTATCATCACTGAAAATATTATACATCTACAGACACAGAAAAGAAAAAACAGTGAAACTGGGAGTTTTTACTAAACCAAGTTAAAAGCATTCTTAAGCTATATGCTAGAAGTTCTCAAGTCCAGTCTTGGGGACCCAATAATCGGAGCATGTATTATCTACCAAACATACCTGATTCAGCTCATGACAGGCTGATGAGCAAGATCAGATGTGCTGATGTAGAATAATTAAAGAGTAATTACATTTTTGTGGCCAGTTCAGCATCTGCGGCACCCAGTATGATGTTATGTAAAATATGCCAATCAGTCAACCAACCAGTCAACTAATGTTATCACCCCAGGATGACGACAGCACTTTTGTACTGTGCTGAACTGAGCGTGAAATATGAGCTGCAGACTGCAAGAACATAATTGTAAATTACTTAAGAGGTCTCACTTTCCTAGGATTTTCTGTAACTGAGTCAGTAAGTCATAAAGTATTTCTAATTTCTAATACTGTCAGACTGTCTAAGGAGTTTTAGTGTTATATTAGTGCCAACCTAATACAACCTCATTTTAAAAGTTGAGCTAGGGTTGGATTTGTCAAAAATTAATGTCAGTGAGTCCCAAAGACTGAAGTCCTTAAAGTTCACTGCCCTGCTAATATCGACACTTTCACATTTGAACTTTAAGGGGATGTTATTGAGCTGAGTTAGATAGAACTGTTGTAATTGGAGCAGGAAAACACTACTCAGCGCAATGGGATTCCAAGACTGCTCTAGAGTACTGGTTCTCTATCAAGTACCTTGATGACTCCATTGGGTGAGGCTGGTTCATGCCAGTGCAGCAGCAGTGCACGCCCATGTTCTCTTTTCTCCACGCTGAAGTTGTCCAGGCCGCTGGGTGATGCCTGTAGAGTGCGGACTGTTGTCCAGGGACTAGACACAATACCAGCTCCATTCAGTGCATCCACACGCACACTATAGGTTGTGTATGGCTCCAAACCAAACACATAGGCCTGATGCAGGTTGCCCTAGAGCAGGACACATAGGCACAATTACACATAGAAGCAGCATTCAAGCAACACATACTATCGGCATCAATGTCAAAATATCTCAATTCTTGGTTCTTTCACTTTTGCAAACGTATGATCCATCTCATTGTAGTAAAACAAATACTTTCATACAAATGCAAATGAGCTATTATTACTATATCAATTATTTATGCAATATAATTAGACAGTCCACTACTATACAATACTTAATTCCAATAAGTTGGTAGAGAAGCGCTCTGCCAACTTATTAACTGCTGTTTCACAATAACAACATACTTCATACTTACGCTAATTTTCTACCTCAGCACATTTTATACCGATCAGACATGATATTGCAAGAGACACACATGAACTCCGCACGATGTTAAAGAAAACATTTTGGTGGTGGATGGCTGTCGGCATTTGCACTGTTCACTTGCTGTCAAATTATATCCCACACCTTGCCAAGTGCCATTGTAATATTATTCACCTGTCAGAGCTTTCAATGTTGTGGCTGATCGGTGTACAAGAAAATGAACACACTTGATAACTTTCATTAGACAAAATTTCATCCGCAACCCATTTATACGGACTTCAGAGAGTAGAACGTGACAGCAGGTCTACATCAAATTCCAAACCTGTTGTTGTTCCTACGCAAGCTTTTTGTTCAGCAGATGTGATTTTGTTCAGCAGATGTGAACTAAAAAACAGTTACCCAGAAATGAACAAAATCCAACGTGGAAAACAAGCTGGATTGTAAAGTTCTTTACAGACTGGCTGGAAGAAAGTGAGGTTCAGGTTAACTGGGCCAGAAATGACAAATCTGAAATATGTATTGTGACAGTTTTATGATTCTGTAATCCAAAAGACTACGACATTTTTGGCAGATACAATTGCAAATCTTAAATGTGACACCATTATTTGTTTTGCCATTCTCTTTATTTTGCAGACTTGCTGTGTAAAAAGCAATAAGAAGCGTAAAGTTGTGCATTTTCATGAATAACATCACAGCTGGGATAACCCACAGGCTATGACCCAATCACCACCATGTTATTTGAGACAACACACTTCCTGTCACATTCTAGCGATTAAATACATCCCAGTACAAGTGCAACTTTTACCAGGTGAGGTGAGAATACAGTTACGACTAAACATGCCATGATCAGACCAGGTAAGACCCAACTGCTGAATGCAAATAACCGACACATAGCAAGCGACAAAAAAACAGAAACATGCAAGAGTTCAAAAACAAAAAGCAGTCAGATAGGCAAACACATCTGATTCGTCATGTGAGTAAACCTAGTCCACGAGTCGTAGCAAAAATGGTCAAAGTCAAGCAAATCAATCCAAAGCGCAAACAGAAAGGGCAAGACAAGAATCAGAGACAAGAAAAACAAACAAAACCAGGATATTCAGCAAGCAATAATAGGAATGCTCTGTATGCAGGGTAATCCACTGGCAATACTTTGCAAAATCATACATGAAAACAGAGATGCATTTACACTGGAAGAGTAGGAGTCATGTGAAATGCATTTAGTTATAAGGGGTCTTCGCAAAGATGAGGGGTGGAGTCATAGGATGGGGTATGATTCAGTTTTAAGATGTGTTCTAGGAATAGAGTCCTGATGGGATCTGACAACAAAAGCACTTTAGTGGGAAATCATAACACATTTTCTTTTTGTACTGTAACATACTTTCAGTATGTTCTTGTGTACGCTGGTATTGCTGTACCGGCGGAGTGCAATGATCTAATCAAAAATCTGAAGATGGGAAGCATTTTCATGGAAGAAAACAAGAAAACAAGAATTTTGTCTTTTAAATGGTATGATATTTCGCTTAATATGACCAGAGACATTTAACAAACAAAGAAAAAAAAAGTTAACTTTAATAATGCTGGTTGACTTCAAGTTGACCTCTTTAAAGTGCTTATTGTACTTTGTTTGTACTGCTGCAGAATGCGTTCAATAGTACTGTAAGAATATACATACTTTTCTTTAAATTTTTTATTTGAGGTGTCTGGACACTCTCATTGTGAACAGGGGTAGTAGTTAGCATAAAATTGGTTGAAATGGGTTTCAGTAGACAAACTGCTGCAAACACAACATAGCAAACATTGGCTGGAAAAATGTACAGCATGCCACCACTGGACTTCGAAACAGAGGAGTGGTTAAGCATGTGCCACCATCTGGATGCCAAAACAGTAATACTGAACAGAATGCATAGTGCCAGCAGTAAAGTTTGGTGGAGGAGGAATAATGGTCTGGGCCTGTTTTCTAGGGTCCAGGCTAGTCTTCCCACTTCCAGTGAAGGGCAATGCTAATGCTACAGCTTAAAATGATTTAGACGATTTTTTTGTGGCAGCAGTCTGGGGAAGGCCGTTTCCCTTTCCAGTACAATTGTACAAGTTCAATATGGGGGGACTCTTTGGGCTGCTAAGAGCCCTAAACTCAAGCCAAATGGACACCTTTGGGATGAACTGGAATGTCTACTTGAGAGCCAGGCCTTCTTGTACTTACTTTGACTGAATGGGTACAAATTCTCAAAGAAACACTCCAAATCTTGTGGAAAGCCTTCCCAGAAGAGTGGAGGTTGTTATAGCCGTAAAGGGGGGCCAATTCCATATTAACGCCCATGGTTTTGAAATGGGATCTCCAACAATCACATTTAGGTATATAGTTTAATGTTCATGGTTCGATTAAATGATTAGAATCGGTTTTGTATTCAAGACCCAAAAAGCAGGCATAAAAAAGAGAAAAAGAGTGGGAGAGATAGAGAGAGACAGAGAGAGCGAGAGAGGGAAAAAAACCCAGATTTGTTATTTACAAAGCAGTCTGGCAAAAGGTGAGGAGCATTCCAGGCAATTACAGATGGTATATTGTGCTATTTACTCATAGCAGTTCAGTGCAACACTTTAGTGCCATTTTGTGTATTCATGCCACAATTTCCTGATCTCAAACTGATCCCAGTACAGGCATTTTCTCTAGACAGTTCATCTAGAGAAAGTAAACACTAAACCGTATCAAGTTCAGACCAGGATTACAAAGCTGTTATCATCCCTACTCAGCAACGCTGGCACGGAAGGACAAAAATAACCATAATAGTGAAACTGTTCTCACATAGCAAGTTGGCAGAATTTATGCCTGATACAATACGGATTTTGTAAATAGTTTTCATCATGCCTTTAACAGCAAACTGGATTAATTGTGGGCATAACTAAAGGCAAAAAAAGGATTTCATGAACTCAGTGCCAGCATGGCATCAACATAAGGTCTGGCACCAAGAGTCAATTCTCAGTCCCCCCCACCCCCCAAGACAGCTTTTTACACCCGCATCCATAACGACGCCGGGAGGCGGCGGGCCGTTTAAAAGGTACCTTTTTAACGCTGTGAAAAATGGAACGCGGTTGGACTATAAACCCGGCAAACATATGCACACTGTCAATAGCAACAGCTGCTTCATTCCACTTTATTTCAGCACTGAGACTTATATCCAGCCCCTAGATGGCAATGCTATCAAACTCTTTTCCAAACACGGATACCGAGACATTAACAAGCGCACGCTCGCTGGACCAAGACACTCAAGGCAGCCATTAAACAGCAACTAAGAGGATTGATTTTGGTTATAGATTTCCAAATAAATGTTAACAGCACAGATCCCTAAAATGGGAAGTGTTTAAGTTTTGATTAAGGGAATCAGGTCAGGCTGCCTTAAGAAGTATGCGAAACAACACTAATACCGTTCTACAGCAGAGAAGCAAGCATTTACTTGAAAATGAGACGTGTATCTGTCTTTTTTACTTGATTATAAAGTCTTTAGACACATTTAATGATTTGTTTTTTTCTTTATGGTCACCAACTGGAATTTCTTTTCCTATGAAAAGTTGTACCCATCAAGTTGATGGGGATTTATGTATCGGGATGCCCAACTCCACTCCTGGTAGGC
Source organism: Bryconaethiops microstoma (assembly GCA_037577275.1). Classification (NCBI taxonomy): domain Eukaryota; kingdom Metazoa; phylum Chordata; class Actinopteri; order Characiformes; family Alestidae; genus Bryconaethiops; species Bryconaethiops microstoma. The sequence continues at coordinate 36,183,269 of JBBJLS010000001.1, read as the reverse complement.
CAGTGTCTAGCACTGTTTGGTAGTTTCCCTCCTCAAACACTCACTAAGTCTAGCAAATAACAGGTTCAGAGTTGTTCTATATGGAAGGCTCAGATCTCTTCCGGACAAAAGCGCAATTCGCGTTTTCGGGGATTCAAAGGGAAATCAGCTTAATTGAGTGAGAGAGAATGACCTCCTATTTTATACATTAGAGGTATTGGAGACAGATCTACAGTTAGCGGTTCAGGGAATCAGTCATTTGTACTGTCTTTTGCAACCTTTTTTTCCCTCTTTTCCCCCTTTCAACTCAACACAGGTCTCCCGTGCCGTCGGAGGCTCGCACGAGAGTTATTTCCTGTGACAGCGCTGGGGGTCTAGCGGGCCCGGGGATGATTTTAATTAAGAATAACCATGTGTATTTGTCACAACAATTATGCTAATTAGCCAAAAGCAGAGATTCCTGACCCTTCAAAGGTGTGTGACTGCCTCATCTGCATACAGTAGACGAGCCTGTCCCTGCCTGCTGCTGCTGACTTCAGCCTGGTCCAGCTTTCATTAGCACACCACTAACAGCAGCTCAGCAGTAGAACCTGCTGCATCAAAAAGCATCAGCTGAGGCCTTTATCCAAGGTAGAGTTCCAGAGGCTTTTTCGAAATTTCAGACGTCATGAGCGCACCTTCCTATTGTTGAAATTCATCAAATGCACAGAGATCTTGCAAGGGTACATATTTTCAATTTGTTTCTTTCTGACACACGCTGTTTTCAATAAACTTAGTCTGATATTTATTACCCTTCGCATTTGCAAATGTGGTTAAACCCCTGACATAATTCAATGTAATTCATTTAATGTAATTCATGTAAAAGTATTTGTGACTGATCCCACAACTATGGTCCTTTTCATTTGCTAAACTTTGACGTTAAAGAAAGATTTTAGTACAAAGCAATGACCCAATGAGAATATTTCATAAATGTCATATACATTGCAAAAGCTCCCTGGGTGTCCCTGGTTAAATGAGATATTTTGTTTTTTTGTTGTTTGAAAATCATACACAGACTACTTTCTGATGCACTAATAATGTTTTTTTGCTGAATTTAACAAATTGAAAAAATATGGATGCACTAATGGACTTAAAAATCAACAAAACATTAATTGGTGGCATTCAAACCTTAAGACCAGTCAGGGCTGTTACAGGACTGTTGCTTGTGTTAGTTTGCTGCTTGTTTATTAATTCACAGTTCTTCTGCTAGCACTGTCTAGTCTACTGTAAGATTCCTTCGTGCTACGTTCCTGATGTTTATGCTATTGCTGGCATCAGTGGTGTGTTTTATGTGTAACTGATGCTTTACACACACACTGTTCTTTGGTGATAAATTAATCATTTCATCATCTGTAGCTGGCAATCACTTTTATCAAAACCATAAAAAACTGGCATTTAAAAGACATAGTTGAATTAGACGGCTATTCTTGCAGAAGCACAGCAACAGCATGCAGGCAGGTGGGCTTCAGCCTACAACAACTGGTTTGAAAAGCCAAAAAAGAAAAATGAATAAACAACATTATTAACTATAATAGCTGTTTTTCACTCATACATGGCCTGATTTTTGCAATAGAAATAGAATAATTACAGTAAAAAGGAATCTTTTTCATAAGGAGTTTGCTTCAGCATCATGACATATTTCCAACAGTGACACCAAGAGGGACTCTGAGTCATCTGAGCACTTTGATGGGGATGATGGAGATGGGAGGTGAAATATTCCATGATTGATTAATATGATTTTTTTCCCGCCCACTGGTACACCGTGTCTTAACCCTATAACCACTTAGCCTAGAAGTGGCTGCCAGGGCATTCTTGTTATTTTAACTGGAAAGTAGTGACACAGTACAGTATAGTGTTTTCAACCATCTGATTCAGTACAAATTCACCTATTTTAATACGCCCAGGGACTTGAACCATCAAGGTGAAATTATGACTTCAGGTTGACTTTAATATTTTAAATCTCTATGTGATAGCTTCACAACTACATTCAAGTACCCGAAAGAGCCCTAATTTAGGCTACCAGGGTGACTGAAACAAGTTATAAAGGAGTGGTATTACTAATATTTATATTATTAATGAGGTAACCTGCCAAATGTGTGCAGGGATTTGACTTTAAAACAAAAACCAACAACCCCAAATCAAAGTGCACACATTCTATGCCCCCATTCCAATAAGACGTCATACAGCAGCAAATTCAGAGATAAATAAGGCTTTAAAAACTACCCTGATTAACCAAAGCTCCTCTTCTAAGGCCCTTATTGTCCAGCTATTCAAGCCTCTTAATCCTAAGTGCACCTTTAGTGCAAGTATTGAAGAGAAGAATGGCACAGATGACCATGGGCCTACAATCGACATCATTGGAAAGCATGTGGCCTCTTGTGCAGGAGTAATAATGAAACAGCAGACTTTAGCAGAGAGGTTTCGCAGTCTGAGATGCTTGTGCTGGGCGGGTGATTTCATGTTTGGGATGGGTGACTGCGTTTCAAAGAAGCTCCAATCAGCCTGAGAGCCCTCAAATCACTGACCACTTCTCCAGACTGGACTAGAGCCTGATGAAGACCAGGCTCTTGGTAGAAGAGCACACACGCAGACGCTTATGCATACACACAAGGGGTGTAAAAAATTCACTGATGCGTTGTGTTGCATCAAACTGAAGGTGGCACAGATTTTGGAAAGTTTGTATCAATTCTAATTCGATCATTACATTATTTTAGTAAATGTTTTTTTTTATCAAATACAAATGTAACTCAAATGTGAAAAGCTTCTTGTATTAATTTTATAGAGGCAACAACTCTATCACAATAGTGGAACCGAGATCACTGTCTTTGCTAGTTGATAACAAATCTTCAGAAAATGGGGGAAAACTTTATTGACCCGGAGGACTTTATTGAACCAGCATCTTGGGAAAAAAGTGCCCTGAATAGTGTTATCTAGTTTAGAGTTATCTAGTTTAAATACAATTTTAACTAAACATCACTTTTTTTTCCATCCTCTATAGTCACCCTTGCTACCATCTGAAATCCCTTAAACACACTGGCAAGTTTGTTCCACCTTAATAAAGAGCTGGATGTGGTGAAAGTGGGCTGAGAGAAGTTTTGTGGACGTATTTGTGGAAAAGATCTAGGTGAGTGCTGTTTGTTAGCAATGTTAGCCTCGTAGCTCCAGTGCTAAATTACAACCATCCTAGTTTTGGAAGACCATCCTAGTGTGAAATAGCGTACATTTTATTTTTGCCAAACAATTCCTCTAAAAGGCCTGGAAAGCGTCCAGAAAGCAAGTTCATATAGCATCGTATCATTATAGTCTGGATGGTGGAAAATATTGTGAAAATTTGAGTTCTTATTGCCACCCTTGTTACACTGTGCCATCTTCATGCTGTGTGATAGTGGCATTCCACCACACCATATGGCAGGAAAGAACACGAGCAGGCAAAACGCGAGTGACACCCAAGCGAAAAATGGACGCAGTCGCAGACAAAGACTTCCGCCGTCAGTTTCTATTGCGAATGACCCCAGATTGGCACGCACCAGCCATCTTTGTTTGATGAAGCTGCGAGTCTCGCTACAACCCATAAAGCAAAGTGTAATCAAACAGGGGCCCTTACAGCATTCATCCTTTTAGTTAATGAGCGGCCATGCCGTTTACGTAGCCTGAAACTAGCTGCTCAGAATTCTGCTCAGATCGTCCCGTGCCGCTTCAAACGAGTGTCTCGCCGTCTACAAAAAAAAAAAAGACATGGTCCAGTGCTTGCCATCATGTCTATACACTCTTCCCTCTCTTCTTAATGATACACTAACAGATTGTAAACATGCTGTTGCCGTTTCAACAAGCCCCCCTTCCCTTTTTTTTCCTGTGCATTTTTTAAACAATGTCCTTCATGTTAGAGTGGTTACAGGCAGCAGAAGGACATCATTAGAGCCATGGTTAAACTGCAATTTACACCATTAGGAAGGCAGGAGCAATTTTTATTGCCTAGTAAATTTCAGCTCTGAAATATTTGGACCATATGGCTCAATTTGTGTAATAACCTTAATTTCTTGCACCCTTCAGGTCTGCCTGCCTCTCCGCCACCACTCCGACAGAGCCGGGCTTCTGTGAGCAGAAAGGCAAAATGTGTACGGAGCGCCAGTGGAGATTAATAAGGTGTCACGTCCTGTTTGGGTGAAGGCATCGGAACAGCAGCCAGATGGTATCGCGGCAAATGACTGTCAGGGGTCCTGATCTAATCAATAGGATGTATTAATACATCTCCCATCGCTGAGAACCTCGCGGGGCCACGAAGCAGCATCTGGAAAGAGCGCAAGGGGGAGGGGCGGGGGGAAGTGGAGAGAGAGAGAGTGAGAGAGAGAGAGAGAGAAGAGAGAGAGGAAGAGAGAGAAAAGGGGAGCAGAGGGAAGAAAAGAAAGAGAGAAAGAGAGAAAGAAAGAAGTGACAGAAATACTGGAAGAGGAAGACAGTGAGAGAGAAGAAAGAAACAAAGAGCAGAAGAGAGAAAGAGAAAGAGTGAGTGAGATAAAGAACACCTTGGGACAGAAAGTGCGAGAGAAAAATAGGGAGACCGAAAGAAGAGACAGACAGACAGAGAGGAAAAGAGAGAAGAAAGAAAGGAAGAAAGAGATAAAGAACAATGAGAGTGCAAGAGAAGGATAGAGAGAGCGAGAGAGAGAGAGAGGAAACAGTATAGCAGAGAAGCAGAGAATGATAGAGCAAGTAAAAGAAGGGAATAACTAAGATGGGGGCGTGAGAGAGGTGTAAATATAAAAGAGGCAAACATGACAGAAAAAAGAAAAGTGTCAGTGAAAAGACGGAGCATGGGGGACTCTGGGGCTCGGCCCATCTCTCTCTCTCTCTCTCTGGTAGCTTTGATAAGTGTTTGGTAATGAGGAACGTCTGTGCGTATGGTGGGTGGGGGGGGGCTAGATTTTGGCTGCTCGGACCGCCTGTGCTGCGTAGCCTCATTCAGTCCTGCCACTGCGACGTCCCCATTAATCACCCTCTCTGGCACCAGCCACGGCACACGGCACAGCCAGAGATCAATAGCAGCCCTCCCCCACCCCCAACGTCAACAACAAAAAAGAGAAAAAAAAAGAAGAAAAAAAAAAGGCAGGCAGTGAGTGAGGTATTGGATCGGGCTCGCTCGGCCACGTGCCTCTTCCTGATGCTCCGGCGCCACTCAACATTACAGAGAGGCATTACTGAACATTATGCCATCTGCTCTGCTCCCTGCCTGCTCATGACCATCTCCAGCACATTCTGTGCCTATACACAGACAGGAGAACCTCCTTCAAACCCACAGCCTTAGAACACAAGCACTAAGGTTATAAGGTTAGCCCCAGTGGCGTGCAGGTGCAGCACAGGAGAAGAGGCCTAGAATACCCCCTTAACTGTACTGTGGTCCAAGCTGTATCACTGATTTATACTTATAGCCCCATTGTGTTCCTCAAGGTAGAATCTGCAGCTAAAAGTGAAAAACCAGAAGGATGAAGCAACCTGCAAAGTTCTCCTTATGGGAATCCATTTTTCACTCATCCATGTTATGAAAAAACATTCATGTTAAGTCGTGGAGAGAGAATTAACCTGTAGCCACTCAACAGTTGGTTACAGCAAAATCAATATGACACCCTACTGCAGGCCAAGTATCGACACAGCAGGCGGGACAGCTGATCCAGCACAAAGCTAGTGTCCAAAAAGATCCAGCAGGATCAATGGATTATAAATGTAGCCCTGAGAAATTGTGCTAATAACCACACTCCAATTTCCCCATGGAAGGTGTCACGTTAAGACTGCAGCAAAGAAGCATGGGAAAGCCAGTAGCTACGACAATACATCACCTCTTAAAGGAATACCTCACCTTTAAAATTTTCCCTTGTAAAACTGGATGAAAACTACGACAGACAACTAGCACTACAGAAACGAAAGCATGCTAACTGGTTCCCTCTAGCGTTTATTTATTGTTACGTAAGCCCTATTAAAGAATTTATTTGAGAGTTTGATCACTACTAGTTAGTAACACACGTTTCGTCAGATATCACTGACTGTAAATGCTTTTTGTAGCCAGCTACTTCTGTTTCGCTTCTTGTATTAGGAGTTTTCACCCACTCTTCCTTCACTTATTTATTTTAATTTACATGTTTCATATAAACCCACAGATTTTCAATAATATCAAGGGCCTGTGAGGGTCATTCCAAAAGCTTCAGCCTGAATTCAAAGACTATGGAAGATTCTGAGATATGTAATGGATCCCTCAATACATCACATTGTAGAAGCTGGTTCAGATTCAGTTTCTCCACGGAGGATAATGGTTAACATTTGGCAAAAGTGGCAGCAAGAGAGTTCTATTGCTCTTTATCAGCCCATAGCTCTTGTTTCTAAAATGCCTCTGGCTTATCTAGATGTTGTTTTGCATACTTCAGATGTTGACTTTGTGATGAGGCAGCAGGACAGGTTCATGCAGATTATGTTAGTGAAAATAATGTTGCACAGTAACACCACTCCTGTGTCAGCGAAACCTTCCTGCAGATCTTTTGCTGTCATATGGGGGTCTTGCTTTGCACTTCTGGCCAGCATACAAGAGATTTTATCTAATGGTCTTCCAGAGCTTGCATCTGCATAACTGTCAGTTCTGTGCATTACTATTAAACATTATTTTTCTAAACTTTAATATATTATAAAATTGAGGTTTTGTCCACTTCTTTTGATTGAAAAATCAACAAAATGGATATTCTGGCAAATGTAAAGGATGGTTATCCTCAGTGTATACAAAGTCAAAATAAAGTGTAATTGATTGACAGACTGATTCCTACTAGCCTTATAATTCACAATTATTCATTTTTCACTTTAACTGCAGAAGCATTCCTCCAAAAAAAGTGAATATGCATGCTTTTCAGCTGCCACGGCTTAATAATACACTTTAAATATTATACCTTGGATGTCTAACAACCTAAGCATGCACATATTTTCTGGTCATTAAATAGATCATTTCGAGAGAAGTGGTAAAAGTTAATGAAAACAATGCGCCCAGCGACACAATCTGTATGTGTCTCAGAGAGTCAAACAGCACTAGCATGACCTTTTTAATCTTCCACTACAAATAAGTGTGATTACTTTGCATGAATATTCTACTTATTTCAGGCAAAATACCAAACAAGGCCGACAACTGATTCAAGGACATCATCGCTAAAAGTTGTCGTTCTCAAAAAAACATGACATAAGAAAAAGAACACACATGATTTCGAGTTATGCTGAAAATTTTCACAAAAAAAAAAAAAAAAAATTAAAAACACAAGATGATAAATCAGCAGCACCCATTACCAGGTCAGGGTCATAACTCAAGAGGGCTAAGGACAGTGTGGAAAATTAATTACGGGCTGATTAACAGCAAACTACCTGACGTCACGCATTTGCCCACCACCCAAACGAACGCAGATTTCTGGAGGTCAAGAAAAAACAGAAAGGACTGCCAAGAATAGTGCCGCAGTTGTAAATTACTCCCATAGAAGAAGAGCGGGAGTGCTGATAAAAGGCTTAGCTGGGATGACGTTCATTAATTGCTACCCAAATAATTAATTTGTCTATCGGGCCGGCATCTCTCCGGAGCCCGGTGGGGGAAGTGGAGCCCCTCAGTGGGACCTGGATTCTTTCCCCATCATGGTGCCATGAAGACGAGCTTAGTCTGGCTCAGACTGAACTCGGGGTGTGTAGGACTCTTGACTCAGATACTTAAGAGTTTGGCTTGCAGTGCAATTTTCGCTAATTGCACCTGTATAGTCTTATGTCTCATTATTTATTGCTGAAAATATGCTGCACTTTTACAGTCTGGTGCAAAGTTTGCACACCCCTCATATGACATGTTTTGCTGTGAGTGTGTGTGTGTGTGTGTGTGTGTGTGTGTGTGTGTGTGTGTGTGTGTGTGTGTGTGTGTGTGTGTGTGT
>JBBJLS010000001.1:36144457-36164162 GCA_037577275.1 Bryconaethiops microstoma | reverse complement strand
CAACCTGATCAAGTCTATGCGACGGAGATGTGTTGAACTGCGTGAGGCAAATGGTGGCCACACCAGATACTGACTGGCTTTCTGACCCCCCCCAGTAAGGCAAAACTGCACATTTCAGAGTGGCCTTTTATTGTGGGCAGTCTAAGGCACACCTGTGCAATATTCATGCTGTCTATCAGCACCTTGCCACACCTGTGAGATGGGATGGATTATCTCGGCAAAGGAGAAGTGCTCACTAACACAGATTTAGACAGATTTTTAAGTAATATTTGAGAGTAATGGGTCTTTTGTGTATGTAGAAAATGTTTCAGATCTTTGAATTCAGCTCATGAAAAATGGGAGCAAAAACAAAAGTGTTGCATTTATATTGTTCAGTGTATATGTAATGTTGATGGTAAAACAGTTTTCTCTTTTGTGGACTATTCTGCCTTACAATGCCTCTAGACTCTATTTATTTTATGGCATAACGTTCTATGAGGGTTTAGCTTCCTACTACCACCGCTTTGAACAATTCAGTTTTCTTAATAATGTAGTGTTTCATATCAAACCACTCTAAATGCCTGTCTTCACCCTTTTATTTCGGATTATGGAAGTGAACTGTGGACACCAAATCTTTGCTGATCAACAATATTTGTCCAAATTAGATTGTTTGATAAAATGTAACTTTTTAGGATTTAAGATGTAAATAAAAGTTATTTTGTGGCTTTTTACATGGATGGGATGGCTGGATATACAGTAAGAGTAAGGGCTGTGTGTGTATGTGAGAGGGAGCGAGAGCGAGAGTGAGCAGGCGAGAGAGAATAATGATGGAGTTAGCAGGTCCTGCATGTCCCACTCCCCCACTCCTGCTGAATGTAAAGGTGGCAGCAGTGCCCTCTGAAACTGATGTGATTGTGCCGTGTCAGTGTAAGCTTCCCTCGCTCAGCGCCGGGCGGACGCAACGTGGCATCCTATGTCATATCGCTCTTTCTAACCGCTCAGAGTGTGCCTGGAATAATCAAAGTCAGCGGGGCCATGTCAGCTTCCATTTAGAGCTGCCCATCAGAACTACTGCAGCAATCATTCTCTCTCTCTCTCTCTCTCTCTCTCTGTCTGTCTCTCTCTCTCTCTGATTCTGTGCCTCACTCATGCAGCTTTGATATCCACATTTAAGCACTCTACATATAGCTGATTTCACAACTGCTACAAGTGTGACCAACTGTGACTGGCCCATTCAATTGAAGGTCATGGTGTAATTACTGTTTAGTGTTAAACCCGGATATTCAGGTTCACACACCTTTGAATACACGCACACATACATCCAACATTAGGGGATTACTTCTTATTTCTTAAGTTTTTTTTTAAAGTAAACCTGGATCTTTGCAAGCACTTAAGGTGAATCATCAACCATTTAATTGTGATTCAGATCCAGTTACTGTGTTTAAAGATATGCTTTTCATGAGTGGTCAATAAAACACGTTATCATTAGTGTGATAGACGTCATTGTACACACTTCCCAAAGTTAACACCTTGTTAATGCAATAAATAAATAAATAAAAACAGGACTTATTTTTGTAGCACTATAGCTCATTTTCCTCAGATGCATTCACACGACCAATGTCACAAATCTGATTAGTCTCTTTCACAGATGAGTCACTTTCATAAGTTCTACATTGGATATGTATCTGATAGTAACCATCAGTAGCATAGTATGCTGAAGCCCAGTTGCACAAGCACTGTATGTTGCTATGATGAAATCCATGACTGAAATATACCTTCAGCACTTTTGAATTATAGGAATTTCCTGATCCATTTCTTGGACCTAGTGTTCACATGATGAAAACAAAAATAAATTCTTTAAAACAATGAATACTATCCTGATTGAGGTTATTTTGCCTTTTCACAAAACTACATAACAAAGTGCACTGTATTCCTAGCGACCCTATATTAAACACACATTGTGTTTTCTTTAACCTAGCACACCTGATTCAATCTATTTACTAATCAACAAAATATTTGAATGCCAGGACTGGTCAGGTGTAATGGAGAAGGCTCCTCTGGAATATAAATATATCCACACACACACATACACACACACATATATATGTGTGTGTGTATATATATATATATATGTATATACACACACACACACACACACACACCACAAAGGTTCTTTCAATAGCCTTCATACTGCAATCCCCCTTTGAAGTTTCAAAACAGTCACATCATCACTACAAGTGAGTTCAAATTCAAGTAATCAAGTGATTGTTTCAATACCATGAGATACACACGTAAGTGTGTGTGTGTGTGTGTGTGTGGGGCGGGGTGTGATGTGAATATATATATTACCTATATATGAAGTACATTGTGATCAGGCCGTTGGGCTTGTGTGGGGGACTCCAGCGTACTTCAATAACAGCAGCTTCGGCTGCACTGAGCTCAGGTGGATCCAGGGCCTGGGGAGCTGCTTCAGATGTCCGAACAGAGACCCCAGGGCCAACCCCACAACCATCTACATGGAAACACACGCACAGTTTGCAGCTATATAAGCTATATAATTATGTAGCTATATAAGCACATGTACATTTAATTAATAACAATAAAGCAATAATAACTGTGCCCTAAGTTTCCAAACAGTTGATCAAGTGACAGATTTAGAAACACATGCATATTCGAATATGGGTGGACACCCCTGCTCCAGAGGGCTGATAAGGGGCAATAAAGCAGCCAATAGGTGAATCTGGTAAGTACTAAGGAGGCTGGTACCTGCTTGACAGGCCTGTACTCTGATGTGGTAGGTTGTGTAGGGGTCAAGTCCATTGAGCAGCAGGAACTGGTCCGGACCAGCAGGGCGGAACAGGGGCCGTTCTGTCCCAGCATTCAACAGCACGTTATATTCCAGAGGAAGACTGGAGTTATACATGCCTGAGAACATGCACAAAACACACCGTCATTTAAAGCAAGAAACACAACAAGAGCTTTAATGTAGCTGAAAAAAAGTCTTTTCCTTCTAGTTAATTGTGTTCAATTGTAAGGAACATCGTACGTCTCCCTTATAACACAACCACTGGCCACTTTATTAGAAACACTTATCTTGCTGGAACTGCCATGCAAAATTTGTCCGATCTAACGATCTAACACCCAAATATTATCTGTTCGGCTCTGGTCCTGTAGTCTGAAACTGACCGATGGTGTAGAGGGTGGTTAATAAAATGTGGGCTAAAACATATGGGCTGAAATCTGATACTGAGCACCTATATGGCCTGGCGGACCTTATGAAGAGAAAGTAACATTTAATTTTAAGGAGCAAATATTGCAGATTATTGCATTGTATTTGTTCAGCAGAACCCAAAATAGACACTTTCAAATGGTCTATGCCCTATGCATCAAGTTCTATTCATCATGACCTGTATTAGTGTTTAGCTGGAGGCCTGTTAGGGTAAAAACTAAGAGTGGCACGACACCACCTTTTCACGTTCAATACTGATACAGCAACCTCGAACATCTGGTGATACTGATACCAGTTTAATAGCCCTCACCTCAACAGCCAAGCTATAGTGTAATGTAGCATGCTATGAAAGTTATACATTCATAGCATACAATCTGGCAATTATGGAATTCTGCACACACAGCTTATTTCACTAATGGCTCTTTCTTAGACATAGTATACACTTTTTGGTTGCAGGAGTATTTTAATTCCTACAAAGTGGACTACGTATGGATCCATTTGAGACACAGCCTTGCTGCTCATCTGTGTTACTCAGGTCTTGAGTAACATCTTTCTTTATGGCATGGAACTTAAAGTTAAGTTAGGTGATTTTGGCCCATACCGGACTGATACCAGTACTGAGTATTGGAGTGGCACACCCACAGTAAAAACACTAATAACTGCATTATTAGGGGTAATAGGGGCAATAAACAATCTCAAAGTTCCTATCTTATCAGTATATGTCAAGTTGTGACCTCTGGACTTTCTGGAGTCACTAGTTACTTCTGTATGTTGCTCTGGAGCTAATAATCATGTAAAATGACCTCAAGATGTGCTCCATAGCCTAAAGTTGAGTTTCAGCCATTACCGGATGGTGCGTTTCGATTCCTCCGCTAAGCCATTCAAAGCATCTTTTAAACCCCCTAAGACAGATAACTTTTCAGTTCTATTTACATGATGTAAAAATCATGCATTACACTGTACCTAGGAAATCATATCATCTATTTTACCCACAAAAAGCATGGCTGATTGTTCTCTTGTGCACCTCTGGTCATGGTCATGCCAGCTGCCTGAAATCTATTTGGGTTTAAAGAGACTGAATACGAGAACATGCTTCATGAGGAGTTGATTCTAGTTAGGCTGTGCTGTGATATGGGGAACTACAAAGAAACAGCCCTGCATGCAAAAATGATGCTTCCTAAACAGGCTTTCGCTGCTTTCTCTCGCTCTCTCTCTCTCTCTCTTAAACACACACACACACACACACACACACTCACACACTCACACACATGCACACACGCACACGCCGAATGTCTGCCACGACACATTTCAAGTGAGAGATCCGTAGGCCTGGCATGGGAGCTTTGTTAATATTCCCATCACTGGCGCCTTTCATAATTTACAGCAACTGGAGGCTGATAGGTTATTCAACATTTATGAGGCCCAGCGATGTATTCCGAGCGGCCTGATTATCTTTACAAATGAAAAAGTTAAATTATTCAACTTCCTTCATTGCCGTCTCCCCGAGCAGATGTAGTCTTCTGCCCGAGACACAAACCCCGCTCAAATTAGAGGGCGCTTTGATCAGAGCTCCCCTGCCAGAGAAGTTCAATCGCACAGGTCCTTAAGTTCTATTATTTACAACTAATCATTGACTTTGGAGTTTTCCCCCACTTTCGACTCGAATGAGAGCCTAATAAGAAATAATGACACGTACGAAAGGAAAAGGAACACGCTATCAGACCCCATTCGTCAAGCATGGGTCCTCCTTCCAGAGCCCGCGGCCCGGCCTCGCGCTCGGACTTAACCAAGCGTGAGAGATTGTGGTTTTAAAGCCATAGATTTTTTTTTCTTCCCCCTCTCTGAATGTAAAGTCAATAAATAATCCAGGCTATGTAAATGTTTTCAGTGGGCACTGGGGCTAGTTAGGGGCCCTTTAGGTGTAATTGAGGTTTCTGAACAGGTTCTTCTCATAGGAAAGGGGCCTAATGAGACAATAATAACAAAAGATGGACCATCTGAGGCAGACAATCAGGGCCGCTTGAAGGCAGCGCGCATAAATACGCACAGGAGCAAGCCCACACACACCTGCACGCATGAACGGCTTCGCGAAAACAGACACCCGTGCACACGTACTCACTCCCTTTCTCTTCTTCCTCAGCAGGTGGACAGTGTAATATGGGGGAGCGTGCAGGGTTTGAATGGGAATGAGCTTGTGTCAGCCTCGACTCAAGCAATACTGAAGCAAACACTGAGGAGGGAGAAAGGGGTGGGGGAGGGCATTTATTTGTTTGTTCGCTTGCTTGCTTGTTTGTGTTCGTGCTCTCTGGGTGGGAGAACGCTGAGCCCTGGCAGCCCCACAATGCGCAGCGGGACCCTGCAGATGGGCCCACCGCTGCCTGCGACTGCAAACACACGCACTGATTGATCAGCGGAGACCACTGGGCTGCAGACCGACACAGAAATGATGAGAGGAGGGAGTGCACAGGGGTGCAGCAAGGACAGCGTGCTTCACATAGCAGCTTCAGTGCAGACACACATCCTGTTTAAGAGGATCTTAGTTAAAGGAGAAGTTTAAGCAAAGAGCAACTCTGCAGAAATAATTTGTGCAGAAAATGGTCAAAATGACACCAGTTTTAGGCCATACGAGAAAAATGGCTGCAACAAAATAAAGATAAGATGTTAAAATCTAAGACTTTATAAAAGTCTTTGTATAATAAATAATGGTAAGGCAGATGAGTAACAGTGATTATAATGTTTGCTGCTTGTTATTTTCTTAGAATGTAAGTGCTGCACGGTTTAAGGCAGAACCAAAAAGCCGGTAAATGCAAAGCTAACTTCTGTCTAATACGCTTCCCTGCCTCGGTCAGCACAGGCGTGGTCAAGAGGTAAAAGCAGCGGCGGATTAATCAGTGAAAAATGTTAGCCACAGTTTCTGCAAGAGACATTAGACAAGTGCTTCTAAGAATCTAAAGTTGGACCAACACCCAAGGACTTATCCATTAAAAGTCTGCTTCCTCTTGGAAGAAAAAACAAAACTCTCGACATGCTGAAGCTGAAAGTGCAAATTATTACCCCCAAAATAATGCAACTTATTGCTTTGGATGAATAACTCTTTTCTGCTGTTGAGGACTTCTGAGAAGAACTGAATGGGGCCAGGTCTTTAAATTCCCTTGAAAATTCCAGGTATAGGATGTACTGTGCCATATTTTAAAAATCCTGTCTTGCTAGTATGCGTGGCCAAAAACAAATCAAAGTAAACGGGGAACAATTTGTGTGTTCTCATTTGTGTAATGCTAACTAGTCCACGCTTTCATTTACTGCTGTGCATTTATATCGGCCCAATGTGGATACGCATGTGAACACATCCCCCCACTTTGCTTCATGCCAGCATATGAACAGATAGGATGGCATTCTATATATAACTCAATCGTAATGTAGTCTAAGTAAATATTTTGTACTTAATGCTTTGAGTATTCTTGAAAGAAAAAAAGTGCCAGAACCTTCTAAGAGTTGGCCCTAAAATCAGGAAACTACGAGTTCGAATTCCCAACTTTGTCACAGCCACCTACGGCCAACTTACGATTCACTTGGATAAATATATCAGGGCTTGCAATATGATACACCCACAATATATTCAATAAAGTTAGACTCAAAAATAAGATTTGAATGAAGAAAAATTATTACTGACTTCAGTTCAGGCACGATTTACTACTGACACTAGAGCAGAAAGGCAGTGGCGGGTGTATCTGTATGATGTGCTGGACTGGGTTGTTGATTGGCACTGGTTGAACTCTATAAACAATACAGATATCATAATGGATTGAAAGTTTACTCTACACAGTGCATTTTGTAACACCTTTGCATTGTGATATCAGTGACTGGATGAACACCACGCAGGTCGAATTCATGTGCATTAAGTTCAGTTCTGTTCAACTTTTTCGATGCACCACATCCCTCACATTTGTTGCACTGGTCACATCAAGCACCAAACAGCTCTGTGTGAGAGAACCACCCCTTTCCATAGGAAGACAGTTTGCATGAGCCATTTAGTGGCAAAATATATTCCATACTAAAGCTAACACTGTCTATCACAAAGTGCATCATATCCAATTGGAACAGAAACAGACAAAAAACAGCTTAATGAAAAGCAGCAGGCAGAGCAGATACACTTTACACAGTCCCACATTAATCCACACTAATGTTGGAGAAGCTGTCACCTGAGTTTGAATGTCGAGCTAATTGATTGGCTGCAACCATCTACGCCCAGCCCACTCGGACCACAGCTCACTCGGTTTCTGCATTAAATTCCTCACCGCGCTCCTCGTAAATTCCCGCCTCCCCCCTCAATCGCCGACACTTTCTTAAGCCGAGGCGTGGATAAATCACCCCTGAGTGAGTGCTAAATAGAGAGGTTGCTTTGTGCATTAGGGTGTAAACATTACCTGGGGGTGACCAGGCGACAAAGACGGAGCGCGGGCCTGAGACATTGACATTATACGGAGCAGGGACCCTCTCTGGGGACCAGACAGGAGTCTGGATGACATACTTGCTGCTCAGGCTGCTCCCTCGACCGGTACTGGCCTCCAACTCAAACACATACCTGCACAAACAGAATCACAAATTAAATTAAGCTTTGGTGTGTCTGCAATATCAGTCAAAAACACCCAGCTGACGTCAAAGAGTTGTGCAGCATCGCTTATGTTACAAAACCGTGCAGCTCAGAAACAGACAGCTTTATTTTTATTCGCGTTTTTCCCCCCCTCAGTTTATCAATATGCAAGCAAGGACACTATGATAAAACCAACTCAAGGAGAGGGACAGCAAGCATGTGCTCATTTCACATGGAAAAAATGTTCTTAAATTTTAATACAAGTTAATTTAACAATGTTGACCTGTTTTTATGGGTCCATTCATCATGTGTAAAGAAGTTTTTCGAAAGCATTTGATATGACCGAGATGGCACATTTTGCTGTTTGCGTGAAAATAAGTACACATCCTCTACACAGAACATTTTTAATCATATTTAAATAACATTTGAAATAAATCTTTTTATTTGAGTGTATAACTTCTGCTGACTTTAACATACTGGAAAATAAAATAAAAAAATTAGGAGCAACAGAGCATTATAATGTTTTGCATTGGCACTTCACGTCAATCAGTGGCAGTGTTGGCAGCATCATTTGGCTGAACCAAATTTTTTTATTACAATATGAAACTTAGCATAGATTATGTAATGAAACTGCAGAAAATTCTATATTTATGCGGGTTTCCTGTAGAGGACTTATTTTCAACAAAACATGACTGAATGGGAGAGTATAGGAAAAAGTGCACCTTACTGGGTCCATTTGTATTCTATGGTTACCTTGAATACAAAATGGCCTCTAAATGTATTCTTTGCCATTTTTAAAATCAAAATGCATATTCCATGTCTAAAATACTCTGGATACTTTAATGGAAAAGCTTCCTGTTAATTTCACTTTAACAGTGCAGCTTAAAGCTCCTGGGTGGATCAATAAAGGGTGATGCCATTAAACAGATGACAGTGTTAATGCAATGCTGATCAGTGCCTCCACTGTGATCTTTCAAAGGTCTGATAGATACTCCACACAGACATGCATATGAATGGGACTGTGCATGTGTGTGTGTGTGTGTGTGTGTGTGTGTATGTGTGTTAATGCTTTGTGCAGGGTATAAAAATGCCTGCAAGAAAGCTCTTTTAAGACATACATGACTTCACAAGATAGATTTAGCTTTTAAACAGCAAGAGGTGTCAGTGCAAGGGTCTGCATTGGCAATGTAAGTGGGTCATGCTGAACATTTGAGGCTTTTAATTTGCCATAAACTCCATACACAGCCATTAATACCTCCGCATTAACTATTGTTCCAGCGCTATCCCTTTAAAATAATCCCATCAGCCATCATATACTGCTCTCATCACCCACAATAAAATGCATTAGCGCTGCAGATTCGTCACCCAACACATTTTACACACATATTCACACTTGGACCCTGCACAACTGCACACTCCTCTAGTTTACATAAGCGTGTATGCAATTGAAGCGACAAAAAGACAGTACCACAGTAAAAGAAGCAGTGTATGGCAACCAGGTTAACCCAGAAGTGGTGGAGGTGGATGTGGTGGTTGTGAGGTGGTGGTGTGTGTGTGTGTGTGTGTGTGTGTGTGTGTGAGCTTAATATTTCTCTCATCAGACACACTTTCTACAGTGCTGAGGTGTGTGACAGCTAATCAACATTGTCATAAATAATCGATGAGCGAGGCCCCTCGGTTAGCCGTCTCATGCGTCCCCCCTGTACCACTGGAGGATAATGAAGCGGCCGCCCACCTTTGTAGTGTTCCTCTCGGAGCTAAATTGGACAAAGAAAGAGAAAAGGGGCCAAAAGCAGAGAGGGGAATGCCTTTTGGCAGGTCATCTGGAATTACGGCAAATTAAACGTCATGCTTCACCGCTACTCTTTGAAGCCACAATATAAACAAACCAGTGGGGAAAGGTGCCGGGGTGGGGGGAGGGGGGGGGGGTGTTGTATATATGAGGAAGAGAGCTGGTGACCCATCAAAACCGTCCAATCAGAGTGTGCTGAAGGTTTTGACAGCTCGAATCTGTGCTGTCTACATGAAGAGGAAGGGTTATAAATAAATAAATAAATAAATAAATAAAGTCGCTCGTATCTACGCACGAGAGAACCACTACGAAGCTCTGAATGACAACTTGAGCATTTTCTCATCTCTCTCTCCAGATAACATAATGAAAACAAACAGATTTATATTGTATCTTAAGCTGCTTATTCGACACAGCCAGCCTTTTCAAATATTGACTCACTATATTGCATAAACAAAACAATCCAAAAGCACACAATGTGTGTGTTTTACGATTAGAGTGGCTTCAAAATGCATTTTTGAGAACACGCATGAAAAAAATCTGATATTTGGAACAAACTACACAAAGGTCCGTAACACAAATGTGAGCTTAAAAATGATTAGGGTTAAAAAAAAAAAGATGTTAACTATGATGTTAACTAACATAATCTGTTGGAAATGCATCTTTTATGTGTATAAACTGTTCAGAGTTAACATCATTTTTAACATAAAGCTTTTGTTAACATCATTTTTTTTTTTTTAAATAAAGCTTATTTTTATTTTTAAACTTTATTTTTCAATTAATATTTCAATAGTAAAGTGCGAAATGTTTACAATGATCATGCATCATGATAATCCCACTTTTTATGCCAGGTAGACACAAGTGTACCTCTCCAGCGCAGCCCTAGCCTGAACACTGGATCAATACATCTCTTCAGAGCCAAGACTGCTGCTTATTAGCCAGCCCTCCCTTCAAAACTTTTAATGATTTGGTATCAGAGAGGCTCTCTCTTTGTGGGGACGGGAGCGGAAGGATTCTTTAAGACACACGGAGGATTAGGTGTCATCGATAATCAACTGCTAATAGCTTGCTAAAGATGGGCGATGAGAGATAGGACCTGGTGTTGGGCTGCAGGCCAGCGTCCGTGTAGTTGCATTCTTCCGGACCGCCACTGAAGACCATTTCTCTGTCCCGCAGGAGGCGGTAGTGGCTCAGCAAGCCGTTGGGCTCGGAAGGGTCACTCCAGTAGAGCTCCACAGCTGTGCTGTTGACCAACACGTGCCTGGGTACCGCCCAAACGCCTGGAGGGAGACAGGGCAGGGATTGGTGGAGAGAACGGGCTGTTTTACAGTGATACATTAAATATGCATGACGATGTGATACATGAGGTGGGAAATATGATGATTTATTATTCTTAAAGTGATGAATTAGGTCAGAATATGCTTTTTTAGGTATTTCTGGGTTTCATCAGTACTTCTGGACACTGCATGTACAGACTGAAAAGTTTAGAGACACTCACAGAAGGATTACCTCAAAATGAACTATGCGAACATTTTAAAATAATTATTAATAGGTAATAACACAAGTAAAAAACCTGCAAGGGATGCAAGTTGATGTTCAAAGCAGATCAGTATCAGCATATACTTCTAATATAAAATTGGACAGATATTTAGATTTGACTGAAGACCTGAATATTGAAGCACTTTTGGGATGCTGTGCAAAAATCTTTAGATTTGAGTCATTTTACTGCATTTGTGATTCCTCGGAAATAAGTGCTATTAATCTCTGTAACACGAATCCAAAGACAACTACTGAAAAATTTGACTTCTAATCCGCATCGGTATCAGCATCAGTAGATATGTACTCGAAAAATATCTTGGCATTGGCTCTGAATTCCCATATCAATGCATCACTAAAAACAACAAAATAACACTCATACTGTAACTAAAAAGTAATAAACTATATAAACATTGTGCATTTCATTTACACATATTGTAACTGTGCTTTTTTCTACAACATTCAAAACCAAAAGCCGCCCTTAAAACACACTACTTACCCACGCCTGTGAAGTTGGCACTTCAGAGATACATGCTATCCTGTTTTGTTTATGAACCATTTGTTTATGGGGGCAAACACAAAAAATAGTACTAGTGCAAGATCACAATGTGTCTGAGATTATGAAAAAGGCTTATTTTTGAATTTTAAATTATGAAACAATTATGAATGTCACCCTATTATGACCATTTTATCAGTGTATTTGTAATAGCTATTTTCCCCCTCTCATTCTTAAACAATTTGTTTTTAAAATGTTGAGTAGGTTTTAAGGCAACTATGGGCCTGTCAATCATTCTTCCGATTTCTGGAAAAATCATACCCATAACATACAATTAAGCTGTAACAAAAAAGTCAAAACTAAATGTTTAGTTCAAATGCATTTTACAAAAGTAAGCAGCTCTGCAGCCCGCAACTGGCACAACAATACACAACGTCAGTTTGTCTATTTCCTCTGCTCTGATGACGCAGCTCTACTGCTCTACATTCTTAAAGCTTTTCTCCACATTCATCTCAAAATCTAGATCACCTGCATTCATTAAATTTATGTTTATTCCTAACCAAATTCTGAGGGTCTTTACCAAAGCATTGTCTAATATATTCGCTCATAGCTGGATTTTTGACGGATGAAATAATTCAAACTAAATTACCCGTAAAACAGTGCTTAGTGTTTTCTTCATTACACAATAAAACAATGAGTTTTTAACAGCCTAATCCATAAAATCCTTTCTTTGGGCTGAGTCTTTAAAATTAAATAAACAGTTGAATCCTTTTAAACATCATCCAAACGCTAGATATTGTTAAAAAAAATATATGCAAATGTATGCATATTTAAATGTACAATGTCTCATTTGCATATGTATCTTACAAAAATAATATTCGAAAACATGTTGTGTATTGTGAAAATGTTGACTGCTGTGATGTTTTATGTTTTGTGGTATCGCCCATCCTCTCATGGAAAACTAAAAATTAAAACGTGAACAGGCATAGAAGAAAATGTGGACAGAAAATAAGCTTCTTCAGATGTGTGTGTGTGCATGAGAGAAAAAACACACAAACCTGCAGGTGCGTCTTGCAGCGTGCGGCCCATAGATGGCTTGCTTGCTCCACAGCCAGCTCCCGTGCAGGCTGTGAGCAGGAAGCTGTATTCAGTGTAAGGCTGCAACCCTGCAGAAGCATCACAGACACACAGATCCAGATAACATTGTCATTACAAACATACAGACACCACACAGATTTTATATATATATATATATACACATATATATATATATATATACACATATATGAATGATAAAGATTAATTCTAACGAACTATGTTAGGTGTTTTATAACACAGAACACTGAGGTGTGATTGCATTTTATTATGGAACACACTGTAATGGAACACAATGTATTCTTTAGTTCTGAATGCAATACAAAACACACAAAGGACTTCCTAAAAATGCCAATTATCCATTTGTACACAACAATAACAATAAAAATAATAATAATAATAATAATAATAATAAGAAGAAGAAGAAGAAGAAGAAGAAGAAGTAAAAGAAAAAACTAAGCAAGACAAAAGTAGTTTGTCTTAAACTAAACTAAATAAATAAATAAATGAAATAAATAAATAAAAATAAATTCTAATCTAAAAGCAAAGCTATGACAGAGTAAGCCCCTATGCTTGACCAGCCCGATGCTGCAGAAGTGCACACACCCGGCGTGCTGGTTAGTATGCCTTCCTACCTCCGTCATTTAACCCAAACACAGATCAATGTTTTCAGAACGCTGAGCCGTGTTTGGGTTAAGTAAAGAATTCTGTGGAGCATACCAAATACGAGGGGACAGCCGCTGAACGGCGCCTTTAAAGCTCAGCCTCACCATTACCATGCAAGCCACGCCTGGGTGTGAGATCCGGCATGGTAAATAACCCTAATGCAACATAATTTGTTGCGATGCTGAGTAATTTTCTGGGCACACATTTTAACCCTTACTTTAGAAGCAACAACCAAATATCTCCTGTCACTTTTTCTCATCCTTTTAATGGAGCAAATAAACTGAAACAGCTCAAACAAAATTCAGCTACTAGCAAAATATCCACATTTGCTTTACGAAAACAGCACATTTGAAGATACTTAACCCCACTTTGATTAAATTAGACACATTGCTCTACTGGTGACTCTATGAGAAAAAAAGTTTTTTTCTATGTCTCATTAAAAATACATTATACATTCCACACATGGTCACGCTAAGGTATAAATATCTCAAAAATGTCATTTTCTCAGTTCTACATTCTTATATTAACTCAAGGGGGCACTCTAAGTCTGGTTAAGAAATGTGCAACTTCAATAAAAAATGGCGAGGTAAATAAATAAATATATAAAGAGGGGTGTCAAAAAAAAAGAGAGAGAGGGAACTTCAATCATTTTAGTGCTCGCCCCATACGCGCACGCCAGCCCATTTGTAGCGCGCGGCTAACGCAAAGTGAAACAATGCCGTAACTGTCATCCAAATTGTTCTGTACAGCGCAATGAGGAAGTACGGGGTAATAAATGACATAAAAAGGTCTTTTATTGACAAGCTGCCATTTACTGTTTGCATTAGAGAATATGAGAAGATGATGGCTGCCTGCCTCCTCTCCCTGAAGGTATCGGACTGAAGGAGAACGGCCCAGGATGCTTCCCCTCGCCTTCCTTGCCGCATTGATAATGCCTCTAAATAATTAAGTGACGACTTGCTGTCTACAATTACTTAACCCCCGCCCCCCCAATCGCGCTGCCTGGAGGGGATTATGAAGCGATTTGTAGGTTCTGTGTGACGGTGGAGCTTTGGAGGTTATCCCTGTTGCCTTTACTGGGATCGGGTTACCTTCCCCTCCCTCACTCACACACTCACTGATCAGACAGAATTTAGAGAAGGCTGAGGTTCCTCTCTTCTGTCCCAGCATGGCCACTTGGTGCCCTCTTCCATGATAGCGAAACAGAACAGGCCTGTTCACAGGCCCTGAAAGGGAGGGATGCAGCTTTCAACACTTGTACTGGCCTCTTAGCGCTTGTACAGCATTAAATTAAAAAAACAAAACAAAAAACAAACAAAAAAAAAACCCTTACACTTGAATTACAGCTTGTGTGGGAACTGCAATTCCACTGTAGAACCACAATCCGAGCAACAGTAGCTCTTAACTACTAATGGATTTCTTGGAAATGTACAAAACAATAATATTGGAAACATAAAGGTTTTATTTTATGGTACGGTGAGGTTATTGGGGTTATACAGAAAACTGGACACAACCAGATTGTTACAGTGCAGCAATTATCCAGCTATTTAGACTCTGATATCCAAAGTATCTGTTGTGTATTATTTATTGTCCAATAACCTTAAAAATAAATCATTAAATAAGGCTACTTTGGCAAAATTAATTATGTATATATACATATATATATATATATATGTTTGTGTGTGTGTGTGTATACACACACACACACACACACACACACACAAACATATAAATATATAGTTACCATTATTATTATTATTATTATTATTATTATTATTATTATTTCCTAAGTCCTGTGATGCCTGTGATGTCACAGACAATGATCTTGATCAGGCAGTACAAATACAAAAGCACAAAAAGCACTATATATTAATGCATTAATAATTCATTTACAAATGTTCAATTAAATGCATGGATGGCAGATTAATTTATATAATTGAGAGCATTAAATCATACACGCTAATGAAGAGTTATACATATTTTGCACTCATAAACTCACTGGGGAGTCTGGAGTTAATTCAGCACGGCTAATTTGTGTATCTTCTGAGGCTAAAACCATGTATATATATATACACACACACACACACACACACACACACACACAGTCTATGTAAAAAGGGAAGACTGCAGGAATGTCTTGAAGGCATAATAATTCTCTCTCTCTCATCTTCAGGCAGATAATTTGGTAATTAAGCCTAAACAAAGGGCGCTGTTGTGCGGCTGCACTTTCGCTGGATTGGTGGTGCCTCCTCTGAAGATGCTGCGAGTGTCTGAGTCAAGGTTAACTTATTCCAACACTGAGGTCAATTACTACCAGCACATTTTGTTTGCAAATGCTGCACTGTATCATTCACACACACGCACACACACTCCCTCTCTCACACACATGCAGGGCTCTGTATTAAATGAATAAAAAGCAGCATTTGAAGTCCCATCCTTAAGCTCCCTTACACTTAAACGCTCGTGTTGGTGTGAAGGAGAGAATGAGCGGTGCCCTGTGAAACAGAACACAGAAGACACCAAGCAAATATTCCAGCTCCAGTTTCAAAGCGCTCGTCTTTCTACCTGCGCCTCACTCCTCGCTTTTGTCTTTCTCCTTTTCTTGTGGGACAGAGAGCCACTTTAAAACTAATACTAATTATGCCTTTCATTTACTGGGCCATTATTCATTAGAATTACAAAAGGGGAGACGGGGAGAGGCTTTGTCACCCAGGCTTTGGGCTCCATAAGCGGACTCGCACTGCATGTTTGTGCGCGAGACCCTTCAAAAAGAGCACATCCACGCACAATCATATGAGAAGACATTACTTTCGTGTTCAAGTTAAGCCGCAGTGTTTAAGAAAGACTTCACACTGGACGTGTAAAGCTATAGTGCTCCTCTAAAAGAGGATCTATAGAAGGGAAAAAATGTACGGTGAGGAAAGGTCGGTGTGTTTAATCCGGTTGCTTGAAGGAAAATACTATATATTTACGGCTACATTCTAAATATAGATTGTGATGGCTTATATTAAAACACATGAAGCATTAATTGATTATTTTGATCTAAATGACTTATGTTTGTTGTATTCACATGACTTGATTCATCAAAATGCCCCAGAAATTTGTGTAGAGTTTCTGTGATTGGTCAGGATGCTCAGAGGCTCATTTGCATATTGCCTTTTGCAATAATAGGCATCCCCAAAGCTGTGATAAAAGTGAACAAAAGATCCCCAGTTAAGGGGAAGATTAGTTGCGTCCTGGGTGGGATGCCGAAACAATATCTTTATCATGCTAAGTGACATCACAGGGAGATTTTGTGGGCATATCGTGCTTAACGCATATCAGAGCTCAGAGAAAACTGATCAACTGCTCCTTTTACAAAAGGGATTTCCAAGCAGCGTAGCTGTTGTCAGACAATACTGGAGTTTTGCGTGGGGTGTATGAAATCGGATCACTTCAATGCATAATTGGGTGATATGTCCAATATACTCCACGTATCGCAGCTTGTTCTTCATAATGTAGTAAATGACTATCACAAACAACTGTAACTGCTGGCATGAGACTCACTTTGGCTTCTCTCTTACGCTCTCCATGTCACAGACACAAAAAGAAGGAAAAAAACACACAAGACAAAAACAACACTCCCATACATATATTACATACACTCACCCGTCCATCATCCAGACCACTTTCTGGGGCAGTGTGTGCAACATAAATATGTGAGATAGTGGAGAAGTTCTTGGGCTTTATATTCTATCTAGCTGAACAGATACTTGACTGAATAGTGATTAGATACAGCTTGACTAAGGCTCCTTGTAGAGCTTGAAGAAGATTCACACAGTTGAAATGTTTCATCTGTGCTGACCGTTCTAAAAAACAAAAGACGCATTTAACAGTAACTACAGTAACAAAGTGATAGTGCAAATGTCTTATTTTTTGGCATTGCATCTTTTTTTTTTTTTTTTTGGACCAAACATTCTGGCTGATCACCGGAGTCACATCTTATTTAGTAAGGAAAAGTATAAAACCACTGCTGTAATCAAAACTCTCCAATGTGACCAGTTGGATGGCAAAACACTACTAGAAGTGTGTCAGCGGTAATTATTGCCATTTTATTTAAGAGTGAATAAGAGTTTTGTTTTCTTTTAAATATCCTAGTTCTGTAAACACTGCATCATTTCTCTTATTTCGATGTTTTGTCATTTCCTTTAAAATTATACTTTAAAGAACAATACTTTTATGTGGAAATTATGGGAAATAATGCTAACGCAGAGCTGTTCAGTTCAAAACTTGCAACTACAAAAGATAAATCTGAACATTTTTGCAGTGGTCTTTTATTGCAGTGCCCTATTTTTTCTGGAGCTGTAAATGTGTTCTTCTTACTAGGACATAACCCTGTCCATATTTCATTTTATTTGTATTTATTCTAATGCTATACAGTGTTTCAAAGGCTAAACACACTTATTGCTGACAAACAGTTTTCAACAATTTTCAAGGCTGTCTGAAGCGAGTTTTGAAGTGAGGTTGGTAAACACAGATTCAGGTGAGCGGTGCCAAACGCAGCAGCCTTTGTGCCACTGTCCACAAAGGGAAACCCTTCGCCTTCTTTTGCTTCGCCTTCCTCCAACAGCAGCAATGCATCCGAGCAGACACAGCCAGGCAGCCTCGCCAACTCCTAAATGCGCCCCACTGCCAGCCGGCCAAATCTGCCATCAGATCCCCCCCACCTCCCTTGATTCAAGCCCAGGATCCCTCCACTGCCTCTGCCAACTCCTGGGCCTTTAGAGGAGCGCAGAGAGGTCTCGAGCCTAAATATCTTCACTCAGCAGAGGGCTGCTGGGGAGCTCCAGTGGTTTTGAAGCCCCCCTCTCACAGTTTCAGGCTTATTTACAAAGGCACAGAGCTTTCCAGAAGTCCCTCCAGCGTACACGGGGCAGCCTGTGGTTGAGCACTGTTGAAAACGATGGGGAGGGATTTGATGCCTCTGAGAGAACAGGCCAGGAGATGACGAAAGAAGGGAAACCCATAAAAGGCCCCCACTGCTACACCATGTCTACAGTTAAAAGATCTGTGCACCATGCAGCGTTTTCCACAAGAGTTAAGTAGGGATGTCACTCTCGATTGCGCTACTCAATTATTATTATTATTATTATTATTATTATTAATAATAATAATAATAATACAATATCTGTATATTATTAGTTCATATTTAAGCAAACTTAAATGTGGTACTTTTCTATTTATTTGCTTAGGATTATTAAGATTAAAATAGACATGCCATTACACATACCGCATCTTGTTTTGTTCTTCCAAAAGCTTATATTCTTTACTGTAATAGAAACTATAAAAAGTAAATAATCACTGTATTGTGTGTAGAGAATTGTTGAAAATATTTGAACAAAAAACA
The DNA here is from genome assembly GCA_037577275.1 of Bryconaethiops microstoma. Classification (NCBI taxonomy): domain Eukaryota; kingdom Metazoa; phylum Chordata; class Actinopteri; order Characiformes; family Alestidae; genus Bryconaethiops; species Bryconaethiops microstoma. The sequence continues at coordinate 36,145,395 of JBBJLS010000001.1, read as the reverse complement.
AACAAACAAAAAAAACAACAACTTAGAACCGTGAATGGGGGTGTTTATTAGGCTCTGTTTCATAATGTAAGAGACACAAATGGGGCCACCAATCACCATAATCATTGCCAGTTTATCCATGTTAATCAACAACGTATTACAGAAGCTTATTTAGGTCATTGTTATAGTTCTACATTTGGGCACGTAGTAAATACAGTTAGGCTCTGCCCTTTCGGCCCCACCTCTTCATCCACTTTCCAACTATACTGACAAGATCAACAAATTACAATACAATACTGATCGGAAAAGGTCTGTAAGTCGTTTACGATTCTCGTATTCACCGTTTCAAGCGGACACAGTTGCCTTCGTCCTAACTCACCTTGCCAATCCGCTCCAGTCACATCCGGCCACAGCACTGGCAAAGCACGTATGCTAAATAAGCGAAAATGTAACAAAAAGATACTTGGATAAATGAAGGAAATCTTCCATGGACATTCGCATGCTCAAAGGAGGAGCGTGCGCGGATGCCGTCTGTTGCGGCTGCCTGTGTCTGAGAGTGGGTTTAGCATTCCCGGAGTGGTCTTGCTCTCAGAGGACGGGCTCTCCGCATGCCTTTTCATTCATATTAATTGTGACTGGAAGAAGATCAGACGCTCCCAAAAAAATACGTGCCCGGCTCAGATTTGATAATCATGTCATTGATAGTGTCGGCAGGCAAGGAACGACTAGCATTTGGGTTTTTTTCTCCCTCTCACTCTCTCTTGTGCTGCATGAATTATGCATATCATATTTCCCCCGGAGAGAGACACTTAAAGCACATATGTGCTATTTGCATAGTTGCCATTTACATAAATGGTTTAAAATGTAAAATAATACAAGAGTGTTTATTATTATTATTATTATTATTATTATTACTATTATGATTTTATATATATATATATATATATACATATATATAT
>JBBJLS010000001.1:36112176-36136417 GCA_037577275.1 Bryconaethiops microstoma | reverse complement strand
AAATAAATAAATAATAAATAGATATTTTCAAACATAAATAAATGCGCTCTGCATTGCGCATGCATACTCTGTGCATTATGTTTTGTTTTTAATTATTTTAAAAATTTATTTATTTCAGTAATAACATTCGAAGGGAGTTCTAGGACCAAAGGTCAAAAATGTTTCGTTTTATAGGTGCAGCACAAAATGTGAACTAGATGAAGGCCCTCATGCACCCACAATGTGTATGAAGTTAACATCCAATTTACTAAGGCTGTGTAGGACTGCGAAGCGGGCTCAAGACTGTGTCAGCCTCTCCTTATAACAGGTTGTTTAAGTGGCTTTAAAACTGAAATATCCAGACCACCGATGTTCTGATTGCCTGAAACACTCCCTATATCTTCAGCGAGAATAAAGGAAATTCAGTTTTAAAAGGCAGAGAAAACTGCTAGCTGCCCAAACTTGAATACACTAAGAGCAAGTTATAATCTTGTATTTTCAATTTCTACACACTTTTCCTGTGTAACCATCCCATGGTTTGCAGTGGTCTTCCCTTGACTGTGCATGCATGTATTTCTGCATGCACACAGCCCATAACCGCTCATTGTGTACGTAACATGTGGATAGAACGCTTCTGAACCTGAAACTGACGCAAAAAGCTTAGTACATTAAGGCAGGGGCACTGTAAGGACTTTTCAACAGAGCCCCAAATGATGAGTGCAGCCCTGAGGGATAGAACTGGGAGAAGTCAGGGATAAAACTGAGTTTAAAAAAGGTTCATGAGGAAACAAGCAAAAAATAAACTTAGGATCATGATGGAAAAAAAAAAGCACGATGAATCAGAACCAAAAAAGAAGTAGATTAGATGGATAGTAGTCGGGAGTAGAGGAGGTGAGGGAGGAAAGGACAGAGGATAAACAGCAAGCAGGACGAGAAGAGTGATGTGAAAGTGAAGGTACAAAAGATCGACTTTGGAGAGAAGACAAGACAAGAAGAGAGAGGGCTAAATATAGAGAGGTGAGCAGGCGCATTACTCTCCATCTCATGAGATCTGTAGGACAATGGAATGACTAGGTGTGAAACTGGTGTTAGAGCATGTTAGGGCAAGAGAGGGCACCAAAAGTGTGAGAATATAGTTGGGCCTCAACTATCTAGTTTCGTAATAAATGAGGCTTGATCTAGGTTGATGGAGGTCCTAAGTGGTGTGAAAATAATGTCTGTAAATATCAAAATATAAAAGAAGAGAAAACTTCTGATAACTTTGCAGCCCCAGATATTGTATTCAAAGCCCCATATGTTTTCAAGTATAGAAAGGCCAGGGGCCTTCGCTGAGTGATTAAAACTGGTTTATTATAAGTGTTTTGGTGCAACAGAAATATTTTACGCAATGATTCATGCAATTAGGTCATGAAGTGCAGCTTCATTGCACATACACACACTCACTTTGGTGGAGTCTGCGCAGCCGGCTGAAGTGCAGGCCCTCAGTTGGTATGCATACTCTTGGAAAGGCCGGATGCCTCCAGCATCAGTAAAGCTCTGCTCATTTCCACGGTAACGCTCCTGTCCGTCCCGCAGGATCACATAGTGGATGATCTCGCCTAGGGTGACAGAAACACACACATACACACACACACACACACAAGTGCAAGTTAAAGAGAAAGAGGAAGGAAGAAAGATAGAGCTTAATTTCCTGTCATCCTTGTTTCTGTTCCCATCTCTATCTCTCTCTCTCTTGCTCTCTCTCTTCTCAGAGTGTGGAGGCAGAAGTTCCTCTAAAATCACAGCAGATTGGGTGGCGAGGCGTCTGATTAATGCGTAGAATAGAGTCCTAATGAGCAATCAACATGTTTCTTTACATATTAAGTGGTCCAGAAGTTCCCTCAAATGGAGCTTGTTATTTGTACTTAGCGTCGTGTTTATGCGCATGTGAATTCGGGTATTCATAAATTATTCCACAATGCAGATTAACTACGCTAGCGGCGAACCGCTGTATCAATCAGTCGGATACGTTTCGCCCCAGCCACTGTGTTATTATCACAGGCAAAAAAGGGCTGATTCCAGTTTATTATGGCACTGGGGCTAAATGCACAAAGTCAAGACGCAAGCAAAGATTAGCTAAACTGACTTCCTCCATGATTAAACGCCCAATCAGGAATTTCTTGCAGTGAACTTACAGGCAGTTTGTAGTACAGCAAACAATGAACACTTTTGTATAACAAATAACAACCTTGCTATCCGCTGCCCTGTTAGTAACTTCACTGCTCACGCTGGTTGTGGTTGTGGTGCTGTTTTAATAGTTTCTTGTTAAGGGTCAACTAGTTACTTTACACAACCTTATCCTGAATAATCACATGATCACTTCACAGTGAAATCCTGACAAGCTACTGGGTTTTGGGTGTCACTTTTTTAAATGCTACAGTGATTTCATGTCTGTCGTGGGTATGTTTTCTAAAGTGTGATTTTTATGCAGGTGACCTTGCACATTCCCTTGCGCATTCCTCGCTTTCTTGCTCCCACTCTCATAAATTTAGCTCCAATTGGAGAAGCTCTGGGTCATAGCAAAAAGTTCCCCTTGCTTGTTAAATCCACTCAAAGTATGTTAAGCATAATTGGAGTTGTGAGAGGAACTATAGCATGGCAGTAGATCTTATATGCTGTTCGCTTTCAGGCACAATCAACCATTTTACACAAATACACCATTAATGAACACAAAGCACTTAAACTTTGTGAATTTTACATTTATTGTATTTCAACTGATTCAGATTTCAAAATGAGCAGTATCAGCTGGACTGGGTTGAGTATCAAAGCAATAGTATGGATCAGGCTCAGCCTTTAATTTCATCGCTGTGGAGACCTCCACATTGACTGTATGGCCTCTAGTAACAAAGCTCTGACTTTGTTTTCTTTTTTTCTTTTTTTTACTTTAGAGATGTTCAGTCATGCTGCCAAATCTTGCCAGGTTTCCCAGGTCTCTTAAAATGTTGTGGGACAGTTTCAGTTGGTGGGGGTGTGGCTATACTGGTACTGACACTGCCTCATTACGCCTCAGTCACTAAGCATTTAGTAAGGATCAGTAAGAAGTTTCCTGTGGATTCAATACATGTGAGTCAATATGTGTAGGAAGGAAAGCCAGTCTCGCATACCTGTGAAAGAGACAACACTCAAAATGTTGCTGCTGTTATAAACAGTCTGAACATGTTCAGAGAAACATCTGCCTATGCTGAAAGCACTTGTAACCAGAGTTGTTCAAGAAGGCTTCAAAGTTTGGACAGCATCAAATCCAGACAGGAACTAACATAACTAACACTGCTTCAGCTGCTACAAAGAGAGCTTGCTTGACAGTACTACTAAATGACTGACCTGTGTGTTTCCCTATAGTAGCTGTTGATGCAGTTTCTCTCTTCTATCGCGATCAGTGAGAACTCCAATAATTAAAATTAGGATTTTATGGACATTTTAGAATCATGTTTGCTATTATCGTTGGGGGACTGAACTAGAGGACTGTTGTGTGTGAGTGAATGTGTATTTGAAAAAGTTGAGTGAGTGGACGAAATATCATTTCTTAGATTTTGCCAGAGGTACGACCCTAACGTAGCTCGACCCTTAACTTAAACCTCACTAGTTCGTATCGATGACACGTGAGTGACGATTTAGAGATGTATTTGGTAAGCTAGACGTAAATTCAGGCTTCAAAGAGGCTGCTACTATTGTTTATGCTATGCAATGTACCTTTATCAATTTACACAGACAACCTGCTAGCTGTATTACTTATACTAATATAACCGTTGCGAAAATTGTGTAAATTAGATGAACAATCACATTTAACATTCAGCTGATCAGATTTTAAAAATATAAAACATTTTATTCAGACAGCACCAAAATATCAAAAATCTTCAAAGGAAACATGACTGTTACCATTGGACATAAATGGTGGGGACCAGTCGAGTTGGATGATGTCATCGCGAAGGCCTACTCGCCTCCAGCGTGGGGGCGGGATTCCCAGGGGCACGTCTTCTTTCGTAGTGATACGTGACATGGAGCTAAAGGCACGGCCATGCCTGTTCCATGCCCCAACCCTGTACTCATAACTGGTGAAAGGCTCCAACTCTGTGTCTGAAACACATGAGCAATAACATTCACACACATACACACACACACACACACAACACACTAGGCTCCTGATGACTGTCTGCAATCGACCCACACATACATACACATGCTTGGATTTAGACCAAATGTGGTACAGGTCCTTTATGATGCCACAGGAGAGCGAAGAAGCATGCACACTAAAACAAGGCTCCGCTTTCAAGAGTGGCCGGGGACCTCCATATTTACTGCCATGTTTTTCTTTATCGGTGCAACAGCAGTTTGTTGTAAATGGGTGTATGTGTCTCTGTGTGCATATTGGGAGTCGTGGGTGTAAATCACCAAGACAGATTTTGTGGGATCCAGCCCATTACTGGAGTTAAGCAGGCTGCTTCCATCACAGGCTTCTCCAAGAGCAGAAGAGTGTTTCATTGTAACTCTACTAAAACTACATTGAGCTAACCTAGGTTACCACCTCTATCATACTAAAGCCTATCGAAAACTGTGAAAACTGTGAAAAACACATCTCTGCTAACATGGTAAAACTACATTCAGTATGCCTTAATAGTGTCATCGAAATCAAACCAATTATGGTACCTTGGTGAAGCTTCATTAAAAAAAAAAAAAGAGATCAAGTTTATCATCAGTTCAGTCTCAAACTGAAAATATGGGGAAAAAAATGTGATGTTTTAGGTCTGCTTAAGAAAAAAAGTTCTGGGAACTTTGTTATGATACACTGCATCATGGACACAGCTGGTGGCTTAGTGATTAGGGAGATGCCCCCGCGTTCAGAAAGCCGTGGGTTCCAATCCCAGTGGCTAGTGGCACCACCGTCCCTACAGAATTCACCCTGGGCGCCCCCTGTTGGTGGCAGCCCACTGTTTCACTTGGTGAATGGGTTAAATGCAGAGGAAGAACTTCACATTGTGCTGTGGTGTGGTGTGTTCACGTGTGATTATAAGTAGCCACTTTAATTTGAAAAAACTGCAAATCCACATAAAAATGGTTCAGTAATCACTAAATAAAGTTTTGGACATGGCGACCCCAGCCGCCGGACCTAAAACCCTACTGACAACCTGTAGATTTAGCTGAGAAGACCTTGGAGGACATGGAGACGTTCTGTTCCTGCGAATGGTCTGAGATTCCTTATTCTATATATTCCCACCTCATCATTACAGAAGACAAATCACTGCTGTTTAAAGGGGCGGCACAAATTGCAGGGTTGCTAATGAATGACTGTCATTATACCAAAACATTTATTTTCTGATAAGTACTTTTCTTTTATTTTACTAAATTTACTCTGATTAAAGCTTTGATTTTTTCTCATATTTTCAGTGTGAGACAGATAATTAACCATAATGACAGCTTTTACGGCACTTTTTAACCTATATTTACCAAGGGTGCCAAAAATTATGGAGCTGACTGCATATTAGATGCTAATTTTGTGCAATTAAATGAGTGATGTCTACTTCTGGCAAACACAGTAGAGTATTTTTTTCCCTAATTACCTGTTCTAACGCGCCTTGCCCAACTAATCAGCTCATTAAGAAGCCCTTCTTGAGTTCAAATGCGGAAACTGAGCTAAACTGAGACTAGAGCCAAAAAAGCTATTCATAAAGTGAAAAGAATGTGAGCATGCGACTCGGATACATTCGCTTAATGGAGCTGGATGGCCATATTGTTGGGTCTTGGGAGCTGATCTCTGCGCTGCATTCCTCCAAGCGCTCTCAGTGTCACCAGCCTGCGGGGTGCAGGTATGGGGGCGCGGGAAACATCTGGAGGCGCGTGGGGCCGCGACAGCTTTGGATGCCTGTGCCCAGATGGCAGCACAGCACTGACTAGAATCACTCTCCTCACGCCAGCCAGCCCCCCTCAATCCCCGCATTAGTCTTGATTAAACAGACGCAACTAACCAAATAAATAACGTGCCGAAAGGGGCAAATGCACACTCCCGCCATCGAGCAGATAAAAAAAGGCAAAAACTGATGGTGTTGACCAGGCATTGTGTTTTTCACATTGAGGATAAAACGACTGAGAAAGCTGTATAGCGTTGAGAACTGTGTTATAATAAATTTAATATCCCAAATTCACAACTTTACAAATAGAGATCAAATCTCAAAACAGACAAATATTAGACACATTATTGAAAACATCCAAGATATCAATTGGTGAATACTTTATAATGTTTGGATTCACATGGCAAGTATAACAAAAAAATATGAATATGGCAAGTGGTTCCAAGCTTTTGAATGGCAGTGAAAACTAGTTTACACTAGAGCTGGGTGATGAATGGATGGGTGAATGGATGGATGGATGGATGGATGAATGGATGGAAGGATGGAAGGATGGGTGGATAGATAGATGTATGCACACATATATAGTTAGATAGATAGATACATACAGACAGACATACAGACAGATAGACTAAAAATACATTATTCATCCCTATTCCCAGCCGGAGTGATTACTATCTATCAACTTACCAGTCATGGCTAATACCACACAGACCCGTTGCACTACTTCGAAAGACCATCATAAAAAAGTACCAAAAACATCACTACCAATGTGACCATCACCCAGGTTTACCTGTAAAAATGTATCTGTTTGCCACTCCACTATAGACAAGCTCCTCGGTGATTGGGCAGAGCTGGTCATGGGATGTGGCAGAGGGTGTTGGTGGTGCCAGGAGAGAGATGGTGGGAGTGTCTGAAGTTGGCGATGCATCCGGCTCGCCTGGCACCCAGGTACAGGTGAACAGAGTGGGGTTAAAATCGCACAAGCCACAGTACGCCCCAGAGGCGGCAGATACAGGACAAAGGGATCTGGGGCGGCACGTTTCCTAAAGAAAGGGCACATACACACACACACACACACACACACACACACACACACACACACACACACACACAAAACACAAACACCAAACATGCTCATTAGTGACAACAGATAACTGCTGAATGTCAAACTACCCCAGCCTACGGGCGTGTGCAGAGCCCTATGCCTCAATGAATAGCGCGGATGCCCCTTAATGACATAATTACAAGTTAATGACCGCCACCCTGGTTTGCTTTTCTTCACACTCTCTCTTTAGATGGTGAGCTCAAGCTGGGTGCAGTATGTGCCTCTGTTACAGCGAGCAAATCTGATTAATGAAGTGTGAGTGTGAGCTCCTGCTTCCTGACGAGAAGAGCACATACATCACGCCTCTCCGTCCCATATTTTTTACCTTCGCTTCACAACGTGGCAACTTAAAGGACCACTTTAGTCCAGAGACGCTAACGTGGCTAGCAAGAAATGAGATTAGAGTTGTCTCACTCTTCAAATTGCTAACAGGTCCAAACTAGCTTTCATAGCCACAGTCTTATGAGCTTTTAAATAAAAATATAGTAGTTGATCAGTCGAGCCCAAGGCATGCTTCATTTGGAAAGTCTGTGTCTTTATTGTTGCACTAGAACTGCGAGGCGAAGTAGTTCACAAGTAATGGAAACTTATATATTAGCATTGTTTAAACTGCAGGCCATAATCACATGACTGAATCAGACCATGTCATAGTATTAAGTCATTTCAATTAAACCAGCTCATGCAGTTCCAAAGACGGTATAAATACTTTCAGCTATTCAAATCTGTCAAAAGTTTGATTCTGAGATCATTCCCCATCATTCAAAAGTCTGGAATCACCTTACTGTTGACTGAAATGTTATAAACTATAAAACAAACTGCAAAACACCAAAATACATTGTAGATGTTTGTATGATAAATAATATACTGTATCAATTTACAATAATTTTAACCAAAAGGTGATTTGACATTTTGGCCATTATACACCTTTCATTTGCATAAAAGTCCAGGCCCTCGTTGTAAATTTGTTTGAAATGAATGCCCGATAAAACAAAAGTGAATCATCTGAATGATGCTCTCAGACTCTTGAGGGAATTCTCTGTGAAGCCACCAAATGAAACTACGCTACATCAGCCAGTCTGATTTAAGCTGACGGCATGACTATTCTGCCAAAAAATATTTCATCTAGAGGCCAAAGAACTGCTTTGTTTGGCTAATGATTCAGCACATTGGATGTTCATACTCATCTCATGAGTGGAATCAGGAGTGCTGGAAACTATGCTGTTGCCCTTCGGTGCTGGATCACATCAGCTGTGCTGTAAGTGGTATGGTTTACCTGAATGAGGAAACCGCGCGGGGCTCTATCGGCACACACCGCCTCTTGCGGGTCAAAGCCCACTCCGTTACAGCACTCCTCGTCCTGCTGAATCAGCTTTGTCCAGCAGCACTTCTGAGCCACTGTCCTGTTCTCCAGTACATGCACCTTAGGTACTAGCTCCGGACCCTGGCAGCACACAGAGGCGGATGTGTTGATGTACTCTTCTCCGCAGCAGGCCATTCCTACACATCACAAACACACATAACAGATACACTTTTTAAAAGACACACAAAAGTACACAGTGTGAACAGTGTACATTTTTTTTCTCTGCATTTAACCCATTCACCAAGTGAAGCAGGGGGGCTGCCACCAATGAGAGGCACCTGGGGAGCATTGTATGGGGACGGTACCTTGCTCAAAGGAACCTCAGAGGTGCCACTAGGAGTGTTAGGATTCGGACCCACGACCTTCTGATTGCAGGGGCAACACTCTAACCACTAGACCACCAGCTACCCCATACATTTTTAAAGGTTTCCTATAACCACCCAAAATAATGCCTGGTCACTGGCTGTCCTAACCATTGATGACTGTGATAGAGATAAGTGTAAACTACAAAGGGCACTATATAATAAGTGGAGATGGTAAACTGTACAGTAACTGCTGAAGCAAGGTAGGTGTACCTAATAGCTAAAGTGGCATGTTAGTGTACATTTATACACAGATTTACTCTTGTCTTTACTATATATTGATCTTCTATACCTTTTAAAAGCACTGGGATAGGTACTTACACCGGTAACCCATTTAACAAACTGCTCATGGAATCTGCAGTTTCCTCCACCCTTACTCTGCACTGTACAGATTCACAATTTAAAGCATGCAGTCAGCTATAGTAGGCAGCACATGCATGTGCAAACTACATTCAGACACAAATAAAGTACACGAAATGTTTGTTTTAATTTCATAGCACAAAATTAACATTTAGTAACACACAAGTAATGCAAGTTACAAATTTGCGGACGTTTTATGTTTGGCTGCTGTCCAAGCAAATTTGAGATAATTTTACAGTCAGAGTGGTAAAGTAATAGTATGATGTGGAAGCCTCCAAAACAATATTTTCAACAAAAATGTGTGTGATTAATTTAGATGAATTAATCAGAGAGTTAGAAACCTAATCAGAAACCTAATATATATACACATACATATATGAGAGAGAAAGAGAGAGAAAGAGAGAGAGAGAGAGAGAGAGAGAGAGAGAGAGAGAGAGATTGAAAAGGGATTGAGAATTGCCTTCTCAATGAATCTGTAATGATTAACTGACAATATGTATGATGATAATTCCCATTTTATATTTTCCTCCTGGTCTCTTTCACAATAACACAGCTTTTTTGGAAATGTGTGTGCTTTAAAAGAGTTTTTTTTTTGTTGTCGTTTGGCTATTTATTAAACTACAGAGTACTCTTCATACTAGATGGCTGATTACCGTATTACTAATGTAATCAATACTGACAGCCTTACTTCATGAATGGAATTTCGGTCTGATGTACACACAGGCACAAACACACACTCTGTCTGGCTACGTTCTGAAAAAGAAACTTTCGACAGCTCTGCAGTGCTACGTTCTGATCAGCTTGGTCAGCTGGAGTGAGTGGTGCAGCATGTGGAAGAGGGACATGAAAAGGATGTGGTCAGCTGAGGGAAATCAAAAACGCCCTGCCCATCTCTTCTCATCAGCCGTCACTTTCTCACACCCATCAGCCTGCATCCTCTCCCATTACCTCTAAAAGCATCTGCTGCTTCGGAGCACCTCCCGAATCGGTCAGCACAAGTGTGCACTGCTTCCTGTTGCATTAAATACTATTATGTGCACCTTGCATATACCAGCATAGACTCACATGTCAGATATACTGAATAGAAACGGTGATGCACATAGGTGTCATTTGTGTTGGGGATGCCGGGGACATGTGCCCATTAATTTTTGAAAGATTTGATCTCCACCGGATTGAAAATGATCCCTCCCAAGATCAATAAATACGATCGAGAACTACGTTCAACAAATACGAGTGGCCTAGCCCCTACCAACCTGACGCCCATGGTAAATCAAACCATGAGTTTTAAAGTTTCAAGGTACAGGACTACATTTTGGCTTAAGTTAAGCTTTATTCAAATGTTAAAAAAAAGATAAAGATTTTAAAAAACTGAAAATTTGGCAAACTGTCTTAAAGAGCTTGAAGGAATTATACATAATGATGCAAGCTTTAACAAAATATAAATTTGACTTCACTAACATTTTATTCCTGAAATGTACTCTGTAATAGAAGAAAACAAACAAACAAACAAAAAACCCACAGAGAAATTCAAAAAACACATTCCTGCACAATTAAACCATTAAGATGTAATAAACAAGATAAATGCAGAGTGATTTGATGAGGTTACTAAAGAAACTTATAAACTTGAAACTGTTCAAAATGACAGCAATAAGAACCAAAATGCATCTGAAGCATTTTAGGCCTCAGGCAGCTGCATCACAGAATACAAGTTACTACATAAAGATGCGCTGATTGATCCTTGAAATATTGTTTTACGATATGCACACAGGGTGTTATAAGAGAAAATAGTATCACAAAAAAGTATCACAATTTACCACTGTTTTACTACTGTCAACATCACATGTAAAACTCTAAGACATCCGGATTATATAAAATGTTGGTTCCTATTAGAGTTTTGACTGGGCCAGATAATTCGGCCTGAACCTGAACACAGCCCAGGAGCTTTCAGTCTGACTCCTACCTGACTGGGATCCAACAAGATTCTATCTAAAACCTGACCCAAAACGGCTTACCTGGGCCCAATGAACCAAATAAACTGCGATAAGCCTACAGTTATAGTGCACTGATAATAATAGCTCACATACAAATAAAGTATGAAATACAATAATATGCTATAAGAAAAAACATGGAGGTTAAATTCTGTTTTCATGAGTTTATATATGCATCAAATAGTACTTCATCAAACAACATCCCAAAACTTTTAGTCTGGAAAAACTATGAAAACTGTGCTGTTCCAGTCTTAAACTGATTAACTTTGAAGGCCTTTATTTACATTTATATACACTGACCGATATGGGACTAACTGCATGAATGTGTGGAAGACCAAACCAAAAAATGAAAACAGGGTATAGGGTAAAGTAAATGGTAAGTGGGAGGTTTACGAAAACAAGAACACGGATTCTGAACTTAACCTGAGTCCGACAATTTTGGAAAAACGGTTCCTATGGCCACCTTTGAAAAGAAAACCAAGTTGGCAAGTTTGTCATGAAAGCCAGCTGACGACCAATACGAAAAAAGAAACAAAAATCAAAATTAAATCAAACAATTAAAAGTCTTTACTAACTGTCCATCGAATTTTTCACATGAAATACCACCATACAATCAGTTGAATTCTCTGAACAAAACCCATGTACAGCTTAAATCAGTTTCTACCACCAGGACAGCCTGGCTGGTAACAGATCAGCATAAAAAAGGCCAGCATCCGGTTCTGATGGGGCTCTAACTGGAAGAGACTTCTGGTTTATTTACTTGGGTAAACCATTGCTACCATAATTACCATCAACCTCCAGTATGATAAATTGCTAATTGTTTAATACCCTAATCAGCGTTCATTCTTTGCACAGATAAACTGTGACAGCGCCATTAATTTAAATAGTAATTTCACTTAACGGCCAAAACGGCGGAGCAGATTTTTACGCAACATTTTTCGAGAGGGCTGCATCCATCACGGCTCTGCGGTGACATAAAGATGTCTGACGTGCACTAACTCACTTAGGGACAGCAGATGTTGCGGCGCTGTGTTCAGTGGCAATTCCCAGGGTGTATTACTTCAGCTCCAATGACTTGCAAATAAACAGCTCAACAATTTTTCCAAAATAGCTCCACCGTCCTGCTCCTGTTACAACCCCCCCGCATTTCTCTGGCCCGCTGCATTTTTCATGATACTTCATCTGAAGCACTGTGAACTTTAACACGGTGACCCCCTTAGCTGGGGAAGCTCCACTGTAATCGTTCTCCAGCCTTGACCTTGGCCTGTCAGATAAAACAATTCGCTCTCCTTCATCTTTCCCCCCCTTTGTTTCAGTAGGGAAAAAAGAGCAGACTGGGAGCTGGAGCTGCCGTGGACTCAATAAACGTACACCGGCATGCCGTTAGCCCAGTCTTTTTGTGTGTGTGTGTGTGTGTGTGTGTGTGTGTGTGTGCGTGTGCATGCGCGAGTAATTTTTTTTTTTTTCCTCCTGAGCACCACAAAATGATTTTGCTAATCTTCAGATTTATGATGGATTTGCATACATTCATTAGAGTGTGAGTGAACGCAGCGAACATAAGGTGCTTAGTCTCCTGAATTAAGGTTCATTCGTTTAATGATAAGTAAATATTTAGCCCGCAATGAACAACTGATAAAAATGTGTGCCGTGGCTTACACGAGCCTTTGGATACTAAAACCGAAACTTAGAACAAACGAAAGCACTTTTTTTGCCTCCTCCCCCCCCCCCCCCCTTTTAACTAGCTGAATACATTAGCACCCAGCCAGACACATTTTTCAAAGTCATGATCAGAGAGCACACAAGGACTTTGCTGCCTTTATAGCCCCCAGTTAAAAAATACATCTGACAAAGGTATCAAATGACAGCTTAAAAAAAAAAAAAAAACATTGGTCCACCCGTGTATTTTTATTCTTTTATTTATACTTGCTCCTCCTGTGGGAGCCATGAGGAGAAATTACATTAAATTGACTTTCTTCCACCAAATCAGATCCCACATGGTCCCTGTCCCTGTGTCTTTGGCAATATGTATTTTATCAAGCGGCTGCATTAACAGATGCGGCTGACAGAAAGTGCTTGGGTGGCAGGAACTGTTTCACCACTCTTTGGGGAATTTGAGTGGTGGGGGAAGAAAAAAAAAAAAAGCCAGAAGGCAGAATCTGCTGCGTTTATGTGCTTTCCTCTGAAAACACACTGATTATGGTGCACAGTTGGGCACATAAAACTCTTTACGCACGAGACTAAAACTAAAAAACAACAAAAAAAAGAGCATAAAATTGGTCAGCTTTTGATTAATCGGATCACAAAAACCATCTGAGTCGAGGCTCTCTGTTGACGTGATGGGGGTATAAAGAGCATGAAGAATCCACATACAAGTCTCATCATTGATTAAGTTTCCACATTAAACACCCACAGGAGCATAATATGTGTTGGTGTTGTGCGACAGCAGTCATGCCAAGATCCAATGTGCAAACAAGGGTCTCAGACACACTCAGGCAAACAGCAGAAACTCTTAAATATGAGGATAGTTGTAGTTTTGTTGGTTTATGTAAATGAACTCTTAGGTGTTAAAGCTTTACGAAATATTATCCTCATGGTAAAATTAATCAAAACTCACAGTAGTAATGACGGGAAACACACATCCCTAAAGGCTCAAAAAAAGCTACCACATAACATTGTTATGAATATGTTGCCTAATACTTGAGACATTATGTGTATGATAGCTTTGAGATTGAAGATGTAGAGGTACATGCACTGTATGGCGTTTCTGAATTGACCATTTCCCTCGGCCGTATGCTTCTCAGAAACACCTTTAACTGCTGGAAAACCTTTACAAAAACATCTGTTGTTAGGGATACCTAGTGTGGTTCTTCCATGGCATCACACCAAAGAACCTTTATGACACTTTCACTTAACGGAGCAGATTTTTATGTGCTTTTTATGTGCATTCTCCGAATCCATCAATTCCTATCGCTGAGCAAAAGTAGGGAAATCCAACATATGGTTTGCTCCTGAAACAGATATTAAAATAGGTTACCCTGTGAGTGTTCCCACACAATGTCCTACATGTCAAGCGCCCTCACCGTCTGACTGAAGTCCGCGCGTGAACTTTTATCAGAAGCTCTGGCGGTTCTGCACTTCTTATTTCGCCGTCAGCAGGTGAGTCACTCCACTCACGGCTCTCTGTCCCAAGCGCAAGTGATGGCTCAAGGATATTAGCAGCAAGTAAAAAAGAACTTAATAGAAAAGCTGTAACTGCATTAGGCAGATGTGTCTTAATCCGTTCACTCCACACTTCATCTTTGCAGAGAGATCCGGGCGCAGGCATTTGGAATGATCCCCGGCCTGGCATTTGCGTCTCGTCATTTGCGAGGAGGCAGTTTTGGCAGAACAATGAGAGGACATATGAGGCATGATTAAATACTGCTGCTGTAACGAATGCAGCGGCTCATCTCTGACAGCAAAATGTTTAACTATCACCATCATTTTCACCGGCAAATGGTCATTGTGTCCTTGAGAACATATTTGATTATTACACTTTTTTTTTTGGACATCACAGCCATTTCCCAGGCCCGCACACTTGCCATCACACAAAAGCACACGCACATTCACTTATTTGTTCGCAAACTTATAAGCATGGATACACACACACACACACACACACACACACACACACACACACACACACACACACACAGCCCTGAAGCTTTTAACACTTAAACAGAGCAAAATATTCAGATTTAACCTTGAGTGTTTGATATGGGAACAGTGCTTTTAAGGAGAGCTCTGCACACAAGCAGATATGAGCGGAGCCTTCTAGCAGAGACGGAGCCACCCGACGCTGGGAAGCCCCTGTAATCCAGATGCAAACTTTAAACAGCATGGTTAAGGTGGATAATGTTAATAGTATTAAGAAGCATTTTTGGCCATGTCTAATGCTTATCACAACTTTAATCAATTTATAAACTTTAAAAATCATTCAAAGCTCATAAAGCATTATTAACCCCTTAGAACCTGGCATATCGCAATATTTTATTCATACGTAACTTTACGATACACTGTATTGTTATCAAGCGATCTATATTTCCTCACTATATGAACAAAAATAACTTTTTTAGGAAAAGGAAAACCTTTTAATGGGGGTAAAAAGAACCAACTACGGCTTTAGAATCACAATTTCCTACTTGATGGGGCTTTTTCCTCTGCAGGGCTTTCCAGCTCCACTGGAATGACACAAAATGACTTTCTGGTGCTCTCTTCAACAAGATATTTTAATATGAATGGAAGCTAGTATATTTTAAATATGACTTACAAAAAAGTGCACACAGTAGAAGCCAATGGAATACAGCGTGTGTATATATTATATTTATAATACAGGATTTTGCATTCCACTGGCTATATAAAAAAAGAGCCGTGTCATAGCTCAATCTAGTCAAATTAACAAATATAAAGTGCAGCACTTTTTGGTGAGCAAACAAAACAAAAGAGCTTAAGAGAATAAATTGTAAAAAAAAAAATGCACAAAAGGGTGCAAAAGCTGCTAACCTACTCACTGCCTAAAGAAGTGGGTCTTCAAAAAATGGTGAGAGGAACTGAGTGACTGTGCTGTGCAGAGTTCAAGGAGTGGTTAATTCCACCACAAAGGGGTCCAACACTAAGTCAGCATGACTTAGTCTTACGAGCAGGCTTAAATCCTAAAGAGGGATATGTTGAGAGCCCAGGGATCGAGGATCTAAAATGCCATGCAAGGGTGTAGTACTGAGTTGGGAGATTCTTGAAACCTGGAATGTGGGAACTAAAGCTTTCTATCTCATTCTGGCCTCTAATGATCAACACTTAGCCCCTGATGTAATGTCCCGTCAGCAGCCGTCATTTTCTGTTTTGTTTAAGTATTAGAGCTTTTATTTTGATACTGATCACACCAGCCTTAGATTTGTTAATATCATGTGTTTCAGCTGGCCGGTGTGCTCAGAGAAATGAGATGTTTTGAGTTTTAATTGGTTTGTGGGGTTTTAGGTTTTGTAGTTAGTTTGTTTTGAGGTGGACCTTAGTTGTCGGTCCACCGTCATGCTGAGTAGGGTTTGTGTTCCTCCTGTCTCCTTTAGTTAGAGTTTTTGAGTTTTTGTTTCTGGCCCTCGTACCTGTATGTGTTGTTTAAAATAAAGAAAAACAATGGAAGTCTGCGTTTGCGCCTGTCCTCATTTCGTGACCCCTTATCAAATGATCACAAAGTTTTATACAAACACACAACTACAGATATTAACGGACGTTTCGATGTTGGAGCCTATAAAAAAAAGGGTAAAAAAAAGAAAACTTGAGAAGAACAGTACTGTGATTGTGTCAGAGTCTGTTTGACTGTTTGATGTGTATACACTGTAATGAGTAGGCAATCCACATGACTCTGCACATGTGTCAGTTTCAGAAAGATGTAAAATGCTTAGTACTGCATATAACATTGATATTAGAAACAGTTTCAAAGTTACTAATGTGATAACATGTCAGTTGCAACACATTCAGTCTTAAACAATTAGCCATTAGATTCCACGCATTAAAGTAGTTTTGTGGCACTATTGTGTCTTAGTCAAAGATTCAAAAGGTGTGCATGATCACGTGTTTGTATTCATAGTTCCGTCAACAAACGGAATAATTGCGAGAAAAATAGCCCCAGATGTTTCTGCGTCTATGCCTTAAGGCACCCTAGTGCAGTCTGGTTAGAATTCTTCTCCACCATGTTTCCACACAGAGTTGACCCCTGATTTGATGTTGCAGTAAAAGTGCTTTTCTCTGTAATGAAAAGAAATGACGCAACCCAAAGAATTTCATTAACAATTCCCAGTGGTTTAATGTCTAAAGCTTTCAAATACATCTGGGACTACTGTATATTGTGTGTTTTACAACAGCTTCAAATAGGGATGTGCATTTTGACTTATTTTGACAACTGAGTATCTGTAGGAGGTAATAAACATTTGGTTAGCTGGAGGACCACAACAAACAAAAACCAGCATTTGGCCTCATATCAATATAAAGTAACAGTAATAGTATACAATCAAAGTAAAATGGTCAAGTGTTACAACAAACACAGGTGCATATTTAAAAACATGTTATTATTAAAAAATACTCACTTTTTTCACTGATTAACAAGAGTTGCCTTCAGTGGGTTAATGCAATAACAATAACACTAGAGCTAACTGGTGCAATGGAAGGCTACATGGTGACGACTCGTCTTCCAACAACAGTTTTATTTCTCAGTAAATGATGTGGCAGCATCCCAAGCTTCAAATATGCCTCAAATATGCCTAATATCTGATTTTATGACTAAAGTTGTCCAACATTTGATTATTATATAATCCTAGGAGTTCCATTTATTTATTCACCTATTAACAGGTCATTTTATTTTATTATATGTATTTATGATTGAAATAAGTTAAGCTGACCAACGACATTTTCCTTAGTAGTTAGGTTTCACAATCGTTTTTGTAACTAACAGAATGTGGAGGTGTTTTCCTTCATCCGAGTGAAGTGAAATGTATGCAAATAAAGGAAAGCAGAAAAATACATTTATTGAAACTTTATTTAAAGGCTATAACTCCATAAATCTAGAAAGTGTTGATTAATGTTTAATTGGAGCTTAAGCTATATCTGTCTAAAGTTGACAACTACAAAGCCATGGAAGAATACAGCTAATTTAGCCACTTTAGGATTGAATATCTGCACAAAATGATAAAAAATCAATTGTTAAATGCAATTATTAATATGGACAGAATTTGACAGCTGAAATCCATACTTGTGACAAGCCTACCTATAAGGGATCCTGTTCCTAATACTTTTCTAACTGCATTGCTTCTGAGATTTCCACTGGTCTTTATTGGCCACAGCAGCATGTTTTGGAGCTTAAGTAACGTCCAGGCAGCTTTTCAAACAGCTGATAGCTGTCTCCCACAATTCTGTCTCCCTCCTGCTGGCGTGTCACGACTCCTGACAGTATGGAGTGTAATGCATGATAGATCGCACTTCAGGGACTGGGTAATCACATTTCCCTATGCCATCAGCTGGAGCTCCACAGGACATCCTCAGAGCAACAACAAAAAAAAAAACTTCTGGGATCCCATTCATCCAATCTGGAGGAACAATGTTATATATGCCTTTACCCAATGTCACTGTGCTTCTGAACAGGACAAAGTTAGTGTTTAAGGAAACTAAAGAGAAAGGAGCTAAAGCTACAAAGAAATCAATAATGAGAGCACTCTATATATGAAGAAGACATGATGTAAATAGATATTACATGTTAGGTATTAATTCACACTCATAACTCACACTCATCCTCTATAGTGCCCTACGTAAGTTATAAAATTGAGTTTCTACACCCATATAGTGCGCAATTTGTCCATTATGGAATTCTGCACACATGGCTGAATCACCAATGGTTCTTTATTAGACATATTATACACTATTTGGGTGCAGAAGCCTCCATTTTAATTCCTACACAGTATACTATTGAGACACAGCCTGTCTGTGTTATTCTCTTTACAACATGCCACTCAAAGATCAGCATTTACCTGATGGTTCAGGCTTTTTCCAATCTCTGATCCAAACATATTCTGTAGCTAGGAGAGAATGTGACTTGAATTTCATAGCCATTGTCATTCAATAAAGTCTTTGTTTTGTGAAAAGAAAGGAAAAAACATTTAACACTTTACCAAAGGGTAACATTAGTAAGGCTCCACAGCACAGACTTTTATAGCAACTGAGTTGAACCTATATTAGCATAAATAAAGCCCCTTTCGAACAAGCATCACTGTTCAATGCCTGCTTTAGAAAATTTTACCTCAGAAAGCTTTAGGAAACCTTAGGCTTGTTGGAATAAACCTTTATACCTATAATTTTGGGTATAATTTTGGGTTTACATTATTTTGCTGCATTTTTGTATTTGCTTAACATTGAAAAAAAAAACAAAAGTCAGTTTAGACTCAAGTGTAGATTCAAAACTGCTGACAGTAAATAAAATGCAATATTTAAGAGTAAATGTACAACTCAGTATATAATAACACAATACCATTTGAACAGTACAGCAAAGACTTATCTTTACATACTTGAATACTCAAATTTATATATTCAAATGCTTGATATTCGCTGATATGCAGTTTAACACTTTGAATAAATAAAAGAAAATATAACATATTAGATATATGTAAATATAACATATGCCACGACTTCTGCACAGCATATTTTAGAAATAAAATGTGCGCAAGTACGTTTTCTGTAGAAGAAGATTCGTTGAAAACCACCAACAAATGTAATTTGACCAAGGATTCACAACCTTTTGCATACAACTGTATGCTCCGAATTCATACATATTTACAGAGGAAGGTTATTAACGGAAGTGAAAATATATACGGAATTTCTCTTAATGCTATTAATAAAAGTAATTTGCCTATTATTACGAATACATCACCTCGGATTCAGCTGACCATGCTACAACACCCTAGCCCAGGGCTAGATGCTATGCTTTATTAGGTTGCTGGCTTATTTTGCCACACTAGTCGATCCCCCGCCTCCCAAACACTTCTTTTAAGGAAAATGAAGTCTTGAGGGAGTGCGAGTGTCTTTATCAAGGTTAAGTAGCTCATTCGGTAAAAGAGCGGGCCGAGAGTGCCGGCAGCAGACGCGGTGTGAGCCCACGGCAGCGCGCGCCGGCGGCCAGCCTAGCGGGCAAATGGCCTTTAGTTGTCCTAACGGCACTATCCATCATAACATATGCTCTCTCCAGGACACCACCGCCTTAATGAAGGATGGCTTTTTCATCCACCTTATTTCGGGAAGATGAACCGAAGGAAGGCACAGGATTAAAGGGAAAAGTGTGAAGGGAATTCTCAGCAGATGGAGAGGATATGTTGCAGTAATATTCGAACCAATAACATTTCTGGTCTTGAAACGGGTACAGGACAAAGTGAAGAACCCAAAAAAGGAGGCCTGGCTAAAAAAGCACATGTCAAGAGCAAACTGATAAAAAAAAACACTGAAAATGATCTTTCCATAGTCCATCCCAGAGGTCCCACAAAAGGAGCTGAGAGAGAGTGTTAGTATGATAAATATGCTGATGTCACTGACCTCATGGTGGCCATTATTTCTGTTGCGTCCTGGGAGCCTGCTGCGGTCTTGGCACGGCTCTGGTTGGTGCTCGGACGTGGGCAGCTCCATCATCCGGCCTGACAAAGATGGCTGACACCAGGGGCCCGTGCCCATCCAGCCCATCTGTGCCCAGGTGCCCACTTTAGCATAGCACGGCGGGGGGGGAGGGGGCAGCCTGGGTGACCCCGCGAGAGTTCAGCTCCTCTGACACTCTGCCACAGTGTCATTCGAAAGTCACCAAGGACTGAGGCCCAGATTAAGCCAGTGAGAAGTTCCACTTTGTCCTAAATATAGTTGCTATTGTCTCGCTTTCACTTACCACCTATAAAGTGACCAGACATTGTGGGCTTTATCCACATGGATGGCAGACAAAAAGAACTGAGGTGCACTTGTAGGTGCATTGTAGCACCTTGACCAGCAACATTACCATAGTCAGACTCAGTAGTCAGACTCGGGTACACTCAGCAGCACATTTTCTTAAAACTCCAACAACCAACAGCGTTTGAGATGGAACGAATGCAAGAACACAATCATGAGATTTACTGAAATGGAAGTCATTTCTCCATGGAGGAGAAAGTTTCTTTCAAAGATGTGCTCAGTCCATTTGGTGGGCGCTGCAGGAAACTATACCACCATGTGGCTAAAACATAAATTACAAATGAGGTCTATTGACTGCAGAATGTTTTCTTCTTTATGAGCTTTCACAAATTACAAACAATAACATTATCTGTCAAAAAAAAAAAAAGAATTCCCAAGCACAGTGTTAGTGGCGTCTTACCTGAAATATGAGTGTATGTCGTTCCTCTGTTGGTGTCTCCACAGCACACGTCATCCTGTTTGACCAGTCGTCCTCCACAGCACTGAGAGTCGTATCCATCGTGAAGGACCCCACCACAGCACATCTGACCTGCTGCCGAGGAGAAGGGCATTCCCCCACAGCACGAATCGCCCAGTCCTACAGACACCCGCAGTTGACCAGGGTTCGGACAGCAAATCTCCCCTGCAGACAGAGGGTATAAAGGCGTCTTCAAACCAAGAGAGCAACAGCAAACATGTGCTAAGAGTGTTAACCCATCTGTATGTCAAATATTTAAGGGCCGTCTTCACACCCAAAAATTTTAATCTGGAGCCAGATCCATCACCTCTCAAACTGCATCCTGAACATATTTTTGTGGATCTAGCACCAATACATTTCCACAATGAACTGTCAAGAAAAATACAATCACAATGTTTCCAAAAGCAATTCGATATGTATATGGGAAAGTAAATTATACAAAAGCCTGCTGTGTCTGGCATGCATTTCACCTTCAACTCAACTGTGTAGTACTGTTGCTATTCGTTTGCTATTTAACTCTGTCTTATTTTATTCCGGGCTTTAACTATATGCCTCACACTGCACCTTAAATTTATTTGTTCCTTGAAAAAGTGACAATGACAAGGATTTATCTTATCTTATCTAAGTGAGGGTGAGTGGTGACTGAAACAGTAATAAAAACAACACCAGTGCTGTTTATTACTTACACATGCAGAACAACTACTGTGAAAGCTCATCCCTCGAAAAAGCTTAACTCTGAGGAACACACTGGACTGTGGCATCGATATATTAACTACTCATTAGACGCTCGTTGTCGTGTTTTGGAAAACCCACGTGTGAGAAAATGTTAGATGCTTAAGAGACTCGTTAACACGCTCTTTAGTTGTAAGATTCAACATTATTGGTTACATGGCCCGAACGACCCACCTGATTTATCACTGTTCTGGGGCCTCTTCACTAACAAATGAAGCCCTGCTACCCACACAAAACATACTGAGCTTTCAGGCCTTCTCTTTGGAACTCAATGTGAGAAAAAACCTCAGACCACAATTCTATAGGAAACAATTCAATGTGTCATAAAAACAAACAAAACAAAACAAAAAAAAACCCACCAGAATTTGATATCATCGTCTGATTCAGATTTTTTTTCCAAAACATTTTTAAATAAGCAAATAGACTATAAAACTTCTACATACACAAACACACACAACACTTATACCTCTGAAAAAAGAAGCATAATGATACCACAGAGCTATTTCTGACATATTGAATCAAATTAGATGAAGACATTTTTTATTCAGTATTTGTAGTTTCAGAAACACACTTCTTTAACTGTTAACTTTATCATTTATTTATTTATTTGAGGATTTATGAAGGGTGAAACCCGGATTAGCTAGCTTATAAGCATCATCACCACTATTGCGTTTCTCATTCACAAGTTCACAAATGCCAATATTGAATAATCACACTTATACTAACTTAAATACTTCTGTCACCAGAAACAAACTGAAATAACTGATAACTGATCATTTTACAACTGGATGAAAAACAAAAGCGAGAGTGAATGAATCGTTGAGAGTGACCAAGAAGAATGTGAGGAAAGAAGGTTGTCTGTTTAGGCTTTGGTTTGATATAGGTAGTATCTGTATCAGTACTCAGTGCTGGCTGACACTTCAGAATCAGGTATAAGGGACAAGGTGGTATTGGTGCATCTCAATGTCAGTGTATTATAGCCACTGATATGTAATTGCATTGAAAAAAGTAACCAAACTATGATGTCAAAGACATGTAAAGACGTGCAATTTTCAATAGGCTAATTTACATTTACATTTACATTTACGGCATTTAGCTGACGCTCTTATCCAGAGCGACGTACATTTTGTCTGTGGGCCAAGGTGTAGTGGTTTGGAGTCCTGAGTGGAAAAGCACACTGTCAAACATTCTGTAATGTTATACGAAAAAACATTTAAACACCCCCTGACCCGCCAGCTGAAAACCCCTGCATACAGAGTATAATGTACCTGGGTTGACACGGACATAGTAGCCTTCACAACACTGGTGTTGAGGCAGAGGTTCGTGGAGCTGCCCACCACAGCAAACACTTCTAGAAGTGTTCCCCACCAGCAAATAGCGCTCACCGCAACACTGGTGCAGATCTCTGAAGTCGTGGATCGTCCCTCCACAACACACCTACAAGATACAAGACAAACGAAACATCAGACACAGTACGAGACACAAGTACAATGCACCAATAGCAATGCACATTTCACATCCACTTAACTTACCTGAACCACAGATAGAAATAAGTCATAGTAACACCATGCACATACATCTAAAGTGCACAAAGGTTCCTCTCCATTCGAAGCAATTAGTAAGTTAAGAGGGGCCACCATGCAGGCTCCTCCAGATCCAGAGAGCAGTCGGGCCCTGGGGCTGCTCGTCTTCCTCCTCCTGACACCAAGCAGCAGTTATATTTAGCTGGACTCCACTGTCTGTTCTGGCAGGAAATCAGGCCAGGATAGTTTTTCCTACAAAGGCAGGAACGTACTCTGGTGGTGTCTGAAAAATCTGTGTCGCCCCGAGCCACCGACATTGTCCTTACCTTTTGGCTCGACTTCAAGCGTGAAAAGTTACGTAAGGGCATGCTCCGAATTGCCCCAGAGAGGGGAAAAGTGTTTGACTTGGAATAGATCACAGAGAATCACGCACAAAAAATCCTGATGGTACATGACACGAATGAAAAAAAGGACCCCTTTAACATGACTGCAACACAGTATGTGTTAGGTGTGTGCAAGGTCAACTCAGACTTAGGTCTTTGTTTATTAAAAAAAAGCCTGTATCTGACAACAGGGGCGATGATTTAGGATCGTATTTGCCAAATCTCCTTCACAGAGGGCCGATATTGTTACCTCTGACTCAAGTCTGCATGACATATCAGCCTGTGTTGGTCAATATTTAGGAGCTAGTGTATTTGAATCCATAAGCATCTCTAATTTGAAAAAAAAAAAAAAAAAATCTACATTTGAAGAGCAAATTTCCAAAACTCACTCAGTCCAAAAGCATTTTTTGGTTTTACTTGTTTTACCTATTGGAAAGCAAATCTTACAGGATTTGTTTTTTTTTTATTGAAATTTTAGTTACTTGTCATTTTTAATGCCTGTTTCTAAAGTGCAACTCCTGCACATTTTAACAATTTTTAAGTAAATCGATATTCAATGTCACAAAATTATGTACAAGTTTAATATTTATATCCTACTACATGACA
>JBBJLS010000001.1:36096323-36112076 GCA_037577275.1 Bryconaethiops microstoma | reverse complement strand
GTAACTAATGACTGTAAGACTGTCTCTGTAACTAATGACTGTAAGACTGTTTCTGTAACTAATGACTGTAAGACTGTTTCTGTAACTAATGACTGTAAGACTGTCACATATTATAAAGGCATGGCTGTGGGAGAAGAGGGTACAGGTCCCTGTAGTCTTCAGTGGAGAATTTTGAAACTAAAAATGCGACAATGATGACCCCGTAGTGTTGCACGTCTTACAACGTTTTTACAGGAAGAATGGGACCAAAGAACATCTGAAACAGTTCATTGCTTGTATCCTCAGTCCCAAAATGTCTTTTAAGTGTCGTTAGAAGGAATGGCAACTTTACAAAGTGGTTTATGCTTTACCGTCCCAACTTTTTCAGAAGGTGTTGCAGGCCTGAAATGCAGGAATGGATTACATTTGCAAATGAAATTAAGTTGACCAGACAAAACATGAAATATCCTGGGTTCATACTGTCTGCAATGAAATCACTGAAGTCTTTTTTTTTTTTTCTTATTATTTGCCTTTTTCATACCATTCCAACTTTTTCTGAATTGGGATTGTAGTAAGAATGAATTATGATGGTCTTGTACATAAAGCTAAAAGATTTTTATTAGCTTTCTGCGATTGTTAGTGATAGGCTTCTGTCATTGTTAGTTGGGTTTATCACTATGTTGAAACATGTACAGTTTCCAGCTGCCAGAAAACATACTAAAAGCTGCAGCTTTATAGTTCACTTTGTAAAAAGTGATACTTCACATAGATATTACACAGAGTCAAATACAGTATCAAGCTCAACATACAGTTTCTCTTGGGAGTGTAAAAATAAGAGAAATCAAAACAATTAAATTTTTATTTGTGCACTTATTGTGAACTTATTGTTCAAATCGTGGGAACGGTTAAAATGATTTTTTACTGAAGTCAGCCGCTGCTCGAGCTCAAATAGAAGAACTCACTTTGTCATTGTTATCTTAAGACCCAGCATGTTTTTCATTGAATGTGTTCCTGCTTTCTTACATTATTTGTTAACCTTATATTGGTAGCTGGGAGGGTATGATGATGGCATTTAATGATATAGGACCACCTCCTGCCTGTCTTGTGCATGTCACTCTGTCTGTCGCTCTCTCTGTCTGTCGCCCTCTCTGTCTGTCTGTCGCTTTTTCTCTCTGTTTGTCGCTTTCTCTCTGTGTTGCTCTCTCTGTCTCTGTCGCTTTCTCTCTGTCGCTCTCTCTGTCTGTCTGTCGTTTTCTCTCTGTCTGTCTGTCGCTTTCTCTCTGTCTGTCTGTCGCTTTCTCTCTGTCTGTCTGTCGCTTTCTCTCTGTTTGTCTGTCGATCTCTCTCTTAAAAAATAAACAGAGAAAATGTTTTCGTTCTCCCTAAATGGAAATGACTGCATTTAAGGTCATGACAGCGATTAATTTTACCTCAGCTCATTTTTTGTGCTCTGTTTCCTTACTGGCCCCTCTGTGGCTTAGTCGGGGTGTGTTGTATTTAAAGACACACGAAAACACAAGCGGCTGCCACAGACAGCGTGAGGTTATTGAGGAAGGGGTTGCAAGCTGCTAAAATGGGAGTGTGTGCGTGTGTGCATGTGTGCGCATGCGTGTGTGCGTGTGCGCGTGTGTGCTTACGAAAATGTACGTATAGCTGAGGAGAGTTAAATATGCTCTGAAGTGATCAACCACTGCCTGTCTAAACTTACTACTACACATGCATAAATTGTTTGTTTATTCTCATTGCAGAGTGCAGACATAAGTCTCTCTGACAAGCAAAGGCAAAAGAGAGAGGGAGGTAGAATGAAGGGAGGTGGAATTTGAATGGGGTGGATTATCATCAGAAAGTGATTGTAGGAATAGATTTTGACAGATAGCAAGGCAGATTTTCACCACTTTTTAAGTACAATGGATCTGAGTCCTTTAGTGAAAAGTGGCTCAGAGGATAGTCATATACAGCTCTGGGGAAAAAAATGAGACCACTGCTTTTATATTTAAATCAGCATCTCTATGAGTGACAACCATTCAATGCCAGTGTCTGTTAAATTCCTACACAAGCACCTCATTCTGCTTCATGAAGTACTGATTAGTGATCACCTGAATCACATCTTATTTAATGAGGAAAAGTATAAAAAACACGGCTGTAATCGACACTCTCCTCTCACAATGAGACCAGTTGAATGGCAAAACACTACTAGAAGTTTGTCAATGGTAATTATTGCCATTTTGTTTAAGAGTGAACGAGAGATTTGTTTTCTTTGAATTATTCAAGTTCTGTAAACGCAGCATCATTTCTCTTATTTTGATGTGTTGTCATTTCATTTAAAATGATGCTTTAAAGAACAACATTTTTATTTGGAAATTAGGAGAAATACTGTCATCAGTTTTCAAAAGCAAAGCTGTTCAGTTCAATACTTGCACCTATAAAAGGTAAAACCTGAGAAACTGAACATTTTTGCAGTGCTCTCTTTTTTTTTCCCAGAGTTGTATGTATAAACTAGTAAAAAGTAATTTAAAAAAAAGTGCAGTAAAAAGCATGCATCTTTCCAATATGTTGGAAATAAATGTAAGTGTTGCAAATAATGTGCACAACCAGGTTTGTGTTTGACAAAATAAAAACAAATCAGGATTTAGGCTAGGCTCCGTGGAGCTGGCACACTTATACTATTCATAAAAAGCAAATGGCAATATGCTGCTGGCTCATTTTCTTATCCACCACCATTTCTAATATCCCATCCTCTAAAGGGCAGGTGTGGGTCTGAGGTTACAGAAGTATTAACATATGACTAAGGTGGTAAAACACTACAATCAAGCAATAGAGGAACTACTTGAATTAGTTTGTTACTTATTGTTTATTATACTTATTTTTTATTGTTTACTTATTGTTTAACAAAAGCTAGGGTCCACTTTAGTTCTTTGTAGATAAGCCCAGGCAGCACAGCTTTACAGTAGCTTTCCTCTGAGTTATGGTGTGTGAGCAGCCCTTCCTTTTTGAATCACTTCTGATATTGATTTTTCTCTCCACTCATAACACAAGTAGAACTCCCCTTTGACGGAAGGAGAATTTCCTGGTCAGCACTGATTCCTTTTCGAAACATAGGTAAAGACTCTTGTTTTCCTTTTTATTGTTCTATTTAGATTCCCTGAAAATGTTAATTTTGCGAGTTACGGTTTAGGCAACCAGGGATATATGTTTGGATCACATGGAATGGGGACTTAACAGTACATTTAGACATTTTTAAAGTGTTTACATACTACATCAAATACCATTTATATCAATGTGCACGGTATGTTAAGTGTGGTAGTATTCCATTTTATTACATGGAATTACATCTTTTACACAATGGCTTCTTTTCCCTCCTTTTTTCTTAGACTGTATATTTTTGTGTAGAAATGTGTCCAGTCTTCTTCCAAATCCTCAGACGAAATATCGTGATATGTGCATTGACGATATATTTAAATACTGTAATGTTACACTTTTGCCATACTGTTCGCCCTCACTGTAAACAGTGTGATCACTTCTCACGTTGTGTTCTTTCATAACAAAGATATGTGGCTTACTCTTTAAGCATCTCCCTAAAACCACATTCACAGCATTTGACTGCACAGGCACTGGAAGCATTTTTAATGTCGGGGGAGGGGGTCTTGTGTTCTACATCTCTGAAGAGAAAAAGTGGGGGGAGGCGCGGTCTGCACTCTACGTCTTGACTGTTGTCCAGGAGGGGAAAAGTGGGGGGAACCAAACAGATGAGTTTGCCCCCTGTTATAATGGTTCCGGCACACGTTTGACTGTCTTGTCAGTCGCTTCCTGTTACTCCTCCAGCAGCTGCCTCTTCAATTGCAGAAGCTTTTAACAGTGATGAGATGAAGTGTCAATAATGATACTTTTTTTTTTTTTTTAATGTGCAACCATTGTGAGTGGAGATCTGGAGTAACTGCATGGAGATGAAATATAATGCATTGATGAGAAAAAAAAAGACTTTAATTTCCCTCTCATTTTAAGCCCCTAATTATTATCTTGTGAAATTGCTGGTAGTTTTACTCTAGATTTATTCCTCCACTTTTCTGAATGATTATATTTGTCCTACTGGGTTTTAACGCATTGCAGGAATCTCTCATCACATTTCTCAAATGTCAGAGTGACATAATTAGTGTCTATGCCCCCTCCACCCCTTCTCCTCCTTTTCGCGGACGAGAAGGCTAATTGATAGCGAAGGCTTCCGATGACTTAAAGCTGACAAACCTCACGAATTCATGAAAAGCGACAAGGTTCCCTTTCTTTCAAGGCGAACAAGCAAATCATCTGGGGATTAGTGCGTGCCTTTACGACACAAAAAAACACCGGCAGTTACTCTCTCTTAGAGCAGAAATGCGAAGGGGGGGATAAAAAAGAGAGAGAAAGAAGCAGCTTTGCTATAACAAATGCATTAGCATTATATCACAAAGGGTGTCATTGCTGTCTAACCGTTAATCCCTCATGGAGAGAAATAGCTGGAATTCACATTCGCCGACAGGACCAGTTAGGCTAAGCCATAAGTTGTGGCACTTGTCATATTTCAATCAAAGCTTAAGCCGAGGCGGCGATTCCTTCACTCTGGCCCCCGGCAGAATTAATGAATTAGCTATTGATTAAATTCCACTCTAGCAAATCTAGCGTGGCAAATAAATGAACTGTTTGGGGCATGTGTAGGCCACGGCCAGCCATGTCAGGCCAATCGATCAGTCGTTAGTATTCTATAGAGAGAGAAAGTACAGCGGAGCAGCGATATGACAGGGTGAGGAATTTTCACTGAGGATTATGGCACATGACAGCACGCAGCAGCCCTGTGCCTTCACCAAGCTGCAATCTACACTATATAACCCACTCACAGGCTTTCACACTGTGACAGAAAGCTTGCTGTTATAAATCAGTAAATAATGTTGCGCCACTGGGGACCCAGGTCACAGACTAAAAAAGCCAAAGATGATATCATGGTGTAATTGCCTATGTCCACACTCGCCAATCAAAAGAAACGTTTCTTCAATGGATGTTCTTTGAAAGTGATCAAACTGACAAGTTTCATTGGATTTATTTGAGTTGAATAAAAACGGTTAAACCTCTTCACCACGGTTGAACAAAATGGCTGACCATTTTTTACAGTGTACCGTGTATTTTTACAGTGTCTTTTGTGTAAACTTAGAAGTTTTCATTTCTATATGTGTTCATTAGTTGTGGGGTTACTTCTAAGATTTTTGAGGAAACGTCCCACCTTCTTTACCTACTTTAAGTGCCTTTAACAGAATAATGTGAAATATTCCAAAGCACCTGAAGTCTTTTAATGAATTCCAAAGTAGGATGCGATTGGATTGCCCTCTTTTTTGTCTGGTTTGTACTCATGTTTCGTACTGTTGCAGAGGTGCAGGTGATTGGGGACGAAAGTGTCACCAGCATCACATGGTGTGTTTAAACGTGCTACAATATGTAATTTGTCACACTGTGCAGTATTTCTGCCTCTGAAATGCCATTCCAGACCTGTACAACATCCACAGTCGTATTTTCCATTCATTAGATCACAGTGTATACAGGTCAAATATCGGTGGCCATTTTATTCTTGACAGCTTAATTTTTTGATGTATTAGTCGTTGCTTGGGAGCATCTCAGAAAGGTAAATATGCTGCTGAGGAAATCCACACAAAGGGGTTTAGCTTTAGAGACCCTCCCACACAACTGCAGTTTTGTTTTGAATATGTGGCTACAGATGCAGTGGCAAATGGTTCAAACACAAAATTCCAGTGTGACTTTAGAAAACGTCATTATTTCACATCAGACTTGGCAAAGATTTTCTCGAAGACTAAATACTGAAATACAGTTACTACAAAGAAACTTGGTGACACTTGGAAAAAGTCGGAAATGTGATGTGGCTCTCTGCAGCTACGTAGCAATACGTCACTGGCAACACATAGAAAAATGGTCACAGACCTGTACATACAGACAAAGGAGTGACTATAAAGTGCATAAACTGGTTTACTGCTTAGATTGTTTTATTTTAATAATTAGCTCTGTCTTTGCAGCAAAAATGTAAGAAAGGGAATTTCTAGTTTTGAGGTTTGCTTTCATTTAGCATATTTTTGTCATAAAAATAGTATTACTGAAAAGATGGAACTGGGCTCAGTTACAATTGCTTGATAATACTGTAGTCTATCACAGCAAAAACTTACACTTGAAAACATAAGGATATGCTCAAACAAGAACTTTTAGGCTTGGGGACTTACCAACTCAAAACTCCATGACAATGGTTTAATAGTTACCTGGAACTGAGCACCTGGATGTGAGGTGCTGCTACGTCAGCTGGCGTGTCTTCCACTGTAGTCACCTTGGTTCCGTTGCTCTTCACACATGCATACACTGTACACACCTCCACCTAACAGTCCAAGTGCCCAGGAAAAGCAGTTTAAGACAGTGTTTTTTTGTGTGTTTATCACAAGGCCATGTGTTTTGCAGAATACAAGCTGTTCTGGCAAAATACTGTATCAGATTACTTGCTGTGGTGTTTCAAGCTCTTTCGACACACACCCTGGGTACATGACCTAGTCAGCAAGTGACATGTAAGACAGTCCAGCCGAATTAACACACTGTGCAACGTTAGCATGTGATAGGAGTGGTACGGACCTGAATGTTATACACAGTAAAAGGGAGCAGCCCTCCCAGCTCCAGTGATCCGGACATGTTGTCAACAGAGGCGTACAGCTGGTCATCCAGATAGACGGAGTACCGTGTCACGGCTCCATTAGGAACCAGAGGGGCTGCCCACAACACCCGCACTGATGTGCCATTCAGGGTCACAACCTCTGGGGGGAAGACCCCTTCAGGCTCTGGAGTAAAAAGACAGAGTAACACTGATCAGTAATAGAGGATAAACAAAGAAAAAAGAACCAGCTAATAATCACTGGAAACAACTAGTATTGGTCAGTCATGACCATTATACTGAACGATTCGATTTATATACTTGTTTTTATTGAAAAAAGTATTCGTCTGAAATTACATTTTACAAATCTAAGGCCTTAACGAGTTATAAAATATCTTAAGGTTTAAAGCTATGAGGCTTTAAATAATAGACTATGGATAGACAGTTTGACAATGGCATACACGATCTCAACAATATAGCCTTGCTCGTGTGTCATGGGAACAGAGCTCATAAAGCGAGAGACACCGTGTCAAATTATTTCCAGAGATTTGTGACGAGATTTTGGAGAAAAGAATCGAGAGACTCGTTTGACTCTTCATGCAGGCAACAGTGAACCAAGTCCCATTCACACTAGCAAGAAATTCTGTCCATTTTACTCAACTCTACGATTATTTTTGCTTGTTACCTTTTTGTGATTACCAGACTGAAACAATTTTGAACATTTCACTGTTCAGCTGCACCGTGCTCCCCCAGGAGACGGGGGCACGGGGTTACGTGGATGACACAAAATTAATGCAAACAAGAACTGTAACACTTTTATCCACTTCATTTGAAAGGTTGGAAGGGAGTTAAACAGATGATGAAACTGTGCCACATATAAACCTCACACAAGCCCCTTTCCACACAGTTTAACTTTTGCTCTGGTACTTTAACTCCTTTCAGGATCACTCGCCCACATCTTAACACAAGCAGACGGCATGCCTCAAAAACATCGCTTCTTCCTAAACGGGGTTATGGTCTCTGCGTTGTGTAACTCAGCAGTCCTGTGGCTCTGGCTCGGCGCTGGCTGGATGTTCACTGAAGGCACCCAAGCAGGCGGTACAAAGCCAAGCCCAGCAGCTGAGCAGCGAGGGTGAGAGCAGGCATCTCCCTCAGGCTCACTTCTGAACCTTGCTGCTGAATCTTCATGTTTTTGTCTTTGTTTTTCTGGGCCAAAATTATGTCAGTCCGAGGCAGATGCTGCCTGTAATAGCGAAGGAATGAGCCAGAGCAAAAAAATAGTACCATTTTGATTTTGGAATAGAAGAATCCAGGATTCTGCATTTGATAAACACACAGAATGTGCTATAAAATGTAATTCTAAACATTTGACTAACAGAAAAATTTGACTAATAGTTTGTGTTTAGAGCTCAAATCTAAGACAACAGTGTAGGTCTGTGGTGCAATCCAAACAAGTTCCCAGATCACGACTATAGCTGATGGCTGAAACACATATACTTAATGCTGCAGTGTGAAAAGTAAGTAAAAAAGTCCATGATGAGTGTATTTTCATTTAAGTTAGTGTGTTTTAAGAGCGCATTCAGAGCTCCTGTGGAATGCTTTTTCTTACTGAGAAAATGATCCCATTATTTGCTTAAGAAACTGACCATTTGAAAAGCAAAGGCAGTTAAAATACCCATTACTAGTTATAAAACATTACTACTTGCTCTTTCTAGTTTCAGTTCCTTTCTTTGTTCGCAGTCTTTCGCGGTTAAAGAAAAAGGAGCTGATAAGAATGGATATGAGCCAACAATACCAACACACTGCACTGACTGTTGGCCACCAACGACCTTATGACTGTTTGGGGTTTGTGGCTGTTTATGTGTGTGCAGTGCTGTGGAAGAAAACTGGCAGAAGCAAAGTATGCTGGCTGCATCTCTCTTTCCCTCTGTGTGTGTGTGTGTGTGTGTGTGTTGGGGGATGAGAGGGGGTCCCCGCAGACAGTTTGTGGGCAAATTGAATCAGTCCTGACAGAGCGTGGTGGGATTGGAGCGCTACACCAGAGTGCAGGGGGGGTTAACTGAGCCAGTCTGGGGGATTCTCTCTGTTGCCTGCACTGGAGATGCACACCATTCCACACTCCACTCTCTCTTTCTTTTTGCCTCCAAAATACCAATCAGCCAAAACATTAAAACCCCCTGCCTAATAAAGTGCCCCTCTCATGCTGCCAAAACAATTTTGATCCTACGGACCTTGCAAGGTGTGCTGTGGTATCTGGCATCAAGACATTAGCAGCACATCCTTTAAGTCATTTAAGATGTCATGTGAAGCTTCCATGGATCTGACAAGTTTGTCCAATAAAGACGCTCAATTACAGATGCTAGACTTTCAGCATTTTCCTGCTAAGGCCACTGCTATTAGATAATACCATTGCCATGAAGAGATGTATTTAGTCTACGGTGTTTATGTAGGTAGTACATCAAAGTAACATCCACATGAATGCCAGGGCCCAAGGTTTCCCAGCAGAACATTGCCCATACCATCTCAAAGCATCCGCCAGTTTGACTTCTTCCCATAGTGTATCCTGTTACCATCTCTTCCCCAGATAAGTGATGTACACACACCCAACTGTCCATATCTTGTAAAAGAAAACATGGTCAATCAAATCAGGCCACCTTTTTTATTGCTCCATGGTCCTGATATTCATAAGTACATTGTAGGATCTTTTGGTGAAAGATTGGTCAGCATGGGCACTCTGACTAGTCTGCGGTCCTAAACCTGACTGTCACGTCCACCACTGATAAGGATGGGCCAGAGTATCTGGGGCAGATGAGGATGGTGGTTTTTAAAAAGTATTACACTGCTCAGCCTCACTAGGTAACCTCACTCCAGGGTTTCAGAAAGGGTTTCCAGCTTCTGCCAATTGTTGGCCCTTGGAATCAGGAGGAACAATCGGGATTCTATCCTGGCTGTGGTACAATGAACCGACTCTTCACCCTTGCACAGATGCTGAAGGGATCATGAGAGATTGCCAAGCCAGGCACCACACACGACCAACTGGGAGGAGACTCCGGGGCAGACCCAGGACACACTGGGAGGATTATATATCTCAAATGGCCTGGAAGCACCTTGGGATCGGCCAAGAAGAGCTGATTGTTGTGGCCAGGAAAAGGAATCTCTGGGCTGACCTCTTCAGCCTGCAACAACCACAACCCAATCCCAGATAAACAGCAGAAAATAAGATGAGATGAAAAATATACAGAGACACTTTCAAACACAAATATTGTTTTTGCAATTAACAATAAACATGCTTCTTTGCTCTGATGTATAAAAAATACTGAGGTCCATCTAACTTCTTCATTTTCTGATCATTTTCATTATCAGGAGTGTTTGTCTTAGCAACACTTAATGCAAGAACAGAATGTTACGAATTATGCTCATTTCTGGTATTTATGCATTTATGGTCGTTTCTGGTAGTATTAAGTGGTGCCAATCTAACAGAAGTGATACAGCAGCAGTAGAAGGACATTTGGAGTTTATAACACAGATATTTGAAACGTATAACTGCTTGTAATAGACATTCAGGTAAGCTATTTTTACTTGGTATATCGCTGTTTTACATAGTACTTCAGTAATTCGCTGTCATGCTCTGTTCATATTAGTTATAAGAAGTGCAGGGTATCTGTGAAAAATGTGAGTATGCCAAGTAGACTTAAAAAACGAGAGGAAGCCCAACTTTCGAGGTGTGGGTGAAAGGACCACTTCTACTGACACCTTATGCTGTATGATTCACATTTACAATTTGTCCATTATTTTTTCTCTAAAAGTGTTTGTAATGGATCATTTAATCTGTTTTTTTTAAGTGAGTCAAATTGAACCTTTTCACTAAGACAGCTTATATAAGAAGCACTTAATCAAAACACATATAACTATTATTGTGTAATATTGATCCAATTCCATATTATGACCAGTCTTCACCATTTGTGGATAATCTGCAGGTAGAAATATGTTTGGTTCTGTTGCATATAGTCCTTTAAAAATGTTCAAAATGCTTCTAAATAGCAAAAAGCAGAGCTTTTTTTGGTATTAAAAATAACCCTTTCGCTTAGAGTGTAAATAGCTTATGGTTGTTCTGTGAAAATAACTGAATTTCTCACTACAGCATTACTGGTGCTTGACTGCTAAAGGAACAAGGATTTCTCAGGTGAGTGAACTTTGTTAAAGAACTTTGAAAAAGACACAAAGGCAGGACTAGTGATGGGGGAGAGATCAAATATCTGAGCAGCAGCTTTGAACCAGTCACAGGATGACATGGGAATAAGGCCAACATTGTCTGGAGGTCTTGTCACCCAATCTTTCCCACATTCAAAAAATTAAAAGGACGTTTCTGTGCTACTGACTCTGAAACCCCTGAAGAATCATTCAACCAGATATTCAGCAGACAGCTAGATTGTGATAACAGGTCCAAAGATTTTTAAAAAAAATCAACTTTCACGACAGGTTTTGGGTGTTTGACAGGACAACAAATGTTTAGAACTGATCCTCTGTCGATCCACTGATCCAACTGAAAATACTAACATACTTTCTGCTTCTTACTGCAAGATGTTTATAGAGTGCACATTAATTAATATGTAATTCTGGCTGTCCTGTGGGAGTGTTCAAAGTAATGGCAGGGTAACTGCAAAATAACGAGTATATATTATGCTAATAGATTCATTTGCCAGTCTAATGTGTTTTTCAATGGCTGTAGGTAACCATTAGGAGTGGTTAAAGTGTGATTTATTCAATATGTAGAGTACGTGAAAATGCATGTGACTTGTGGGACACAACAGGATGTTAAGAAAAGCTCTCATTTTGCAAACAATGGCAAAACATTTCATCTTAACAAATCCACAGCCACTCGCAAGGACCTTTTATTTCATACTGATGGGCAGTGCAATCATCTTACCCAAAATAATAACACAGGTCACCAGGTCAAAATTGTCAGAGATAAGTTTATGTGGGTTTTGTAGTGTTTTTCATGCTGATTTCAAATCTGTGTTTAGTTTTTCCCGCACGTACAGTGTTTGTGACGAAGCTAGTTAGATATTGCATGATAGTGGTATAATTATCATATAATAATCATATACTAAGCGTTTTTGAAGAAACAGCGGTAGCTGACTGAAAATTTTTTGTTGTTGACCTGTGTTAAAAAAAACATTTTGTTGTTGACCTGTGTTATCAATGCCCAATTGATCAATATCAACTAGCCAATACTGAGAAAATGTATCAGCAAATATCCTGAGGACAGACCACCAATAAGTAGTGGCTTGGTTTATATTCTAACAGACAAGTGAAGAAGTGAAGTTAGAACAAACATTTCACTTCTGAAGATTCAGCGGATTCATGCTTGTGTTAATACGTGTCCTTTGGTTTCTTCCCACAGGCATGCATGTCAGGTAGGCTGGGGGTCCTAAATTGTCTATAGGTTTAATAGTGTTTGTCTGTGTATTTGTCCTGCGATGGACTACAGACCCTCCTGGCTTTCGCCTGATGACTGCTGCCAAAGGATCAAGCACCCCCTGCAACAATGACACTCTCAATGTATAGTTTGTTGCCAACATGACATTTCCAGATTAGATATCCTGAATACTTCACAATGTATTTACGTTAACAGATTTGGTAGACACTTGTTTAGTTATCCATGCACTTAATCATGTTCTAGAGATGGGTGAACAAACCGTTAGGAGTCTTGGACTTTTACTGGTGTAGTGTGGTGTGCTTGCCCAAGCAGGGAATGAGCCCTCAAATGTAGATTAAACTACTTTTGAATGCTTGATTACTGTTAGGATGAAGTGTAATGGATGCAGATAATTTTAACTTGTGCTCTCATAATGTTGCTACAGTTCTTTAGGAATCAATCTTTTCAATGTGCCAGTTCTGAGCTTAAGAATTACACATGCAGATTCTTTAATCACAGAATCAGGAAAGACTGGGGTCATCACTGTGATTATAAACTGTGCTTATCAGAAAGAAGGGCGACAGACCAAGAGCAGCAATAAGCGGCACAGTAAAGCGGCTGATATAAGCATCCGCTGACTGCCTGTCTTTCCATATAATTTCCACCCCAGTACCATCAACGCAAGACTACACCGACCATCCTGTCCCACTTCTTAATTACCACTCTCTTAACATATACATTACCCGCCACCCTAATATGATCTGTAAGTTCAGCTGCAGTTGTTAAAGCGGGCTGCCCTTTAAGCTGTAAAATAATGAAATTACCCACAAAAGTGCTTAGCTAAACGGCCCGTAACTTTTATTTGGAAGGTAATGATTTTCTAATGTTTTTAATGTGCTTTTTATTATGTGGATAGGATTAGGTGAGGAAAAAGTTGCAGGCAAAAACCGGTTGGGTTCTTTGGCTTCTTTTGCTGGAACCTAAAGCAAATGTCGCTTTACTGCAGTCTGAGAGGATTACAAAAAGAGAAGACTTTCAAGAAAACTCAAAGGGGGGCTACCTGTTTACGTGTGCCTGTGTTTTTCCTAAGGTGTGTGTAAGGTGCCTGGACAGATGTGGATTTGTCTGTACACACACAGGAAAAGGGGGAGAGAGAGAGAGAGAGAGAGAGAGAGAGAGAGAGAGAGAGAGAGAGAGAGAGAGAGAGAGAGAGAGAGAGAGAGAGATTAATCTGATACCTATACTATCGGTGAATCAGTACTTTTGCTGTGAGGTAGAGGGACAGCTTAATGACTATTGATCACAGTGCAGAGGTCGGGATATCAAAAAATTTTGGAAAAACGCAAATTTTCTCTGTCCGTACAGAAAGCAAATATTTAATCAATCCAGCCCAGCTGCCTTTATCTCTGTGAACAGGGCCAAGTGAAGTGATGTGAGGATGGCAGACTGATGGAAATCACGAGGAAACGTTTAAAGTACTGACAGCAGGACCATAATTAACCAATACAATCTGCAGTCCAACTCTGCCTCCAACTTGTGATGCCATGGAAGCAGATAAACTTACTGTCACTTTAACGCTCGATGTCAAGAACTCCTCTGTCTGAAGCATGCCTTTAAGTAAAATTTGGTCAAAACTATATTTTATATTTCATCTGCATTTTATATAATGTGTTTATGTCATGTGTACATAAATAATATTCAAAAGGTATGACTGAAACTACTATTCATCAATAAATCAATAAAAAAAGACCAATGTTTTGCTTTAAAGGGACAAGAGATATGTCTACTTTACAGATATAAAGTTATTGATGACAGCTACACAGTGTCACTGCAACCACACAAATACCTGCTCTCTGGTGGTTCTGTGAGGGTCCTGACCTTTTACGAACAGGATAAAATAGGCTAAGATATGATGCAGAGAAACAGGAGCAGTCATTGCAATTGTAAACCCCAAAGTGCAGCTATATGGTAAGTTAGACTGATCAAATAAACAATGAGCGTTGAAACAAGGTATGTATACGCAAGTACTATACGCTAGCAGCTCTATGGTGTTGATTTCTATGTCCCTAACAGTTCACTTACCCAAGGAATTTTCTCTTACCACTTTTTGCCAGGTCATAATGTCATCATGACATTTCCCAGACTCATTTTGTTAAAACTGTTGTCCTTTGGCGAGATGTCTTTTTATTCTGTGGAAATTAGCTAATAAGATGGGCTCTCCAAAGTTGGGGAGAGAGACCTGAAGACAGATATTTTACTGAACCCTGCTGGATATAAATGTAACACCTATACTTGAAGTGTTGTTTTTAGCAAAAAAAAAAAAAAAGAAAATTAATTTATGAATGTTCTTAAACTGGTTATTTTGTCAAAATGAAGGGAAACAAACATATAGCTTGTGATCCTCCAGGCGGTCTATAGTGGATTCAGTAGACCAAAAAACTACAAAAAAACTAGGTTACAAGTAAATGACTTAACTCACCACCATCGTCAGTGGTGCATGTCACCTCTGGGCTAGTGATATTGTGTGCTCCATTAGACACGGTCAAAGAAACTGTGTACTCTGTGCTGGGTTGCAGGTCAGAGATCACAATGGAGGTCACTGAAGGGTCAAGACTGAGCGTCTGGCTTCCCTGGGTGGAATTGATTGTGAGAAAATATAGCTCCACTTCCCCCTGTAGGTCCTGCACAGCTGAAGATGGAGGGATGAAGAGGGGGGGGCATAAAGTGAGATACAATTTAGAAATACATGACTAAAAATAATTTATAAAAAAGCTGGACACCCTCACATAAAGAAAGACACTGTGTTATTTTGGTGTTTAAAAGGCTTAACTACAATTTCTCGTTAGGCTGAAAGGGATCTTTACCGATAATCCTTAAGGTTCATTCAGGGATTGTATACTTGATATTTGTAATAGATGAAGAACTCATTCAAAATGCTCACTTATGAAAAATGAACTGGTTTGGAATACTTACTAGGCATGGTCCAGGTAACCAGAATGGCAGTGTGGTTGAGAATGTGGGCCAACATACTAGCAGGAGTGAGGGGTGGGCCAGCCATAGTGACCGCTGAGGCCACCTCTCCTGAAGCATAACCCACGTCATTGTGCACCAACAGCTTGTATTCGTACCATGTGTATCTGCAAAAGACTCAGTAGTCAAATACAGAATCTGCAAGGACAATAAGGACATTAGAACACTGTTTTATACTTATTTATTTCTGACACAGAAATATAAACTTCTTAAATAGAATACTGCACGCAAGCAGTATTAAAAAATAAAAAACTGAACTGAAAATGAAAACTTTACTAAGAAAGCATGGCTGTAATTTAGCAGCACTAATTTACACCAACAGTTGAATCTGCTTTTGTGGATTCATTCATAACATAGAGGTATTGGGAATGGAGAATGGTGGTACACTGGTTGGAGCACTTGCTATTCATAGTTAGTATTGTTGGTTGAAATCCCACCAAAGGCCAAACACGTATACCAACCACCTAGCAACATCCTAACAACCAACAAAGATACCACACCAACCACCTAGCAACATCCTAACAACCAACAAAGATACCACACCAACCACCTAGCAACATCCTAACAACCAACAAAGATACCACACCAACCACCTAGCAACATCCTAACAACCAACAAAGATACCACACCAACCACCTAGCAACATCCTAACAACCAACAA
>JBBJLS010000001.1:36083644-36096223 GCA_037577275.1 Bryconaethiops microstoma | reverse complement strand
CATTAAAGATACCACACCAACCACCTAGCAGCATTCTAACAACCATTAAAGATACCACACCAACCACCTAGCAGCATCCTAACAACCAACAAAGTTAGGAGATAATCCTGATGAAACAGAAGCAAACTTGCACAAAACAACAGAAGCTAAAGTTAAAAGGGGTAAAGAGGAGGGGGATATGCTGGAGTGTGCAACAAAAACATGCAGACACAGACACACACAGACACCCATCCCACACCCGCACAAGCAGTGCCAGCAAAAGATTAGAGCAAAAACGATTTAATTCTTTGGGATATTTGCTTAATGTATCTTTGAGCAGTATTAAAAAGATGGCATCGGTGCGCAAAAACAGTTTTGTACACACCAGTAACGTTTACATTAAAGCTAATTTTGGTAATCTCACCTGCTAAGGCCTTTATCTTCATGGAACAATTTGTCTCCTGCGTAAACATGGTACCAGCGATTGAAATCTTCGGGGGGACGGGAGGCCAGGGGCTGCTGGGTTTTCCGTCTCAGCAGCTCGTACCTGAGGGCAACGGAAACGGCCCGATAAATCTCAGCCTGCTCCACTCGCGCAATCCTCCTGCCGTTTCAGCAGTGCCGCTTTTTAGCTAGGCTTGTGTTTTTGTCTCTCTCTCTCTCTCTCAACAGTAATATTAATTCTGCCTGTAATCACAAGAGCAAGGCTTAATGTGCCTAGTTAAACAAACAAGGCAGCGGCGGGAAAAGGGAGTCATGAATATTAATCGTCAGACATGGACACAGAGCTTTATTTACCTCCTAATCAGCTCAAAAACAGACTTAACATAGCAAAAAAAACTGTTAGGATGCATTTCAGATGAGGAGCGTTATCCAGTAGTTGATTTATAAAACATATAAATCATGTTACTGGCACACGCCCAGGGGATTATGCAAAGTCTGGGAAATGTTTGCACCATTTCAGCTGTTTACTGTCACTCTTTATCATCTCTGAAAAGAGGCTTGTTTGAAACAAGAGTTTGTATGTATTACATAAACACTTTGAAAAATTTCAAAATGCATCCCTCACTCCTCATTAGTAATAAATGTACATTACACCACCTATACAGTTTCCAGTATATTAGCCTACCTTCATGCTGATCAGGAGTGCTGTTACTGTGCATTTTAACTCAGAAATTTTAAATGATACACAGTAAAGAGTGGCCAATCAGTAAAGAGATCAAAGCACATAAGTCTTGGGAGACTTATGTGCTTTGAGACATAAGTCTTGGGGGGGTCTTGGGAGAACTAGAAATAAGACTTTAGATAAGCCCTTTTAAAATAAAAAATAGCAGGTCATTAATTATTTACATTTTGTAATCTAATTATTATAAAATTATTACAAAATGTAATCCAATGTAACCTATTTAAATCACTTTTATGTCACCCATGGCTGCAATGTATTTTTTTAATTACTTGTATGATGGTATAAAATGATTTTCTAAAGAGATACTGCACTGTAACGGGATGTTATTTTGTAATTACCTTACGTTGGGCCCGTTCGGCCTGGACGGTGGCCCCCATGACACAGCCAGGAAAGACTCACTGATGGCGACCACGGAGAGTGCTGCTAGCCCCTGTGGAATTGTGGGTAATGTAATGACATATGTGGGCAGGCTTTCAGTGCAGCCTCCCACGTAGCCCCCGCCACCTGAGCAGGCCAGGATGGTTACACTGTAGTTGGTGTATGGCACTAGGTTGGTGACAGTGTGGTTCAGGGTGAAGATGTCTGTGTGAGGGATGCGGGGGTCCGGCATGCGGATCTCGTAGCGTTCAATCTCTCCGTTGGCTATCAGGGGTGCTGACCATGTCACCTATAGGAGAACACATATATACACATACACATCACACACATTATTTAACATAATTTAACACCAGTTTTAGTTACAACCATTTATGATCGTCAGCTGATAAACTCATTTGATTGTCAAACTTATTATAAGTTAAAAACTTATGTTAAACTTATGTTAAGTTTCTTTGTTTTTTGTTTTTGTAGTTATATAGCATGAGACTCTCATTGCTAAAAGTTACTGTTCTGTTGATTTTAACACAAAAATAGCTCCTAAAACTACTGGTGGTCTTTTGTTGATACCAGTGCATACATTCACACACTTTTAGAGAAACTGAACTCAACGTCTGGCATTTTTTGAAACTCAAAATATTCCTCCAGGGTCACAGTGTTTCACTGCATGGAAATATGTAATACTGATGTTGAAATACATGTCCACAAAAACACCAGTTGCACTTCGTTGGTTGCTGGTAACAGGCTTTCTTTAACCAGTTTACTCTTCAAAGTGTGACATCCCCAGTCAGCAGTCGCTAGAGGCCCAGTCGTGACACAAAGTCTCTGCAACTGGAGTTTACTCTGCCCTCTTAGAGAGGGATGACAAGATCAACAGATTTTGCAGTTAATAACAGGATGCTTCAATAATGTTTACAAAAAGACATCAAATTCAGATGTTTAAAGAAGGAATGACTGTAAAAGCTGTATAAAGAACTGGAAAAGGGAATTTCCTGAAGAAAATGCAGACTGAGTGCAGAGCAGTTTTTAGTGGTTGTTAGGGTGCTGTTAAATGCTTCTTATTATTTTATTTTAATCGGTTCCTAGGGTATTACAATGCATTGACTGTGATATTCCAGATGGTTACCAGGACATGATTAGGCTTTTACTGCTGT
Organism: Bryconaethiops microstoma; assembly: GCA_037577275.1. NCBI lineage: Eukaryota > Metazoa > Chordata > Actinopteri > Characiformes > Alestidae > Bryconaethiops > Bryconaethiops microstoma. The sequence goes on along the minus strand of JBBJLS010000001.1, from coordinate 36,093,529 downwards.
ATCTCACATAGATTCTAGGACGCTACTTGTGTACAAAAGTTTTTTCTCTATGTATTTCCGCTATCATTCATTCCTAATTTTTTTTTAAATGTTATTAATAGTTTATTAACTGTGCAAAAACCTTAAGTCCACTCAAAAATATATCATTTCTGAAGAGACCAGGCATTCCAAAATTGGTCTGGAATGGCACATCTTAGTGGGCAAAAATCAAACTAAAAAAAGAAGAAAAATACTGCTGAATAGATTAAGAAAGATTCCGTTACTTGTATGACTGTAACAAGCTTCAAATCACTAGGTAAGCTGCTGTCATCAAATTAAGCAACACTGCTGGCCTGGCACTAACCACACTGCAAATTTCCACAGGGGCTCTAATGGAAATTAGCATTGTGCTTGTGCCTAATTGGACAATGAAAGTGAAACATGTGAAGTGTTTATAGAACCCTATTTGTCATTTCACACAGTTAAATCCATCTCTAAGATAACATTCCAAAACAGAAGGGGGTTAAAAATCATTCAGGACACTCGACAATGAATGAATTATGAATTATTATGAAGTACAACGAGAAGATGCATCATTCACTGCACTGTATAAACCTGTAGTAAGAGTGTAACACTGAATTTTTGATCTCTAACAGATCGGTGTCCTATCCTTTGAGTTCTTTGTCTTGTTCAGCTGAAGAGAGGGAGGAATAGAGCAGGGCCTGTTTCCAGCACATCTATCTGAGGCTTTTAGATCAATGAGCTCTTGGAAACGATGGCGCGCGCGATTGAGTGAAGACACCCTGACTTTGACCTGGGAACCGAATATTCCTTTCATTACATTTAAAACAGGGCTAAGCCTGCGGTGAGTGATAATGAAATCCTAATGGAATTGCATGGGAAACAAAGCATGTGGCATGCTTTCTCAAAGGCAAGGAAGCATGTCAGCATTTTGGTGAAGCAATAAATGTATTGAGCATGTTTGATTGATAGAAAAGAAGTGAAGGATGAGGGAGATTGAACTTGCACCAGAATGTGGAACTACAAGCCAGACTTGCACATTTTCTGTGGTTGATCAAGCAGTCACTGGCTTCCTCCATCACCATAGGCCAGTTACAGTTTGTCCTGCCTTTGTTCAGAGTTGTTGATTTGATGTTTAATTCTGGATCACTTGACGTTAAACAAAAGGTAACTTTACAAAGTAAGCATAACCAGACAGAAAACACATTTTCAAGAATTTTTTTTTTGTACATTAACTCTTCTTTTAAAAGAAAAGTTCTCTTAATACTGCTGGCACTATAAAACATGAAAAGTATCAAATTTTTCATGAAAAGTATCAAACGATGTTAAAGAAGAATGCTATATTTTGGCTTGAAAATTGTGAAATGTTCTGCATGATGCAAATTATAGAACAAACATTTATGGAGCACAAATGTAATTTTATACCAGCAGTGGGGTACACTGTACAGAAGTGAATTGTTTTTGCATCTCTTTAGTTTATTTTCTGCATATGACCAACACAGTGGGAGTATTTTGCATACATTTCCAGAGGCATGGCTTTTGCAGCAAATGGTATCAAAAGACTTAAAAATTTTCCCTTGTGTGAGCTAGCCCTCTGAAACTGGGTGGGTCCAGCTGTCAAATGAGAGAGCTTTGGACCACCTTGGTCCTTCCAGGAACTCCCATTGCTACGCCCTTGGTGCCCACCACCGTGATTATCATGCTACAATCGTGGTGTTGTGGTTCCCATTGCAGCCCTACGTGACATTAATACTTACGCAGGTATAGACAATATACTGCCCAGCAAAACAAATACCAATCTCTCCCTGAAGAGCTGCAGCATCAACCACCTCCAACCAAAATTAACAGAAAAATTCTACTTAAGCACTGAGGTTCTGCCTCATATTTCCCCCTTGATTCACGGGACTGCATATTTTCATAAAATCATTATCAGAATCACAACCAGAATCACGTTTATTGGCCAAGCATATGAGCGAGCACATACAAAGAATATGATTCCGGTCAATGGTGTTTCTCAAGCACAAAAGTATAAAGCAACAATAACATGTAACAAAGGATTGTACTATAATAAATTACACTGCAGTTTTTCTGAATTTTCAGAAAAATTACATTTATAATTAGGCTGTAATTTTGCACAAGTTCTGTTTTTCAACTGCTTAATTCATGGTAAAACCAAAATTTAGAATCTCACACATTATATAGACATCCCTCGCCCCCTAATTAGTGAGTTCATTGCTAACAGGTGAAAAAGCACACAGCCACGTAATCTCCACTGACAAATGTTGGCAGCGGAATGTGTCATAATGAAGAGCTCAATGACTTTCACTTGCCACAAGTCAGTTGTTGCCTAAGGAAGCAACAAAAGCAGAAGAATTGTGCTTTGAGAGCTTTATAAAATGCGTTTTCATGGCTGAGTGCACAATGCACAATGCCAAGCGCCAGCTGCAGTGGTGTAAGATAAGCTAGCACTGAACTATAGAGCAATGGAAACATTTTCCCGTCTCACTATCAAGCAGTCCGATGGATGATTTTGGATTTGAGGCATGCAAGAAGAACGCTACATACTGGAATGCAAAGTACCATCTCTGGTTCCATTTTTCTAAAAGTTTGCTGCCCTGCATGGTTTAGCACTTTTTATAGTTAATAAACTAGTGGTAAAATGCGCGGGAAAGGGTCGTTAATCTGTACTTTAAACGGGCAAGAAAAACTAAGGTCTGAATCAAATTACTTTTAAAGTCATCCTAAGACGATAAAGCAAAGCACCAATGAAAAACAACACTATTAATATTTAAACAGCACAGCTACTTCATAGACTTGTAACTAAACCAAATAAACCATGCCGGGACCCGCGGTTCGGTCAAACAAAAGATGTAAAATGTAACGACTATGAAGACACCAAAAAAATCCACAAGCACAAATGCACTTCAGCATATGCTAATGAAAAGAACTGTATTGGGATCTTACACGTGTAAGAACTCTCATCCAGTTACACGCAGAAATGTAGCAGCTCCCAAATTAATGAAATAATAATAGCATTAAAATAAACTAAACCCGGGGTTAGAGGAAATGAATAATTCACGCAAGTTTATGCAAATGCCGCCTTTTGTTTGAAGTGGTAAGCATTTCTGTTCATAAATCCTGGCACTGAGAGAGAGAGACAGAAAGAGAGAGAGAGAGAAAGAGAGAGATAAAGAAAGAGAGACACAGAGAGAGAGAGAGAGATAAAGAAAGAGAGAGAGACAGAGAGAGAGGGAGAGAGAGAGAGAGAGAGACAGAGAGAGAGAGACAGACATGAGCATGTGTGGGTGGATTTGTACATGCTGGTATCTAAGCTGAAAAGCTTGTTTGGTTACATTCATGTCTCTTGAATCCAGTTTGTAAAGCATCCAAAACATTGGAAAGCTAACTTGTGCTCTTGAGTATTACATTTTTGAATCACAGTCACTGTACCCTGTTTAATGAAGGCTGGTCTGGGCACGTCCCATAAGTCATAGCCTCCAAGTGGCACGAACATTTTTTAAATAAATCACAAATCATCCATAACATAGAAAAACAAATCGATCTTAAAAAAAAAAAAGAAGAAGACAATTCGAGCTTGACATTTTTGTCTGATCCTGACAGACCAGATCGAACCCTACATTATTTTCCAACCTTGCGCCCGGCTCGAGTTTGATTAAAAAATCAGGACCAGGTTCTCACAGTCCATCTCCCTCACTTGTCAACCTGTATTAGTTTCTGTTCTTTATTCTTGTTCTCTACTTTTATTACATTAATGTTTTTCAACCCCGCATGTAGCACTGAGGTCCAAGTCAAAGACTCTAAGAAAATGGGAATTAAAAGCATTAAACAATTCAAACAAAAGCTCATACAGTGCCAAAAGAAATTTATATTTAACTTGCACATCCAAAAATACTTTAGTATATCTAACATTTACAGTGTACATAAACTTTTAAGACTACCTGTGTAAGGAGTAATGTCTCACACTATGGAATGGCATTGTTTGACGAATAAATTCAATAAAGCAGGGGGTTTTTTGGACACTGGTTCAGATTCAATGCTATGTGTCAGATCAGGTCAAACTGAAAATTCACAGTTTGGGTGTTTTTTGTTTGGACTAAAATTTAAGGTCTAATCAGTGCTCTGCTGACAGTTTGCCAAAAAATAAAGCCATTGGAAAGATGGTCAAATCTGAAAGGTCAAATTTATCACCATTTAACTACAATTTTTTTACTCTAACAATATAGGTCTGATGATGAGAAAGACACAATAGGAGACAGACAGGGACATACAAAAATGAGCATAAGAGCAAGGTGCTGGAGCTAAACACGCAAACTGCGAAAGGGACCTCCTACTAACCATGCACTTCTTTATACTGTACTTTATCAATAAAAGTACTTTTATGGAGACAATTGATAACCACGGGAATAGACTGTATGCTACTCGTTTAGTAGAAAGTTGAAAAACACAGGAGTGTTCCTTTAAAGCCAAAGGAAGGTTAGGAATGGAGTATGAAAAGTACATATAACCTGCCAAAGCATTCCAAGGACACATTCACATGGAGTTCTTCTGCGCTAGCACTCCTAATTGGTTGTGCTAAAAGGAGAAACTATAAGTTGACCTGAAAACTGCCCATGGAGAGCGTCTCTGAAATAGAGATGGGAACTATATCGTTCTGTAGGTTTTGAACAGGGGGTGGTGCTGCCTCACGCAGGCTTCAATTGAGTTTCATTTGCACCTCATTGATGAACAACATGCAAAAAAACATCAACAGAGTTCGATATCAATTAGCACTGGTATCGATACTTAAATGCCAGTTTTGCATCTGCTGGTTCATGGAAATCGCCGGCAGACTACAACATTTTTCAAAGGCATTGCAGTGGGCAGCCCCTCCCCTGGCTACCTGGAGGACCCAATGTTTACATGACAGCCAGTTCGGGATTTAAAGGTGCGTGCCGCTTTTTTTCCTCAATAGAGACCAGGGGCAGCTTTGGGGAGGTCGGGGGGGGGGGATTGGGGAGCTTTGGGGCTTTGAAGGCATATTTATAAAAAGTTCCTGTGTTTGTTTTTTTCCCTCCCTGTAGTATCAAAAATAGTATCGAGCATCATCCTTAGTATCGGTATCGAGTTTGCAATTTCAGTGTCGTGACAAGCCTAGTAGCAGCTTATCAAAATATATAATTTACTACTTTTTACAATGGGAGAAAATTAATATTGAGCAGAATTAAGTTCATGTTATCGTTGGTTCGGCCCTCCAACACAGTTAAGGTTTTTCATGTGGCCCCCTATAGAATTAATTGCCCAGCCATGGTCCAGAGCATGGGCGCTGGAACCATTATAGCTTTATAACCATTATAACCATTATAAAGGGAGCATTTTTCAGCAGGGTAGCATGAATCGATAGACTCTGCTGTTGATTTGCGCTACGGTAGCATTTTTCAACAAGGCAGCATAATTCATCAGAACACGGTGCTCATGATCCAGAGCCGCGATCAGAACAGCAAGTTAACATTTAAAAATCTGTTTTCTTTTTTTCTGAACAGGTACCAGCAGGAACATTTTTTCTTTTATCAGGGAGCAGCAGAAGCAGTCAGTATGTTCAGTAGCTAGTGTCCCTGTTAAAGTGAGGTGAAGCAGTCGAGCACAGAAAAATGAACTTTCAAAATAATTTCAAAAATAATTGTCGGCGTTAATTAAAGAATGCGCTAAAGCGATAATCACACGTTAGCATGCCCAGCACTAAAAAAAAAACACATCTAGCAGTTTCCTTACTTCTAAAAATATCATCAACTTTAATGCACTACATTACTACAATACCATAAGTACTGTGATGTATATTGTCTGATGCATTGCTTTACTACTAAAAAATGTTAATACTTCATTGAATTATCTGCTGAGATAAAGGTGGAACAGCTCTACTTTTGGTAACATAAAGGTTTGGCAAAAAGCAGTTTTAAAGCACCCTGAAAGCAACATAGGCTACATAAACTGGATTCATTAAATTAATACAAAAAAGTTTCAAGCAACCGAGGAGTGCTTAAAGCAACTGTTCACTTACTCCAAATTTAGCTGACGAGCCAAAACATGTTTGGGGGGTCTTTATACAGACTCGCTTATGATGTTTCTGATGCTGTATAGCTATTGCTACTATTACTTCAAGTATGTCTGTACTTTGGTCCATCTTGCTAGATGATAGTATCATTACAGTTTCAGAAACCATAAGCAAGTCTGGTTGAGATTACTTTCCAAATTGAAACAGTTTGAGGCTAGTGTTGTAGTGGTTACATGATAAAAGCTATAAATTAATAAATGATCACTTTAACTCAAATAATTTCCTACACGCCACACATCCTCTGAACACTGAACACCTTCAGAGGAACATAAGGCTGCACATTTTTGATATTTAATTTATATTTTTGATAAATTGATAAATTGCAAGAAATATAATGCATAAATAGTTATTAGAGAAGTTTGATGAACAATCATCAAACTTCTCTAATAATTGGTTACATGTCCCTTTGCCTTAAACCAATAACTTTCAGTTTGGGTCCTCTGGGTGCACACCTCAGCTAGAGCTTTTGTGCCTCTTTCACCTGCTGTTCCATGGTAAAAACTAGGACTTAGATCTGACGATTTAGTCAAAGTGTCCCAGTGTTTCATCATGCCTGCTGAAAAAAATCACACAACGATGTCACCCTGAAATGTGGGAGCATCAATGTTATAGTCTGCTTGGGCAGGAAGCACAAGGTTAAGCAAGGATGGGCTAAAATGAACATATCTGACCCTAATGATGTTGTTAGAAAGGCAAGAGAATGTGTGAGTGTTAGAAAAGAAATTCTCTGAGCGATTTTTTTGTCCAGTGCGTACAGCTCAGGTCCTGGAGGTTTTGTATCCAGCACAATTTGATAGTTCCCCTCCTCAGGCACATTCTGATAATTAAATCTAGTGTTTGTGAAAAGGGAAATCTACAATCCACATTTGCCCTCCAGGACCAGAGTCGTGCCCTTGGCTTATATAATATCGGCCATCCCAAGTAAAATGCAAATGCTGATCAAATCCTACCTGCACGGACTCTGGGCCCAGCATCAGCACTTCAGGCGGCTGCAGGCCAGCAGGTCTTGAGGGTCGAGTTGTCACCTTTTCCCACCTGCTGCTATTAGAGCCACCTTGCTTGGTACTAGCCACCACTCGGTACTCATAACTGCCCCAAGGGCTGAGGGCTGTTGAGCTGTCCAAGTAGGTGAGCGTCTGCTTGGGCAGTACCGTGGCCACTGTAGAGATCTGCTCGGTGCCAGCAGCTCTTCTTTCCACCGTGTAGCTCTCCAAAACCCCATTGGCCTGCAGCGGTGGATCCCAGGTCAGCAGCACAGAAGTGGGTGTGTCCGAGTAGAGCTGAGGAGGCACCACACCCTCGGGAGGGGCTGGAGCGGTCCGGAAGGTGTGAGAGTCAGCGGAAAGGGTGCAACCGGCTTCAGTGCAGCCCTCTACCTGAATGGAGTAGTGCTGATATGGTTCCAGGCCCAAGATGGTAAGACTGGTGCTGTTGCCGAGCACAGTGGCACAAAGCTGCCCATTCTGGTAGATGTTATAGTGAATGATGATGCCGTTTGGTTGTGATGGGGGAGACCATGAGACAGTGACATTTCTGGAATGGATGTCAAACAGCACGGGTGGGTCAACAGCTCCAGGTCCTGAAGGACAAAAGAGAAATCTCAGGAATAGCCATGATTATTTCTAAGGCTGAGTAAAATCCCAGAATTTCATTTAGGGATCATGATATAGCAGTTAAATCCCACAAGAATCAAATTTTCATATTCACATTACTTTGATTCTACCATTCTACCATATGGTAATTTTATAAACACTAATTGGCCCAATTGAAAAAGCACTTTTTTCTTTGTATGTTAAATACTCTCCGGAGTGCATTTCATGCCTCAATAAATACATTTGTTTAATGCTGCATTTTGTGTGTGCATGCAAACCCTGAAACTCTGCAAGTAAAGAGAAAGAAGATTTTATCATTTTGAAAGTAGTGTGTGTAAGCGCCTCTACATTTTTGTCTGATCTCTTTGTTTAAACTCTTTAATTCAGGCAAAAGCCCATGAGCATGAATCAAATTCTCAGACGCAAAAATCAGCAGCTAAGTTGACAGAAGTCTCAGAGAACATCACGAGCCGAGGACAGGGGATTTATTTTCTGCATTTGTCTAAAACTACAAAAGCTCCATTTTATTCCTGACATGTCTAATCTTAATTTCATCACTAAAGCACAAAGCTTCTCCAGGATTGAAATATGAGTTTAAACTCTCCTTTACTGGTTACTAACTTAAATTTTTGTTCTACTTAGCCCACGTTTGTTTTTGGATATCCCAATTTCGTTCCGTGTACCATTTTACAAGACTCGCAAGGTATGTAGATGGTATATTAGTATACAATAGCTCTGCCCCTATCAATACAATTCGACATAATCTCCTAGTCCTAGTACCATTCCAAACCATCTGGTAAATTAAATATGAAAAAAAAAAAAAACAATATTTTATTGTTAGAAAAACAATAAAATATTTTTATTAGTTTCAAACATCAGTCAAACATCATGGGTTTCCCTAAACCACCTTAGCACAAAGATGATCGTTAAATGGCAGAGTGAGCTTCATATTAAGACACTTTCTCTACCAGTTAACGTGATCTTAACACTACAAAGCCTATGGGGAAGTTGGGCCCAGGTCAGATACTGTGTTGGTAACAGAAAAAAAAAAGAAAAAAAGCCATTCATTGAACATAACCAATACATCGATCAAACTCTGTTCCTACCGGCAGCTCTCCATAATCCACAGAGAAGCCTTTCACACACTTCAGCTGTGCTCTGACAGCGCAGCATTGAGACTGACATCACAAGGACAAACACTGATTGGAGCAGCCTTATTCTGTGGATTAAAATGGAGAGTAGGCGATGTGCAAATCAGCTCATTTACCCCGGAGGATGGGCAAAGCCACTGCACACTGTGGGCAAATATGAAATTATATTTATGGATTTATTCAGCCGAGGTTATATGGCGACAGATATCAGCTATGGCTAAGACTACGCAGTGAAGAGATTGCGGTGAATTGGAGGAAATCACTTAAGTCTCCTGACTGGTCATTTTCTCTGAGTGCTTACAACAACAGCTGTACACGCCAAAAAATCCTTCATGGATCTCCAGGCTCAGACAGCTCAGGTCATTTTCATAATTATACACACACGCGTACACACACGCATACAAGCTGGGAGGCTCATACTTATGCTCTCATTCTCTGTCACATACAGATATTCACACTGAGTGCCAGATGTACATACAAACTAAGGATGCAACTTACAACTCGAACCGTGCTCAAGTAGCCATAAGTTAGTGTCTAAATAATAAAGGTGAAAAAGGCACTGTCCAGAACAACCTTAGTCCCGCAAGGTATAAAGACCATCATTTTAAAGGTACAAGATGGTCTTTAAAATGGTGTTCCTTAAATGAGTGTTAATGGTAGAATACATTCGCTTTCCAGAGGACTTAACTGGTTTAAATAGAGAAAATACAAAAGAAAGCCTGGAGTTAGGGCTGGACGATTGGATATTAGTATAGACAGTACTGTGCAAAAGTCTTAGGTACCTATGAAAATAGTTTGAATCTGTTTATATCAGCAGTGGGTTTCTTTCTGTCATCAAGAACACAAGTGAACATTAGAATTAACTCAAACAAACAGGAAAGCAGTAAAAAAGTATCAAGATTTCCTTTTTTCTAAAAAGTAGTTGATATTCTGTGAGCTGGTTAGAACAACACAGATTTGGTTTCAGATTTCTGCTCAGTGCCTCCAGTCATTGTGTGGATTTATAAAATTCCATAAGCAGCACCGAATTTAA
>JBBJLS010000001.1:36070660-36083544 GCA_037577275.1 Bryconaethiops microstoma | reverse complement strand
ATGTTAATTGTATTTATTGTAATATTAATGTTTTAACACTAACTTAACGCTACTGTCCAGTAGTAAACAGGTTTTAAGTAGAATTTTCCCAGGTGCCTAAAACTTTTGCACGGTACTGTATATTATATATATTTTTATTGCGATTAAACTGCTATTTATTGCAATTCAAACTAACAACATGTATCCTTATTCAGCCTTAAGTAGTGTAGTCCTGTCCAAACATATAGGTAAAAATGAAATAGAAGGAAAATGTGGAATATGGGCCCTTTAAAAACCCCATTGCAAATCAGCATCACCCAGCAACACTCACACGGATCTGCGACTGGTCGACCTGTGGGACTGTGATTGGTTAGAGCTTTATTGCCTTATTGCAGACTTCTGCGATATTATTACAAAGATCCAGATACTGACTCACACAGGCACAGTTTGGTATTTCCCCACCTCAAACACACTCACTTAACCTGGCAAACTACAGGTGATTCGAACGAGGTGTGTCTGATTAGGAAAATCGTCAGTCTCTGCTGGACGGGGGATCTCTGGAATATGGAGTCAATGCAGCTTTAAAATACTGCAGGAAAGTAGCACAACTACATTCCCGAACTACTGAAGACATGCTCTTGAGGGTGCCACTCCATTGACAGTGTTGTTTCAGACAATGTAGGAGCTGTCCACAAGCTCAGACCAAAAACTACATTTCAGTGATGAAGAGATAGTAGTGGAACTAAATTAAGTTCCCATCAAAAACATTAAACGGGGCTTTAATTATACCCCAGATATGAAAGGAGAACTTGTGAAACACATCTTGCAGCCACACTGAGGCAAACTGAGGACTAAGCGCTCTATTGATGAACATTCTTTCAGCATGGGATCGAGACTTGTGCTAATGTTTAGCCCACATTAAAGGAATTCTATCGAGAACATTTTTGAGACACGGCACCAAATTCACACCTGGTTTTCAAGCCAGGCAGAGACAGCTGTTACTAATTGCTTAAACTTTAGCAACTGGAATATCTAACCAGACGTGCATGTTTAGTATCTCCACACATTGTCTGCAAGTTCCCCCCATGAAGTATAAAAGGACAGAAGCACAGTTCCTTTACAGACAGGACCACGTCCAATTTGCATCTGGAACTGGCATAAATACATTTCAGCGCGCTCATTCTTTTTTTCAGTCTTTCTCTGCTTAGTGGTTTTGATCAGCAAATCCCAAAGCCTTATCTTTAGTTATTTTAACTCAGACCACTAAACTTCCAGCAGGGCTGAACACGAGGCTTGCCTGCCCTTTAAATGTTATGAATTACAACTGAAGAATGACTATATTAAACTTAACGCACAAGTGTATGAAACCATTTTCCTGTGGTGAAAGGGTGTTAAGATATGAAATCAATTGAGAGAAGTATGTTGTCTTCCTTTCTCCAATGTTCCTGGTTACTTTTCTACACCACTTTAAAATGACAGCTGCCTTTCATATTAAGTGAATGCTTCATGAAAACAGTCCAATAGAAGTAGTCCAAAATTATTTATACTGTGTTAAAGGAGAATTCAACACATTTTACAACATTTTTACAACAAGATTAATTTATTAAGTAGTAAACAGAGTCAGACGTGTTCATAGTAGTGGTGGCAGGAATCACATGTCTGAAGCATTTAATGACAAACAGAAGTGTTAACAAATAAGCGGTCTGATCCAAACATTGCTCTAGAATGGTTCTGATATAAGATTTTGGTCCAAAAGACATTTCTTGAATATGTTTTAGACAGTGTCAAAAGAGAACCCAAAAGATGATCTGACCGTAATCAATATTAAACACGAAAACCCAGAAGACATGTGCAGGGTCACTGCTTATTTTAGATCCTAAGTAAAACAGTTTTATTAGATTGTATTCCATTCACCACCATTTTAAGGAAGAGTCAGAAAGTTTCCCTGAATCACTTTTTTTCCATCACAGCTTTGTATGACTTTTATTATTTTTTTTTATTCTGAATAAAATTCCCCTTTAACCTTAACACACATTCCACAATGCACAAGGAAAGAACGTTTTAAAGTTTACACTTTCTTACCTAGCCCATTGTTTTCCACAAAAAGATTTTTCATATGTACAAAAAGATTTTTCAATAAATAAATTAGTCATTGCTTACAGTTTTCAGCATCATTTAAAAGATGAATACGAATACTTTGAATGTGAATATTTGATCGTAGGCCCTATCAACAGTATAACACCAGCTTTTCCACTGTAGAATTCAGTTTGACCGTTCAAAGATTAACGTAAGTGTTTTTCCCGCAACTGTTTATTTTAGAGAACTCACTTGTTAGGTTCATAATGTTTATCTTAGAGAAGCCGCTTGTATGAACTAGTAAACAGTTTTGGAGATTTTAGACATTTCATACAGTTTCACAAAAAGCGTGAAAGAGGAGGAAAATAGTGGAAGTGGAATATGCCAAATAAAGTGAAGTTGAGCCTCGCACTCGTCCTCTCCGTCTTGCTCTCAAGCCTCGGGTGTCTGATTGATATTTGGGGCCCCATGAAAGCTCATTTGCAGGTAATGTTTTCCTCCTCCATTTACGTCCCACGGCAGCAGCAGTAATGGCAGAGCGGCAAGGGCGCGGCCGATCAAGGTGACTGCCTCTCGCTCCCTCTCTCGCGTGCTGGGCTGTTGATGTCTCCCCACAGATGGCCCACTTTCCACCCTCCCGTCAGCGCCTCGTCCCACCCGAGCAGGCAGCTCGGGACAGGACGATCTGCGCTCTGCGGCTTACAGCTCCACAGCTGAGCAAGTACAGTAACAACAGCAGCGAGTGCGGAAGCTCAAGACTACATAAAGAAGACAAACTAAACTACAGCGAGAGAAACTACGCGTGGTGAGATATGTGATAAGGCATAAACAAATCAATAGAAAACATTAAAGAAGAGCAGTTTTCTCCAGCTTTCTCCAAATTCAACAATGTCAATCATGAAAACAGTGTAAATGTTCACCCACAGTAATGTAACACGCTAATATTGATTAAATAAACTACTGAAAACACTGGGGGTGACATATATTCAATTGCTTTTTACAGCACAAAAGCAAGAACTGCTCACTGAATTGCAAATAATTGTTTATTAATCGTCTACATGTTTTAAAAAAAAAAACGAAATATGATTAGCAATGTCACAAAATCTGAATAAGCGTGAATGAAGTAAAGCTTCAAATTTATTCCCTGAAAATAAGTTCACATCTACAAGGGAATAAATAAAATGGCATGTTCCAAATTGAATATGCCATTTTCTTCTGATTTTAATTCCAATTTATTTCCTGAGTTTGTAAAAAAAATCTATATCAAACGTGCACTGCACTTTTGCACAGATCACATTTTATGGTTTATCATTTTTTCGCTATGTAATATTCAGCACATAAACAGTAATTGTGCATTAAAATGCCTAGAAGTGTGTCTGTGTTCTTATTTTCACTTTGAAAATCAACAAAACATGCCACTTGACCAAACTTCTGCACCCTGTACTATCCACTGACAGAGAGTAACTCAGGCATGTCTGCCTTCATATCCTGAACCGAATCTGTACAGAACAAAACAAATCCTGCTCCATCTGAGGCTTCGGTGCTTTTACAGAATCCTGAACAGTCATTGCTGCGTCCGCTGCTGTTTATGATTCCAGCCCCGGTTTGTTCGTTTATCTAGTGGCTGTTATTGTTGGGGATAATTTTTTTTTTTTTTTTTTTTAAACAAAGTCTGTGAAGTAAAGGGGCGCCGATTCTGCGCCCTCCACCTACTGATAAATAAACAATGCACAGATCTGACCTTTGGGTTAACAGGTTTTTATGCTTGCTCCACTCAGCACTCTAACTGATTCAATTACCACAAAGGTTCGGGAGCTTCCATGAATACAGAAAAAGCCCCCTCGCCCCACCCTAGCCTGGTCGCTGCGGCTGCAAAATAAATAAATAAATAAATGAATAAATGTCTGCGTATGTACCTGCCCTGGCAAATCCAATGTGGCCCTCTGGAGAAATTCCTTAATTGTTAATAATTTTACCACATGAGACAATCAAGTCACCTTGAACACGAACACCGCCCCGCACCCCACACCCCACACTATGCTTGCTTACTTCACCCCGGACCAGGCCTGCTTCTCCTCCCCCTCAGCCTCCCAGTCTGCAGAGGCAAAGTGTTATTTAAGCTTTACTGGTCTGTGTTAAATTCTGCAATTTGAAGGGCTGTTAAGTTTTTCAATTGAAATTTCATTTAAGATGCAGGTGCTTTTGATTTTATTGACGCTTTACTGCTCTCGGGGCGCGGCAGCAGGAACACAGCGCAATAACGCTGGGGCCGCCTCCACCGCGGCGTCGGCAACAGCTGCAATCTCGGGACATTTGGGATACTTAGAGGGGCCTTTCCCCGGGACCGCCGTAAATCGCCACGGCAGAAGGAAAAACAAGAGCGCGGGCCGCCAAGCCTTAAATCACATTTATAAGGATTTGGTTAGCATAATAATAACACAATCAAGTGACAAGGCAAGAAGGAGAAGGGAGAGAGGGGGTAAGTGAGGGAAAGAAAGAGAGAAGATTATTTTTAGCATTTGCGGAGGTCTTTGGGACGACAGGACCATTTTGAAGGTTAAATAACGGGCAGTGCTGAGTGGAAATGTTCAGCAATGTGGTAGTGCAGCGCATTTCAATGATTTTTCTCCTCAAACACTGCAATAGCACAGGATAACATAAAAGCACATCTTTCATACACATCTGAAATCTGTCATTTGGAGGTGCTCTTTGTCTTACAAGACCTTCTAAGACGAGAAATTGGCCTCAATTACAAACACAGACGAAGTCAGTGGAAAGCACAAAGAATTTTTGTGTCTGGCAATCCACTATTCTGCTATCTAGCGTATATAAATATGTATACATCAATTAGCCACAACATTAAAACCACTGACTGACAAAGTGAATGACACTGACTATCTTGTCACAGCGACTTTAGGCAACAAAGTCAAAAGTCAGCTCTTAAAATCGATGTGTTAAAAGAAGAAAAAAATGGGCAAGTGTGAGGAACGCAACGGCTTTGAAAAGGGTCGAAATAGGTCTATGTTACTGAGTCACAGCATCTCTAAAATAGGAGATCTGGTGGGATGTTCCCAGTATGTATAGTTTGGTATCTACCAAAGGCTGTCCAGCAAAGGTCAACCAGTGAACTGGCCACAAGGTCATCCGCAACTTATAGGACTTGCTCTTAACGTCTTCAGAGATCTTCTAGAGTCTATACCTCAACAGGAAAGAGCTGTTTGGGTGGCACAAGGTGGACCTGCATGACCTTAGACGGGAGCTTTTAATGATATGGCTGATTGGTGTTTACATTCTCAATGTCAGGGTACAAACTCCAGCACCATCTTTAGCTATGAAATATATTTATACCATTTTCTACTGCAGTTGTAATTTTTTGTTTTTTACTCTATTTACCCTGTCTGACTGCAGTCTTTTCATTTTAATTCCTGTTTAAAACTATTAAAATCTGAAAATTATATCCTTAAAACTCATTTAAGTACAACAACTGGACCTCAAGGACTGTTATGTACCTTTGAGGGTACATTTACATTGTTTGTACCTCGGTGGACTAAAATTGACCAAGACGGCAGCCTTTCCTCTGACAGTGTAGAGATCAGTGTGAGAGACAGGCTGGAATGAAAGGGAAAGCTTACATGGTAAAGTTTATGTTCACAGGACCAGCTGTCAAGTCTAAGGAGCAGAAATTCACGGACAGCATTACATTAAAAAGATGGTTATAAAATTTTAATGGAATGATAAAATCAGAAGCAAGAGAGCCTTCTGAATACGTAAAATGTTCAAACATCTTCACTAGAATAGTTTCAGGCTTGAGAGCGATTCACGGCAAATATCAGGAGACCTCAAAATGTAAACATGGGCTATATCAGCTTGACATGACTACGTCTGGTTATCAAAATGGAATGATTTCATGGTTCTGACCAAATTACTACAACATCACAGACTTTTTAGAGAATTCTGTCATTCAACACCAAACCTCAACACTTCAGAACTCCAAAATCTAGACTTGCGATTGGCTGTGTTAATTACATCCCATCTGCAGCACTTCTTGTCTACTTTGAAGTCCATTGTGGTTTGTACATATACCCACTTCCTGCACTTCACACTCATATTTGATTTAAATCACACCTTCAGTATGTAATTTAAAAGAAGCACAATGTTCAGGAATCGGTACCAAAATCTGGCTGGCTTTGCTCTCTCTGGGTGGGAAGGATGGCCCTCTTTCTACTGCCAATCATCCAGCACAGGCATTTGTTAGCTGATGTAACAGAGTTGTCTGTTAGTGTTCTCCAAGCATACTGAGCCGTTCAATGCAGGTGCAGTAGCAGCAGTTTAAAAAGACACAGTGGTGCTTCATATGATACGAAGGAAGCATGTACCGAAGTACATTCTCCAGCACTGGTGATGTGGAGAAAAATGAGAAAAATCTGCATGATGGTGTACATATGTAAAAGACAAATACTGCCTCTCCCAAATTTAAAAGACCAAAAAAGTAACAAACTGTAATTATTCTGCGATTAGCAGCAGGGTTTGAATATGTAGGCCAACACAGCCATCGTCCCTTACCTGAGTGCACTTAAGCATTCCAATAGGGAGAACAGAGCGAAACAGAATACAACTATCTCTCGGGTGTTTCTAAATTAGAGATGAGAAAGTGATGGCTGATGAGGGAGGGGGACCCCATCAAAGAACAGGTAAAAAAAGGGCTAAAGAAAATATGACATACGTTCCTCGTCTCGTATTTCACCTTGCTCGTCCTTTCCTCTTCCACAAGCAGCCACATTATTTTGAAGAATCTCCTCGATTCTTTCTCACAGTTAATTTAGTGCGGCTTTGCCGCATACTATTTCACGTTGATGGCCTGGTTGATGGTATAGGGGACAGTGTTTATAGGTGGTGCTGGGAACCACTAAAACCGGCACTTTCTCGGTAATCTGGCCGAGCTCGGGCTCGAATCAGCCGTGGCAAGAGCTCTCTCTGTAGAAATAAAAAGATTTGGGATTGAACAATAACAATCATTCCTTTTCTTCAAGATATTGCACCTATTCTCACAAGTCACAGGCCTTGAAGGTAGCAATGCTGGTAAGATAAGTGCAAATAAGAGAGAGATGTGAAGGCCACCTGCAGTTTACACTCCACACAGAGACTTCTGAAGATATCCATGTAGAGTGTAACATTTCTAGAAGGCTGGTTTGACTAATTTCTCAGGTGATTGGGGGGGGGTGCTCACTATTATAGTTTAATATAACTATCTAAATCACAATTTAAAACTGCATGTGAAAACATACATTCCACAGTAGGCACTTCAGCACAGTTTTAGGTAAAAATACTTCTTTCACTTCAATTAGCTGAATTAAACATAAAACGTGGACTGAGCAAAAGTCATTCAATGAAACATTTTATGTTTCATTTTTACAATATGTTAAACTCTATTTTGTGCTTTAAAATTTAAATCTAAAAAGAAAATGTCATTTGTTCTCAGTAGAAGGTTTATTAAATAATTTCCACATGGAAAAAAGGAAAAAGCTTCAGGATGTGATATGCCTGGGATTTTAAGGGGTTAAATGCCAATGACACACAGCTACAGCAGAAAACATAGTTCCATGAGCAACAGGCTTGCACTTTGTTCACGCATCCACTCTCTCTTTCAGGAGCAGCAGAAGAAGTTCAGCAGAAGTTGCAGAATTCTGCAGGGCATTAACGCGAGAGAGAGAGAGAGAGAGACAGAGTGAGAGAGAGAGATAGAGAGAGAGAAAGAGTGAGAGAGAGAGTGAGAGAGAAAGAGAGAGATAGTGAGAGAGAAAGAGAGAGAGAAAGAGTAAAAGAGAAAGTGAGAGAGAAAGAGAGAGAGACAGAGAGACAGAGAGAGAGGGAGGAGGAAGAAAGAATAGAGACAGAGTGAAGAGAAGAGGAGCGTGAGAGAGAGATAGCGAGAGAGAGAAAGAGTGAGAGAGAAAGAGAGAGAGAAAGAGTGAGAGAGAGAGAGTGAGAGAAAGAGTGAGAGAGAAAGACTGAGAGAGAGAGTGAAAGAAAGAGAGAGAAAGAAAGAAAGAAAGAGAGAGAGAGAACGAGAGAGAGAAAGAGTGAGAGAGATAGTGAGAGGGAGAGAGAGGGAGAGCAAGAGAGAAAGTGAGAGAGAAAGTGAGAGAGGGAGGAGGAAAAAAGAATAGAGACAGGGTGAGAAAAAGAGGAGAGAGCGAGATAGAGTGAGAGAGAAAGAGAGAAAGAGTGAGAGAGAAAGAGAGAGAGTGAGAGAGAGCGAAAGAGAGAGAGCGAGAGAGAAAGTGAGAGAGAAAGAGAGAGAGAGGGAGGAGGAAGAAAGAATAGAGACAGAGTGAGAAGAAGAGGAGAGAGAGAGAGAGAGAGTGAGAGAGAGAGAGGTGGGGGGAGGTAACTCTCCACATGATAATGAAGAGGTGATGGTCCATAATACAGCACATTTTGAGTGTATGCAAATAGTGGCTCCTTAATTAGAATGTATGTGATAATAGACTGAAGTATAATTAATTTATAACTTAGCAAAGAGTGTCTGTTACGAACCTTAATATGATTCTATTACGGTAATCAGTCCACAATGACACCAGCTAGGTCATCTAGCAGATATACACCTCTAGCTTCAGCTCACACACACACACACACACACACACACACACACACACACACACACACACACACCACCTGCTCCTTTCCTTCTGAACTTGCTGAGTAAGACTCTTACATGTACATCATACAACGTTGTCGGCTGGTGTACATGTGTATTTGTATATAATCCTTCCTATTGAAATGTGTCTATTTCAATGTTCTGGGACTCATTCTGATTTGTGAATGCTACACTCTATTACAATCAAGTACAATAATCTTCAATAAAGTATACATTTCAATTTTGACCAAAAATACCAAATCAAACCAACTGAATTGAATCATGGTGACACATGCAAAATCAGGATGCACTGAATCATTTCCTAAAGAATCATAATCGAACTGTTCAGGTCACAGGTTTACTAGGGATGTAACAATGCATCGAAAAACCACGATACTGCAGGGCAAAAATGTGATGGTATGCATCGTTGATATGTGATAACGCATCGTGGAGAGAAAGCATTCTATTAATGCTGATAGTTGATGTAACTGCATTGTTTATACTGCCAAGCAACAACCCATTCCAACACATTCATGTCACACATCAGCCTCCCCCTGCCTTCCAGCTCTAGTCTCATTAGTAAAGTGTGCCAGATGTGAAAAAAATTGTGAGAATATTGTGAACCAATGAATTAAATCATGTGCTGCATGTATCGGTACACTTCTAGAGCCTGCATTATATGGGGAAAAATGGAAAGAAACAAAAGAAAGGTTTCGAAAATGTATATCCCTAAGAAGGACTAAACAAGAACTGTGAGATCTCAGTTTTCACTTACAGTCTCAGTTTGTTGAATCTATTGTGAATGTATTGAAATGTGAGCCCTGAATCTAGCAAAACAAATCATGAGTAGATTGTATCACTATACCCCTAGCACAAACATATCGAGGCTGCTAGCTTTCCACCTTGTATCTCTGAAAGTGGATTTAAAGGGAAGAAAGAGAAATGCTTTTATCTTTTAATATAAAATAATGCAACATGATTTTATATAGTCATTTGGGACCATTTGTGCTAACAGAAAGTGTGAAGGGTTGCTGGTGTTTTATAGCAAAAAAAGATGTGTATCGCCACGTAATGCATGATGCATTATTGTGTATGTCAGACAGAACCAAGCCCTATGAAGTCCCACACAATTTTGGGTTATGGGCAGGGTTTGTTTTCTGCGTACTCTCACACACCACGTCTCTCTTCTTTCTCGTACTCAATTGCACACCCTCGTGTTCTCTATTCCTCTTTTCTTGTGGTGTCTGTGCTCGGAACAGCTCTGGAGTTTGAGGGGTGGGAGAGAAGGTGCCCTGCACTGAAACCATAGATGATGAGAGGGGTGGGTTGAATTGGTGGAAGGGTCTTTTGTTTGTTAAGTTCATCAGAAGTAGTTTTAAGCATTTCTGCAAGATGCAGCAGCAGTAAAACGTGCAGGGAGGCTAACAGTTGGAGAGTAGGTGCTGTTCTCTGCCAGGTACAATCAACGAGTCCACAAAATACACTAATAAACGCCGTTAGTGAACTGCAGAAGTGTGAAATACCAGTTTATTTCAACAGGACATTTTATGCCATTCACGCCTACCAGTGAAGGCCAAAGGGTTAGAGGGTCTGGATTTCGGGTTTGGATTTCAACTCATGATCTTGAGCAGTATAGAATGCATGCATTACTAGATGCATGTACGACTGTACTTGTTTTTAGCACTTTGTGAGGGCTAAACATCCTTATTATGGTATGAAATGAAAAGTGAGGACAAATTGCAGGAAAACATCTTTTCACCATTTTTTGGCCAAAAATCAACCTTTTGTTTACTGAGATCAGGGTTAGGTGTAGCATCACTCACCAACAGCAATACAGTGGGAGTCCACAAATATAGGAACACCAACATGCGTGTGGGGGGTGTAACTCACGGTCCTGTGCAGTGTAGAGAGACACCCAGGAGCTGCTGCTCTCTCCATAGTTGTTGGACACCAGCAGTCTGAACTCATACTCAGCGTACGGCTCCAGACCCTCCACCAGATGACCAAACACTGTCGTCTCATTGTCCACCAGCCTATTGAACACATGCGAACACACACACACACACACACACACACACACACACAATCGCCCTTACTCCACAAAATAAGCATAATCCTGTGCTAAAGTTGTTATCCAATTCAAAAGGAAATAAAGTTAACACTGTTTTCCTCTTAGCTTGAAATCTGCTCTGATGAAATTTAGAACAAGCTGACTGCCCTGAATATGCATTTATGTCTTCAATTTGTGTGCTCACAATATAACCCATGAAATCACACACAAACTGATCTTTTCTTTGTTTTCGTGCAAAAACAGCTCTATCTAAGCGGTCCTCATTAAACGCCTTGAGACTCTTGGTGATTGCAATACGGTCATGCTAGTCTTGGAGCGGCACCAATTTTCACCAAGCCCCACGATCAAATTTACCATAGGACTATAATAAATAAATCACCTGAACAATGAAATACATTTGAATGGAATGGCAGGAAATGAGGCTGATATATAATACATGGGCCTAGTCATTTATTTATTACAACAGAATGAGAATTCCCCCGTCTCTGATTAAATAGCAATTTGTTGTCAGGGGGCATGTAATGCATACATATCAGAAGAAGTTAGTTCCTTTTTATATTATTTTTCAATTGGGCTCTGAGTGGGCTCTGGGTGTGGTTTGGAAAAAAAAAAAACCTGAGAAATAATTTATTTTTATGAATTCTACCCTGCTTTGATTTTTTATCATCAGCATCTGTTTCATTTTAAGTCATTTTGGACCATTTTACATATTTGGCAGGCACTCATCCATAGAGACAGATTTTTTCATCATATTACACATGCAGGTGAATGCAGCATATTCTTATAAAAGTTTGTAGAAGTGACGTGGTGTGCCGAACCCAATTAAGAATTAAAGCCCAGTCGGCTGAGGACAGAGATTGAGAATTAAAATGTGCATAAGTGTTTCCTCTGCAGCGGGTGTGTGGTTATTTTCACTAAGAAAATTAACAATCAGTTTTTGCATGACTGCACAGGCTCTGCGCCACTTGTAGTTTTTTAGTTTGTACTTGTACAGCATTTTGTATGTATACATAGTACTGTGCAAAAGTCTTAGTCTAATTAATATGAGTAAATATACTACATAAAACAAAAAAGAATAAACACAAATACCATTATACAGTAAATAGTGATTTTATGTACCTTTTATCAAATGGTTTCTTGTGGAAGTGCAGTTTTACTAGCAGTTTCCATCAGAAACCTGGTTTGACTAAATCAGTCCTTCATTAAATTAAGTCAGGAGCCACTGATCCAAACAACGGCTGGAGGAACCGAGGAGGAATCTGGAACCAAACTTCTCCTCACCAGTTCACAATATATCAACTACTTTTTCAGAAACAAAACTTATTCTAATGTTAACTAGCAGAAAGACACTGTCACATGCTGAGAAAAAATACTTTAAACAATTTACATAGGTGCCTAAGACTTTTCCAAAGTACTGTACATATCATGTAATACACTTACTAAAGGAGTGAAAAAAGCTTCTTTGTACAATGCTATAAAGCTTTCAACAATTCACTACCTTTTTTAACTGAGATGCGAGACTGTAAAGAACCTTTAAGTTTACAGAACCTCCATATAATTAAGATTAATTAATACAGAACCTTTACTACAGGTATAATTAAAGGGGTAACATCAATCAAGAATGTCATTTTTTTGGATTATATCATTCAGCTGCGTCCCAACATCTGCTGTTAAAGTAGGTCGTCGACACGATGGCCACGACAACAAAGTCACGTGACTGGAAGTTATGGATATGCAGCACTAGAGAATCATAAACCAAAACAGTTCTTCTCAGCAACGGTGGGCCTGGAGGAAGCGACCTACATGTGTAGGTAGTGTAACAGTGTGCACATGTGAGAGGCAGAGGCACATATACAGGTGTGTAGCAGTGGTAATGGCCGTTGGAGACTCACTGCAGTATGTGCTGGGTGGCTGGCTTCCTCATCTGGAGCCGGTAGCGCAGTGGTCCGGGAGCATTGGGGCGTGCGGGACTGAGCCAGGCAACCTGCAGTGAGGTGGGGGTGGCAGCTGCCAGCCTCGGGGCCAAAAGGCCATCTGGAGCTTATGGGAGGGAGAGAGAGAGAGAGAGAGAGAGAGAGAGAGAGAGAGAGAGAGAGAGAGAGAGAGAGAGAGAGAGAGAGA
>JBBJLS010000001.1:36051400-36063657 GCA_037577275.1 Bryconaethiops microstoma | reverse complement strand
GGAGAAATAAATAACGTTCTCGGATTGGCTACTTTCAAACCTCCCGCCTCTGAGTACAGCTGACTGTGACGTCTGGGCCTCGTCTGCCACGCCCCCTCCTCCTCATGCTGGTGGTTTATGTTTGGGGCGGCGCTGAGCAGCGACGCCTCATTCTGTTCAGATTTCCTTGCTATGCGTCACTTCTGAACATACGAGGATGAGGTTGCATGGCAGATGAGGCCTTGACTTCAACAAAGCAAAAAAAATGCGGAGGATATCTGCAGTTTCCGCGAAAGTGTGGGGGTGTCCGCACACAATTATTAGTTCGGTAATAAATTTACAGTAATATATTTTTAATCATGACATTTTTAAATCATGACATTGATCATGACAAAAAATGTTCCTATTTTACTATTAATAAGCATTCTTGAGCACGGGTTTCAAATCTTGTAGAAATTAAGGCCCATACAACTACAAAATATTTTTTTTCTGAATTAAATACAGTAATTGTATATTCTTAGGCCTGATTTTCTCAGACACTGGAAAGACACTGGAAACATCCATGACGGACGAATTCCATATAACTGAGAAATATTTTTACATTGATTGGCAGTGAAATATAATCATCTAACTGGTTACCAATCAATTTTCTTTTTGCAAATGATAAAACAAATATGTCATATTTAAAATTAGGTTTAGTAAAATAAGAAAGACTTTTTTTGCAATTAAACAAAATGACCCACAATGTCCAAAAACACTGAGGCTTCTACGCATAGCTGATCATGAGTGTGCAGCATCCACTAGCTTTACTATGGGGCTTAACCTAGTTTTTTACACACACTAGAGCCCACATGTAGGGACAGCCTCCTTGCACATCAAGGGGTCAGCCTCATCATTCATGTCAGCAGTGGCTTAAAATGACTTTTGCTGCCAAGCTGCAATTTTCATAATGCACAAGTGCTTGGTTTAGGCCAGGCGCTGGGTCGTGGGCCGCAGGAGAGGAACGGATGGGGCTTTGCTGGATGGACGTCGGCATTAAAAGCCATTCCACACTTCCCCCATCTGTCTTTGCCGCCATACACTGGCTAGAAATAGCCGCGACGGAGGCCAGCCAAGCGGCCATAAACGTAATGATGATGACGAGCATATGGACGGGCCTGGACTGCAATGTGCCATGCCGCTCTGCTGCCGAGAGGACCTCACTGCTTCATAGTATACTGTCTCCGCGCACATCATACCCATACCTACCCAATCTCTCTCACTTTCTCTCTCTCTCACACTTACACACACACACACACACACACACACACACACACGCACACACACAGGGTGTGGTAGAGTCAGACCAGGCAGGCTAGCCTTCACTCTCCTTGTGCATCAATGAGCCTTGGTTGTCCTCGACCCTGTCACTAGTTCACGGGTTGTCCGGTTGTCCTTCCTTGGACCACTTTTGGTTGGTACTAACGGCTGCATACTGAGAACAACCCACAAAAGAAACTCTTTTAGAGATGGTCTAATGAAGTCACAATTTTTGAAATCCTTACTCCTACTTCCACTACATCAACTTCAAAAACTGACTGTTCACTTGCTGCCTAACATATCCCACCCCCTGACAGGTCCCACTGCAGTGTAAGTGTTATTCATACCACGCGATAGTGGTTTTAAAGTTGTGGCTGATTGGTGGAAATGCATGGCAAAAAATGCAGTGGCAAGAAGGAGCTCATGACTTCTGTCTCAGAAGGGGGAAAGAGAGACAGAGAGACAGAGAAAGGAAGAAAGAGAAATGGACAAAGAGAAGGAAGCAGATAGGGAGAGACACAGAGTGAGAGAAACAGACAGAGCAATAGAGCTTCCACAGAACAAAGACAACCAGTTGACAAAAGAGTTAATTCCTTACAGACTTATTTCATCAAACAGTCGGCATGGAGTTTCCTTTGTTTCGCCTCCCTCCTTCCTCAGGTATATCAAAAGTGTCACTAATCATTTTAAACTATGCACTTTTATGTTTCCTCTGGATCTCTTAGCTTTCTCCTCTTCTGTTCTTTGATATAACAAGGACAGTTTGAGACAAGGCTTCAGTTCAGCTACGAGAAGCTTAAAGATCTGCCTGAGAGGAGTGGAGGGAAACGTGTGGTATTTAAAATTTATACTTCCTCATGTCTTTGTTTTGAACTTGAACATTTTTCTCACAGAACTTCAACTTTGCTCCTCGCCTGTTGTTCGCCACAGCGAACCGCGGCCTTGCTCTCTGGCACAAAGAAACGTTTCCAGATGTTTGGTTTGCTGAACAGATCAGCAATTCCACAGCATTTCCTTTCGTTTTTGATGACGGCGGTGTATGTAGATGCAGCAGCACATTCGCAACATCTGGTTTTTTGGGTTTTTTTGGACTTTACGTCTTTTATTTCAAAACATTTGTGCACAAATTGTCTATGAACGTGCAGAATATGTTTCATGTAGAACACAGATAGGATATACCAAACATCATCCCACCAGACACCCCAGTGGAGATCCTTCGTCCAGCAGACAAAGTCGGCTTCACCATCCCCCCGGAGAGAGGACGAAGCAGCGAGGGGAGAGAAGGCAAAAACAGGGAAACAGAGCATTGTGCAACACAACTAGCTGTGCAATTATCATAACAGAGTCCTGGCTAGACAGCACGGTAGAAAGGACGGCAGACTCCGGAGAGAACAAATGAGGAGGTGCTGTTAAGTTGGTGTACATTTGTAAATATAAGTGAGGAACACTGCTGACCAGACACAACTTTTTTTAAACGCAGTTCTTTTTACAGTGAGAATTCACATCCGTGGAGTGTATGTACCCACGCAAGCTAACGCTAAATTAGCCTTGGACAAACTGTATGTCTCCATTAGCAACCAACAATGCCCGGAAGAAGCTGTCATCGTGGCAGGAGACCTTAATCACATACACGGGACCAGGCTTACACAAATGTCCCAGACGCCTACAAGGCCAAACCAGCTCTATCATACAAACCACACACTCTCAGAAGAAAGTCAACTGTTAAAATGGTTTAGGTATGTGCAGAGGAAGGTATTTCACAACACAGTTTTGAAAGTATAAACTGGGATCTATTTGCACAAGAGACTTAGAGGACTTCACTACATCTGTCCTGGACTACATACCTTTCTGTACTGAGCTTGTCTTAACACTGAAAACAATCAGAGTGTTCCCAAATCAGAAGCCCTGGCTGGACAGAGAACAAACACTTCTCAGGGAACAAGTCGCAGCCTTCAAAACTGGAGACACCCAGGCCTACGGTGTTGCTCGGAGGAACCTCAAGGAGGGCATCAAAAATGCCAAGTGCAAACACAAACACCACATTGAGAAACACTTCAATAACAATAACTCCCACAGTATGGGGAAGGGCATCAGGACCTTGGTGGAATACAAAATGTATACTGCCCCACAGATGATGCTGCTCTCCCTGAGACTCTGAATCAGTTATTTGCCCACTTCAACAAGCGGAACAGCAACAACCAGAGAAAGAACGAGAGACAAATCCGGTGACGGGGCAGTCGCTCATCGTACAGTGGCAACAGGTGAGATCCACACTGCCCAGAGTTAACAGTAACAAGGCAACAGGCCCAGGCAGAGTTGTCGCATGCAGAAGGACTGTGCTGACCAGCTAGCTGAACATATTCAACCTCTCACTTCAACAAGTCACTGCCCCCCGTTACCTTAAAGCCACCATTAGTGTCCCTGTCCCCAAGAGATCATCAATGAATAAGCTTAATGACTACGGACAAGTAGATCCAACCCCAGTTGTCATGAAGTGTTTCGAAAGACTTACCCTGTCACATAATTACACTATCACCCTTCTAGCCTGGACCATCACCAATTTGCTTATTGAGCCAACTGCAATTCACTTGGGGAAAACCCAAAAACATAAGCCAGCTATTTGTAGACTTCAGCTCTGCATATAACATGATGATCCCACACAAACTGGCCAGAAAGCTCAGCAAACTGGTTCCAGGAAACCCATTACGCATCTGGATCATGGACTTTCGATCAGACAGACCCCAGAATGTGAGGATGGGACACCCCACTTCCTCCAACCTAACCCTGAACAAGGGAGTGCCACAGGGCTCCATATTAAGCCCGATCCTCTTTACCCCCTTCATTAGTGAATGCACCCTAATACACTAAAACAACACTATAGTTAAGCTCAATATGACACAATAATTGGATTGATCTCTGACAA
Organism: Bryconaethiops microstoma; assembly: GCA_037577275.1. Lineage (NCBI taxonomy): Eukaryota > Metazoa > Chordata > Actinopteri > Characiformes > Alestidae > Bryconaethiops > Bryconaethiops microstoma. The sequence continues at coordinate 36,059,456 of JBBJLS010000001.1, read as the reverse complement.
TGGGGAAGCAGCCAACAGAGGTGAGGTGAAACATCTAATAGAGTGGTGCACTGTAAACAGCGTGGCTCGGAACACCACAAAAACCAAAGATGTAATTGTAGATTTCAGTAAAGTGAAGAAGGTCTATGATCTATGACGAAAGGGTTGAAAGTGTAGAAAGCATCAAACTCCTGGGGGTCTACATAACAAAAGACTTGTTCAGGTCTCTTAACAGCTCCCACCTGCAACAAAGACAACAACGGCTGTTTTTCCCCCCCAGGAAACTAAAACATGCCTATCTGCCCTCCCAGTTGCAGATAATATATACAGTATATCACTAGAACACAGCTTCAGCAGTCTCTCTCTCTCTCTTATTTTTATATTTATTTATTTATTTGTATGTATATGTATGTATGTATATAGAGGGAGACCGCTGAAGCTGTGTTCTAGCGATACCCAAAACAGAATGAAAACTCAAGAGAAGATGCTGAGCACAGTTCTGGATCGGACTCAGACTGGGCTGGGTCCGATTTCACAAAGACAGACTGTAACTATAACTTAGATATAGGGTATAGTCAGACATGACATAGACGTCTAAATAATACTGTTGTACAAAACAGTTAAGACCATGCTTAAGTACTATGCTGCAAAGAATTGTGGGTATTTTAAGACTCTTTTCAAAACAAAAAAAATGGCGGACCGAGCGGACACATCTAACCGTGCAGGACCTTTCACCCATTCGGAAAATCTATGTATTTTGGAGGAATTCAACACATATAAAGACATTTTATTAGGGAAATTTAGTGAAAAATGCAAAAACAAAAAGAAAAATGCCGTTTGGAAAAAGATTACCACACCCGTTAACAGTGTAAATCCCGCTGTCGTCAGGGATGTTGTCACGGTTCAAAAAAGATTTAAGAACACATGCGCACGTGATGGTGCTTTGTGGACAAAAGTATTGGGACTCCTGACCATAACACCAACAGGGACTTTGACATTGCATTCAAATACAGACTTTAATATGGAACTCGAACCCCCTTTGCAGCTATTAAAGCTTCCACTCTTCAACCTCTTCATTGTTGTAATTTTCCAGCGGGTTAGTACGATCCCTGAAAACTCTTTGCCGTCTTACAGCTCTCTCCATAAATTCATCAGCAAACCACAAATTATGAGCCATCTCGTCCTCTGTTTTTTTGCTCTTTTTCTGCTGTTACCTTGGTGACATAGCACTTTAGACCTATGTTAGCCTGGGGGTGAGGTGGCTAACTTTTTAAGTCTAAAATGAGTTGGTCTTAACTTTTGTGAAATTGTCTTACTTGCATTAGACTGGTCAATAAACAAACTTAAGACCTATCTTACCCCACAGACCAGTATAAAAGACTTTAGTGAAACCGGCCCCTGATCTGCTTCAACTCTGGCTGGAGTTACTAAGGTTTGACCCAAGCTTTCTCTGGATGAAATTTAAATTGAAACTAACCCTACAATTCCTTTTCACAATCCCGCACTTTGGCCAGAAATGTTGAATGATCAACATAAAGGACCTAATTAAGATTTTTGTGAAAACCAGGATGGTTCATAGTTCTGACTGCCGTAAGAAGCACTGCATTTTTTCTCAGGTTTCCAGAAACCCCAAATCAACACAAGTTACGCGTGGCTAAAGTAAAAAAAAACCCTAAAGACACTGAATCTGAAATGCTGATGTCATTAGGTTGAATGGGCATTCTGTAAAGCTTGTCCAATCTCACAACAGATGCCATGAAAGAACACATTTATGGGTGGAGCATGTAGGAAGATCTTTAGGGTAATAAGACAGGAGCAGAACACTGAGGTTCCATTGATGACATTTGTTTCCTTTTTAGCAGAACTGATTTCCTGCTTATGGACGCCAGTAGGAAAAAACCATGCCACAGGGAGAAACACCCTGCCACAGAGCAGTGAGGCTGAGAGGTGGCAGTAAAAATGTCCTCTCTCCACCAGGACACCATTGCGATCCTCCTCCTGCTTTTACTAGGATTAAGACCGATTGTGGAGGTGCTTATCAGCCACGCTTGTGTCTGTGTGCCTCCCCTTTTGCTTTGATCACCGGAGATGTCTGCCCAGGGAAGGGGGATTACCATACTCAGAGCCCGGCTGGAGGCCTCCCAGACATCTGGGCCAGAGGGGGAAAAAGCGACTGATCAAATTGTTATAAAAAAAATAATAAAAAGAGGCTGCTGAGTGAAATCGCCACATGAGATGCAACTGATGCTTCTTCATTCAACCTGGAGCTAAAACTGACCTGGGGAGTGAGTGTGTGTCTGTGTTTGAGAGAGAGAGAGAGAGAGAGAGAGAGAGAGAGAGAGAGAGAGAGAGAGAGAGAGAGGGTCAGAAACAAACAAAAAAGATGAAAGTTAGAAGGATAGATGAGAGAGCAAAGAAAAGAAAAAACTCCAAGCGAGAAAGAAAGACAGGATATTAAAAAGAAAGATTAAAAGTGAAAAATAAAAAAGGCAGAGAGAGAGAGAGAGAGAGAGAGAGAGAGAGAGGTTTAACAGGGAAGCTAATCAAACCTATTTCCGACACTAAGGAGCTGCATGTTAAGACAGGGCCAAATATTGAATTTGGATTAGAACATAAAATGCCTGCAGTGAGTTCAGCTCCTCCCTCATTCTTAGCCATACGTGTGTCCATCGATTCCTTTCCGTTTTCCCTCCCCACCCCAACACCTTTCAGCAGGGAAAGAAATCACTAGCGTTCTTCTTCTCTTTATCACCCTATGGTTAATTTACCCACTGCTTAAGCACATATAGCCTGCTGCCTGGCGCATGCTACCCAACACCCGTCCCCGTGTGTAAATCAGTTTAATAAGTTCCCACACCATTAAGTAAAAGGAAGCATGGACCGAGCCCTATTTAACCAATGACTTGTTACCTTTCATTTGCTGTGAGAAGGTCGTAAAAAAGAACATTCCACAGCCATAAGAGTCATAATTAAAATCAACAACAATTTAACAGTGGGGAAAGTGCGGCTCACGAGTGAGGTAATAAACTTCCAGTGTTGGGTTGTTTCGCGTGCGTCCACAGGGCTTTGGAGGAAGTGGGGGATGGGTGTGGGCTTATCTGCAGTTGGAATGGACAGGGATGGTCTTTCAGATCAGCAGCAGCAGCAGGCATTGTTCTCTGTCAGGCAGCAGATGTGGAACGTCTCCCCGCTGGCCTGGCAAAGAGGTCCTGGCTGCTCCAGAGTGATCAAACGCTTCGTACTCCCCCGTGCCGAGCGCAGTGATTGAACAGCGGGGCTGGATAGAGCCGCCACACACCAGGTTACATAAGGTTGGGCGATATGACGAACAACTAACAACACAGTTCTTGAAGACATTTTCACAATGTATATCATGATGCTTTGTTTTTGTAAGCTTTGTGAAAGGCTAAAATGTTGTGGAAAACACTTTGAGGCGTTTACACAGAATTCTGTTGATGTAAAAAAAAAATCCTGAATAATTAAATTGTTTGGACGTAACACAGTCCTTCAGAGCGGTTTGCCGTGACACGACACATTGTAGAGAACTAACTCAAATATCTTTGCAGTGGTGCTCACAGGAACCAGGGGTCAGAATGTCTAATCACAAATCAAGCCATTTTATTTACTATCCAAAATACCAAGAGAACCTACACATGAGTTTTTATATGTAATGTAATGGTAAAATATGTCACATATATATTAATAATATAATTACTTGCATTTATTTGCATCATTGCTATTTTGCTTTTCAGTGCCCCTGTAATAATAATAATAATAAAAATGCTAAAACACTTTAGGCTAAAACGTCTCTAAATTTCAAAACGATCATAAAACCGTGTCTCAGATTTCTTCAGATGTCTGGTATGCCCACCACTATGAACAACTCTGACCCAAAGGCCTACTTCACATCAAAGACTTCAGAATGACTTTGCGTATCTAAATGATTGCAGAAATGTAGAAGACATTTATGGTTATGAAATCTTCAATGACTTTTTCAGAATTTAAACTATTTAGTCTCAGGGGTCTATTAAGAATGTTGGTCAATTTTCTCTTAGAGTCAGAAAAAATGCAATAAAATGTCATTTTAGAGTGATTTTGATGGCACTAGTGCATTTTTAGTGAACACCAGCTGGTTGTATTCTTGCATGAGACAATGGTGGTAGGTTTTTCAAAAATCGGGGCGGCAAACTTTAAGAAATTTGTTTTCAGAACCAAGGACAGTGTATCTGATTTTTTCTAAGTCCATAGACAACATAACATCCCTAACCCAGTGTGCATGAGAGGGAGGAACAGGGTCTTTCCACTTAAATGAGACAGCTCTTCTAGCAAGTGAAGAAGAAAAAGATAACATTTTGAGTTTGACACATGGTAAATACAGGTCTGGGGCAATACCAAAAATGGCAGAGAGGGGGTTTGGCTTGATTTTGCATTGCAAAACTTCCAAAAGCTAGACAATGAAGGACAAGACCAGTACATGTGAAATAATGAAGCAGGTGCACTCCTACATCTGTCACAAGTTGGTTCCACATTTGGGTATATGCGTGCTAGCTTGACCTTAGACAGGTGCACACGGTGAACAACTTAAAATTTTAAGAGTGCGTGCCGAGCACACATTGATGTGGAATGCACCTGATCCAAAATGGAGTCCCACACATCATCAGTGATGGTGGAATTGAAGTCCTGTTCCCAAACAGTTTTGATAACAGCCAATGAAGGACAATGCAATTTGGAAATCAGATTACCGAAGGTAGACATCACACCTCTCGCTGTGGGATTAACTGAGAGCAATGCATCTAGGGCATTATCTGGGGGTTTATTAGGGAATTGTGGCGTCATACTCTGTACATAATGCCTGACCTGTAAAAACCTAAAGAATTGTGTGGACGCAATTCCAAAGTTTGTGGTCAGCTGCGAAAACTACAAAAAAAAACATTTTAGACCTTTTTAACCATACATGAAAGGCAGCATCAGCTATTGAAGGAGCAAACAAGTGCTTAGTTGCGATTGATCTTAGAAGGGAGAAAGCCTGGAGGCCCAAGGTTTCCCCAAACTGAGACCAAATTTTTAGAGACTGTTCACTGAGCTGCCGAAAGGAATAGGGCATGTGAGTGGAAGAGGTGCACCCAGAAGCGCCGGCAAGGAAACATCAGTACCAGCAGCATGAGCCTCCAAGGAGACCCACACTGGTGGCGTAGGCTGCAAATGGAAATGTCTCCATTACAACAGACATCGGATGTTTGCAGTCCAGTAGTAGTACTGAAAGTTGGGCACGGCCATTCCACCCACCTGCTTGGGCCTTTGGAGGAAGGCTTTCCTTAATCTTCGGTGTTTGCCATTCCAAATGAAAGAAAGAATTAAAGAGTCTAAAGATTTGAGAAATTTGGGGAGCAGCATCATTTTAACAGAATTAATCCTGCCGACAAGAGATAGTAACAGTGGGGACCATTTAGACAAAAGTTGTTTAGACCGATCAAATAATGGAAGGAAATTAGTCTTGAACAAACTTTGGAATTGTCTAGTGACACACACCCCAAGGTAACTAAATTGTTCAGTAAATTCCATTATTATGACTGATAGTCTTCTTATTAATCAAAAACTCACTTTTACTTAAGTTGAGTTTATAGCCCGAGAATTTATTAAAATTGCCCAACACATTGAGTACTGCTGGTAAAGACTTGAGTGGATCAGAAATGTACAATAACAGGTCATCTGCCTAAAGTGAGACCTTATGCTCAAGCCCACCTCCAAATACGCCCTGTATCTCCCTGCTGCCACAAATAGCTTCGCTATTGCGAAGAAAAGGGGACTCAAAGGACAGCCCTGTCTCATTCCACGGTATAGTCTACAATATTCTGAATACTGGCCATTAGTAAGCACTGAAGCTAAAGGACTCATATACAATAATTTAACCCAAGAGCAAAATAAGGGACCAAAACCAAATTTCTCTAAAGTGAAAAACAAGTGTTCCCACTCAACCCTATCGAATGCCTTTTCAGCATCCATAGACACAAGACACTCAGCAACACAATGGTTAGTTGTATAAACAATATCAAACAACCACCTATTATAGAAAGAATGACGAAATTTTAACAAACCCCGTTTGATTGGGTGAGATTACAAAAGGAAGGGCATCTTCTAGTCTACGAGCTAATAATTTAGCCATCAGTATTTAATAAGGATATAGGCCTATAAGAGGCAAAATCTAACAGCTCCTTGTCCTTCTTTAGCAGCAGGGAGATACACGCCTGATAACATGAAGGGGGGAGTTCCCCAGACTCCAGAGAATCAACAAAGACTTGGCATAAAAAGGGAGAGAGACCATTAGAGAATGTTTTGGTTGGTTTGATTGCACTTGGTCTTCCAACGGACAAGTACGATCCGAATCACGATGGTGTGCGCTGGTCATCTTCTATGGACCGGATAAAGTTAGTAGCTTTGGAATAAGGCTGCAGTGGGTTCTATCCAGCTCTGGTGGGGATGACAAGGTCTGGTCGCCGAAAACCTCCACAAGAACCTGAGAAAAGAAGGCAGTCGGACGTGGACCCTCAACTGACTCCGGTAGGCCCACAATACGAACATTTTGCCTTCTACTTCTCCCTTCGAGATCAGAAAGTTTAGACTTCAGCAACTTCTTGTCCTCCAGAAGCGCTGCACATGTAGCTTCAAGCTGCTCTAACCGTTGACTGACATCCTCTGCATTAGATTTGAGGTCGCTGATACACTGTCCATGTCCCGAGACATCAGCTTGAATTTTGTCCAGTTTGGTGTCTAACATGACAAATAAAGACTGGATATCAGCAGCAATTTTTGCTCTCAGCTCCTCAAGCAAGTTAGAGACGTGCGTCGCAGTCAACGCTCCGCTAGCCTCATTAGCAGCGCTAGCACCTGCAGAAGCACTTTCTGCTGACTGGTCTTTTTTGCAGCTTTTGGTTGATTTAGGCATCTTTTCCAAAGTTATATCGTCACCACGAGTGTTAAGACCCAACAAACAGGCAGGCGCACATAGTACATTAGGGTGCAAATAGTAAAATAACAAAAATACTTGCGAGAGCCAGTATCCTATGCACCTACTCCATTGCTCGCAAACCGGAAGTCCCCCCAAAATAAGGTGACATTATTTAATAATTAATAAATACTTATTTAAAGACACGCAGTGTTGGTCAAAGTTACTGATAAAAATATATTAAGATGTATTTTTTCATAATAAAACATTGTCATACAGTCCATTCCTAAAGTTATACATCACTTTTTCGAGCTGTTAGAAAAACAGACAGCTCCAGAGCTTCTGTGCTCTGTTTTGGGATGTTCCCTTTTGGGATGAAATAGAATGAGTTACACCAGTGCTGACTGTCCGTGTGCCATAAGTGACGTCCCCCCAGCCTCACCTTCTTTTTCCTGCCTGTCAGAAAAAGCTGCCTTTCCTTGGGTAGGCAAGGTGTTGCAATATGAAGTCCTATGTCCACCGTGCAGCAGTTCTATGACAATCTTCAGTTGGAACAACAGCAGTTGTTAAAGGACTTCATGACCACAGATGTTAAAATGACAGGCCCGTGGCCATTCAGTCTTGTAGTATAGAGTTTCCTTGGCTCTGAGATGATAGTGAGCATTTAAAGAGGGTGACACAGCTCCAGGTATCTGTTGAAAATGTGTGTAAAGATTGGACCATATTTTTAAGCACATATTTTAGAACAAAAATGAGAGGAACCGTCTGGACTCTGTACCTTTCCTCACATTCTATCTCTGGAAGAGGTGGCTCACATCTTCTTTGCATATTTCAGTATTAGGAGAAGGACAGGAGGCTTGCCAGAGGTATGAGGGGGTGAAGACTGTGAATTTGTGCCTCTCAGGTCAGTCTTGCAGGATCCAAAAATTCTGATTCACATAAAATGGACACAAGCACACAACGCACCCCCAAGCAAGAATTCCAGCACGGGGGCTGACTGAACCAAAGAGAGAGGACTGGAACAGATCAACGCTGAAGAAACACTTTACGACCCCTATGTCACGGACGAGAATGGTGCGCTACTGAGAGACCAGGTGTAGCGTGAGGGAAGGGCCCAATCGCAGATATAAACGA
>JBBJLS010000001.1:36015379-36043684 GCA_037577275.1 Bryconaethiops microstoma | reverse complement strand
AGGGACAGTCTTACAGTCATTAGTTACAGAGACAGTCTTACAGTCATTAGTTACAGAGACAGTCTTACAGTCATTAGACCACATTGAAATATTTTTCAGCTTTAAAAATGCAAGCAAAGAAATGAAAAACAACATTAATACGACTTATTCAAGATCCTGCTGTATTTTCTGGTCACTACACTGATTATGTTGAGGCCACTGAACAACAAAAAAAAAAGATTCTTCAGACTTGTTTTTTTTAAGTCTTATTTGTACAAATAAATCTATATCAGCTTGAGAGCAGACAATACTAAGAAATTCATGCCAAATGATAAAATTCAAATGATAAAATTTCCGAGATTCTACTTTTCACTCAAGTTGTTACACTGATAATACAATTTGCAAGGAAAAATTTTGCATTAAATAAGATAAGAAGGTAAAACAGATGCAGATAACCACAGCATTCTACTGCAAATGAACTGAGTTCCTTCTATATGTGGTAATAACAGCTGGAGCATTCATCATCCAGCTGTTCCAGAATGCCCTCATGCACAGGTGGATATCAACTCACGTGCAAAATACTGCCAGGGCACGAAGGTCTTGCCATGATCAACAGAGCGCTCCAGAACCCACAGATCAGGGCGTGGCGAGTTGGCAAACTTCACAATGACATAAGCCACGTGGAAAAGCTGGAAGGTAAACAAAACATGTCGGTAAGTTGAAATGTTATGAATTCTGTAATCAAGTCGTTTATTCTGTTCACCTGAAAACCTAAAACTGCGTCACTGCACCCCCAGCAGCACAAAGTACCGCACTGTTTCACTGACAGTCTTCAGGACTGCTTTCAGTCCACAAAGCAAACACTATTGACACAGCTGGAGCTGAAACAGTACAACTGATGAAAGTGCATCAGTCTATTGAGTTACTATGATTTTAAAAAGGCTTAACAAATGCTTGACAAAGTATCAGGGGAAACACAATTCATGTATACTATATGAACTATATAAATAAATATAACATATATATACAAATATATGCACATACACACACATATATAACGCGGAAACTGCAGGTATCCTGCACATTTTTTTTTACTTTTGTGACATCCAGGCCTCGTCCGCCATGCCCCCTTGTCCTGGTGATGGGTTGCTAAGCACCGCGCCCAAACATAAACAACCAGCACGAGGACGGGGGGCGTGTCACAGCTTTTTTCGTGGCAATATATACATTTTCATACATTTAAGTGCTAAATTATTAAGAAATATATCTTTTACTAATTTTGTAACAAACATTAACATAAATTCAGTCACATTTCCATATAAAAAATAACTATATATTTTTTGGTACAAAGAAAGCATGTCTTGGGATGGTGAAATACCGCTGGAGTTTTGAAAGTAGCCAATCCGAGAATGCTATTTATTTCTCCTTGCTCCTTGGCTGCTGGCCTGTGACACAGCTGCAGTCCAGAATTTCCCCCATGGAGCTTCTCCAGTGTTCTCGTGTTTTTTATTTCGTTCTTCTTAAAGCCCTGTATTTTTATTACAGTAAAGTAAATTAATTTATTACTTTATTTGCCTGCTTACACCAAAGAAAATGAGAGCGCATACCAAAGAAAACACCCGTACAAAAATACTGATGTTATAGGAGTAACATCAGTATTTTACATTAAATGTAAAGTGTACAGTACAAATACGGGTTTACCTCTACATTTTCTTTAAGAGTAATGTATTAAACTAAGTGAAATTTAAGTGTTTTGGGAGCATATTTGGGGCATATTTAGGGTTTACACTATAAAAATAGGCATTTTTAGGCATTTTATTTTACCAAAACACAACAACGCAGTTTTTCACTATACGCGGGTGCTCTTGGAACGTAACCCTGGCGAAAAGCAGGGGATTACTGTACTTGATTCCAAAGTATCATCTGATATCAACTACTGATACTAATTCTAACTACTCAATATCTGCCTATAAATTCTCATATTTACACAATGTGAACACTGCTTTAGTTTCATAAGAATACACACACATATTATTTATATATACAAATACAGCCCATTTAAAACTAGCTGTGTAAGGTTTGTGAGATATTATTTGTACGTTAGAGTAGTATGGGTTAATTAAAGAGGAATTCCAGCACTAATTCAAAATTCCTGCGTAAAACCATCGTAGATCAAACCTCTTAATGACTTACATCTCAAATGTTTGAAAATTTGAAAAATAGCTACACTTTTGTCTGGATCTGGATAAGAGTGTCTGTGAAATGTATAAATGCAAATATTGTGGTATATTTAAATGACATTTTATCACTCCTATCCATCACCTGTTCTTAGGCCAGATGTCCATCATATGTACTGTGTTTTGTAAATCTGTAATTACCACCATATTACATTTGCGCCATAAAGCACAGTGGTCCCACTGAGATCTATAAGAAAAATGGCAAAGTAAGACAAACACTTCAAGGCGGCTCATCATTCACACTAGATGTAACATTAGTGAAATAGCCGTGGCGAGAGCAGACAACAGTGAGAGCAAAAAAAAGAAAAAAAAACTGAGAAAGGCAATCGAGCCATTTCAAGAAAAAGGGACTGTGGCTTTCTCTCTCGCTCCCTTCCTTTTTCATGCACTCTCAAATCAACCCCCCTGCACATCATAATCTCAGCTTCTTGGCTCAGAAGAATACTTCAAAGCCCTCGCACTATGAGAGTTGGGGGAGTAGGGGGTGGACGTGGCAGGCTTTGAGAGAGGTCACTTCCATCGGCTCGCGTTTCCAGATTACAATCTTGAGTCGGTAAGCTGCTCGTCCTACTTGTTAGAAAAGCTACTTTTAAGTCCACTCCGTGGTGGGTGCGACGGACGGGCCAGAAAACACTGCTTCAAACACACCTGGGAGATGGAGATGCCAACAGATACATATTACAGGACAGGTACACCAGCATATAGATGGAATAACAGCCCACCTCAGAGCAGAAGAGACGCAAACATGTGAGAAAACAGTAAAGAGGTAGGTAATAGAGATGGCCGAGGTATAATCACACATACACACACACACACACACACAGAGCTCAGACTTAAGAGCCACAATTCAAGGGCCACTATTAAGGGCCACTATTCATACTTTCACCATTTTTTCCAAAGATTTTTACATGAGACCTACACATGTCTTCTAACTTTTCTTTTGGATTTTGTCAATTTTCAGTCCAAATTTGTCACCGCCAATTTTATGCATCTAGAACTCCTCATGACGTGATATGGCCAGCACTGGGGGAGTAAAAGGCTAGCGTGTGCTTCCTCCAAGTTAAATGAAACTTGACGTCACATCTTTTTGAATGTGACGTGTCACATGTAATAATCGGAAGGCTCGACATGTTTGGAGAACTGTGTCAATTGCCCGTTCTTTTATATCAGCTAACAGAGTGATTCTTTGAATTTCAATTAACTCAAAATGTAAGACCAGACACTTTAAGTTAAAACTTTTTTTTGTATTTACTGAATGCCATTTGAAAACAGTCATTATAAGACAAGCCCCTTATAAATACTGATGCTTTAAAGGAATCATTTGACAGATAAATCAACCTTACACAGTTTCTGATTCCAGACCTGGACAGAACTGATCTAGGTTTTGATTCCTCCATATTTATTAAAGTTCCTGTCACAAAAACTAACTGTAGATCAGCACTTTCCCTGAGGTGGTTTGTGAAAACAGACTCTGTTGTCTAAACTGGCTATGCTGTGAAGTTTTGTTAACGTTTGTAGCTCACAGTAATTCTGTTCTAAACCACTTGGTTCCGCACCACCGTAGTGAAGAGCTGGATGCAGTTTGAGTGGGTTTGCGGGATGTTTTACAGAAAAGATCTGGCCGGCTACTGCCTTTTAGCATTTGTCAGCATCCCTCCAGAGCTAAATCAAAGACGCAAAATTTGGACCCTAACATGGCTTGGCTGATAGATTATTGGAAGGTTGTGTGCATTTGATCTCCATTAAACTATTCCTTAAATGCAAGACTTTTATTAATATTGACATAAGATAAGATAAACCTTTATTAGTCCAACAAGTGGGAAATTTGAGAGTGTCGACAGAGTCTTAATACTGACCATTTAAATCACTCATACAATGATCAGGCCACAAAAATGAAACTCAAGAAACAGCGCTATATATTTAAAAAACACTATAATCAAAGACAACGGAAGGGGTTACCCTCTATATGCTCCCGTCATCTGCAATAAGCACCTCCCATAGGTAACCAATAAACATGAAAACAGAGATGCTAGGAAAGGTGAAGGAAAACAAGCTGGCAAACCAAGAGAGTTAAACTTCTTGTTTATGTGCGTGCAGGATCTGAATTGCTATACACACTATGTCCATCAAAGGGAATGACTGATTGCCTTGTAAGCGATCTGGCCCTAATATTATAGATCAGGCAAAGTCAGCTTAATTAGACGCTGACGTAGTAATGCAGCCGTCAACAAAGAAACCTCAATTTCTGGATTTTCCACAAACAAGCACATTATAGGCCATAATTTGCTGATGATAAACAAATATGCACTGTGGGAAAAAAATTCCAATTTATTCTCGTGCAGTGATCGGGCTCTAGAGCACACGCACACGCACACGCACACACACACACGCACACACACGCACACACACACACACACTTATACTCAGGGCGACACTGCAGGATTAAATGTGTACAACTGGTCAGCTGTGCAGTTGAACTGTTGATTAATGGAGAGAAACAATCTATTCTATTGGTCTGGCAGTCAAAAGAAATGTGCTGACACATAGAGGTGTGGGTCAGTCCTTTCATCTGAACTGAGCTGGAGGCGGACCAGGAACACAAGAGGGGAAGAGGGGCGGAGTGGGGTGATCACATCAGTGCCAGCTTTAGCTCCCAAGCTGAAGCTCCACAATCACAACTGGCCCTCAATCACACAACCTAGTACACAGAACAAATTCCCTCACACATGTCTGAGGCCCACAAACAACACTAATAATGTGTGGAAACTTATTAACGTATTATGTGAAACATTTTTGATAACTAGTTAACTAGATAACTGTTGGGTTCAGGCATTGTAAACCACATTACATTCAACATTTTTCAGTTAAAGGTCCTTCCACAGTCTTCCCTAAAGACACAAAACCAGACAGACATTGCAGACATTGCAGGTCTTAGAGGTGTAATTTATTGCCATTAATTACATCACCTAAAAAATAGACCTGGTCAGATGTCATATGGATCTCACAATCACTTATTTAGGATCAGTTACTGATTTAAATGTACGTTACTGATGAATTTGCAATCATTACTTGACACCTACTTGATTTGATTAACTGGCACTTTCCATGACAATTCCACATATTAACTTCTCCTATTAGTATCCCTTACATTAAAAAAACAAAGCCAGATGAACACTTTTATATGCATGAATTCTTAGATGACTTTCCAATTTTTGGAATAATTCCATGACCGAGACGTACTGAGATATAAACTGATTTGGCGTGTTAGGGTCCAATGTAAAGAAACTTACTAACTAAGGCTGCTTAATAATCAAGGAACTTACAAGGAAAGCTTATAACCCAAATGTATTCATCACATCACTCTATTGTTCCTCCTACGTTTTTCATTATTATTGGTTTTGTAAAAAAAAAGTTTCCAATTCTTGTCTGAGCCTGTGTGGACATCAAAACATCTGTTAATATCCAGTGTGTTGCACATGTATTGATGTATTTTTGATCGGTTGATCAGGGGCCGAGTTATTGATCATTTCAAATCAATAATTTTCTCCATAGACTTGCATTCATGGCACATTGGCCATTGTAACATCACCTCACTCTGTGAGCGGCAGGCAGAGCCAAAGAAAAGTCTGCAGCACTGCATTACTGGAATGAGTCAAAATGTGTTAGTTTAAGAGTTTAACTGAAACAGGTTTCTTTTTTCTCTGCTGTTTTTGTCTGTTTCATTTTCAGATTTTATTTTTTAACACACAACTTTGTTTTGGGTGCCTCTCTCTCTGTGCAAAAATTTGGGTACATGCCATTTCTTGGACAGCGTCCAAAACTGCTCATTTCATTGGTCGTTCAAAATAAAAGCGGGGAGACAAAGAGCCTCTGAAGCCTCTGTCTTTAGTGTCAAAAATTACTCATAGTGCTCATTTAACTGGTCATTGAAAAAAAAGTGGAGAGAGAGACAGAGAGAGAGAAGCTCTGTGATTTAACTCTCTGTCAGTAGAGATTGTAGGTTCAAATCTGGCTAAAGGGCAAAAGGTTGGGTACACTGCTCTTTGGTCACAAGCATTAGTAACCCACTCACTACGCAGAAATATTGGCACCCCATCTTTGCGAGTGTTACACTAACTCTCACCGGTGAAACCACAGTAACCACCACAGCCACAGTTACCATAGTAAACATGCAATCACACTTTGCATTTTCACACAGAAATGCATTGTAGATTTATTTGCTATCTCAAATAATCAGGGAACTTGCATGACAACTTTTAATATGTAATATTTTTAATATTTATTAATGTCTATAACCATTTTATGTAATCACATATTGGGTGGCTTATCTATTAGGTTACAATAAAAGCTGTCACCACCACAGTGAACAAGTCCACCTCTAGAGAAAAAAAAACTTCACATCAAACCACTATGAATGACACTGCTCACATCTTAATGTACTTAAGTAGAAATTTAATTGTTTAGTCTTTGTTTAAAATTTGGATTAGGGTAGACTCCGGAAATGATGAAAAAACGCAAATTTGTGATGTGGTAAAAAAAAAAATGGCAATACATTTTTATAGTCCAAACTCTAAATATGCCCACAAATATACTCAGCATTACCCTAAAAAATGTAAAAGTAAACCCATATACGTATTGTACAGTGTACACTGAACTGTAGTGCTAGAATGCACAATACCGATATTACCCCTATATAGACTGTACTGTAATTCATGCAAGCATGTTTTCTTTGGTATGTGTCGTCATAGTCTTTGGTACAAGCAGGGTAAACACAGTAATAAATTAATTAAATTTACAATAATAAAAACACAAGAAAACAAAAAAGAAAAACACGAGAACACTCAGAGAAACACTGATGCGGGGATGCTGGACTGCAGCTGCCAGAGATGTACAATATACGGTTGCTTTGTGTTCTTGACAGTACTAAAAAATTTATACAGTTATATTTTATATGGAAATTAAGCTGAATTTACGTTAATATTTATGTTTCAAAGTTAGTAAACTATATTTTTCTTAATAATTTAGCATTTGCATGAAAAAATATACATTGACAAGAAATACATTGAAAAAAAATTGAAGGTTTCGTTGAATTTGCCGGGTTTTCCGCAAACAATTATTAGTTCGGTTCCAAAAAAAAATCCTCGAACGACTGAGACCACGGATTCTGAACCGCAACTTCGCGGGGGAACACTGTACATAACTAACTCTCAAAATAATCAGTAGATCACTAAATTGCTAATATAATTCATAAGTACAACCCAAGATGTCATTTTATGTTAAATAAGGTCAACATTCATGATTCCACCATTAGAAAAAACTGGTGTTTAGTTGTTAATGTTAGTTGCTGCTAAAGGTAAACAACTGGTTATTAAGTTCAGAGTTTACAGCTCAATTTGTCATTATAGCTCAGAAATCTATAGAGACCAGGAAATTTCAAACATCAACATTAAATATCAAACATCAACATTAAAGCTATACGAAGGGGATTATAGATAAATACAAATAAAATAAAGAAAACAATGCAGTGTTTCCAGCTACTTCACAAAGCAGTAAAAGCTTCCTTTATGTCTGCGTGCAAAAGTGTGTGTACATATTTGTGTGTATATGTGTGTTTCTGTGTGCATCCCTATTCGCTCACACCACCACATTTATCTAAAAGCCGCTAGAAAAGGGCTCGGGCAGCGCTGGCGGAGGTGAGTGGCGGGGCTGATTTCTTCTGAACGCGCTATTACACTCTTTTTAACAAACCTGTCCACTCTCATCCCGCTGAGGAAGGGGAGCGAGAGGCGAGCGGTGGCCACTTCCGTCTCTACACTGTCTCTCCGCCGCCTTCTGGCCCCGCCGCAGCACCCGGCAGCCGGCGCGAGCCAAATGGGGGCCGACAACAATTCATTTACAGCCATTACTGCACGGCCGCGGCGCGCTAGGGTTCACTGCCCTTTTTGCATACTGTGTGTAAACAATCATAGGGAAAATGACTGGAGTCAATATGGGTGATCAGAGGCAAGAGAGGGGGCAGGGGCGAGTCACGTTCACTTAGAGAGGCAGAGAGATGTGGGAAGAGGAGATATCTGCAGAAGCAGTTGGGTGCGATTTACCTGGTGGCTGGTGGAAGGCTCCAGAGAAAAGAACAGAGTAAGTGAGGTTGCCGTTGGGTTTGGCAGGGGAATCCCACTTCACCCTCACTGACTGAGGGGTCTCGCTCAGGACTTCCAGCGGCACGCTGCCAACAGGAGGCATCTCTAACGTCCGGACCTCCGTCTGAGAAAAACATTGGCAAACAAAAGGTCTCGCTTTAAAATGTTGACAGACTTTTTCGCTTCCAGTCCCGATTGTGGTACTACTGAGTATCAGCTGAAACTGAATACTTCTGTTAGCCAAAGAGGAAACGTTATTCATGGCACTTAATGAGACAAACTAGCATTTTAAATTCACTCAATGCCACAGTGAAAGTGATAGGAGAATTACTTTTTATTGCAATAAGTCATGTATAATTACGAGATCGGGAAAATCTGAGTTAGTTTAACGTTCAAGAACATCGTGGACTTTTTAAAATCCACAGTGCTCTTGAAAGTGGCATTTTGCTTGAACTCTACTGTTCTGCTAAAACATGCACTGTGCCATTTTTGTAATAATGATTCAGTATCATTCATGACTTCAGATTTTTAACACAAAAAAATGTCTTTTGTTTAATCACAAATTACAGTTAAGGTGTTCCTCCCACTTGATACCCACTTATTGCGTGGATATTTCTCTGTTTGATGACACGCCCACCTCCCCTTGCTCCCTTTGGCCCACTCAAGAGTTTTTGCAGCGTTGGCAGAACTGGCCATTTGACTAAATATTGCACACATATTGGAAAAATGCCCAAATCTGGGCCATCAAAGCAGTAACCAGCCCAGAGTGGCATTTATACCAAATGTCAAGCGCGAGCAGAAGGTGCTTTATTGAACAGAGCAAATCGATCACCTTTATGATGTCGAGCTGCCATCTGACACCTTTGGGGGGGTTGGAGGAGGAGGGGCATTAACATAATGTAAATGGGATGGGCTCTCACCAACGGGCCGAGTGCGCAGCCCTGGGCTGTGCATGCCTGCACTCGGAAGCTGTGCAGACTCCAGGGAGACAGTCCACTGATCCCAAAGTTCATGGCAGAGGAGTTCTGGACCAACATGTTGTCCATCCACAGGCCATAGCTGCTGATTATGCCTGTCACAGACAGAAACATAAGAGAAATAGTCAAATGTCTGGCTTCTAAAAGATGTCTGATATTAGTAATTAGGGACATAAAAACCAACAGCAGAGAGTCAATAATATGTCACAGTTAAAGATTAGTGTGCATTGTTTTGATTCAAATAATCTACTTTAATTGGATTAAAAGAATAACTTTAAAACACAAAACACCTGGAACAGTGACTAGTCAGGATGTTCAAAGCACACAGTGGTTAGAGGGCTCATTTTCATACTGTAGCCTTGATAAGCTTTTTTTATAGTTAAATCAAGATGCAAGAGTCTAAACTGTTCACAGCTGAAATGTTAAGGGCCTGTATCACAGAAAGTTATTACACAAAATAATGACCGTTATCTTCCCTGATGTCCGAGTTATTGTTTTACAAAAGTTTTTAAACAGAGTTCGTCCTAAGATGTACTTCTCACAGTCCTTTCATGGCGGAGATGTACATACTAGAGTGTGAGCAGGGCCATCATGGTCAAGACGCACCTACGTGTTGGGGTGATTACGACTACTTTCCATATGAATAATTAAGATGAACTTTTTATTTTTACTATTCATGAAAGTGGCCACGCTTCTTAGTTGTCAATACTAATATAGTTAAAAATACATCCCATTTTTGCTGCTCGGTCTTTGTATGTTTCTGTGATACACAGACCTCTGACTGTAAGGTTGTATACAAGTTCAAACAATCCCAGAAAAATTGAGTTAACACAACCTGCTCAGGGACAAACTGCACATTTTAGTGCAAAATTTCTTTAACATTCTGGATGTTTTCCCCAACAAAAAATGTGCAGACATTGCTGCTTTCTGTACACTCGCTCATGGACCACCCATAACTTTAAAACCACCTGCCTAAAACTGTGCATGTCTCCTCGAGCCAAGAAAATAAGGTGTGCTGTGGTTTCTAGCTATGAGACAGTAGCAGCAAGTCCTGTAAGTTGCAAGGTGGGGCTTCATGGATCAGACTAGCTTGTTCAGCACCGCCCATGGATGCTCGATTAGATTGAGATCTGGGGAATTTGAAATCCCACTCAACATCTGGAACTTCTATCATGTTTTTCCGACTACTCCTGAGTTACTGTTGCATTGTGTAAGGGTGAGATATTAGCCAGGAATACTCCACAAGAACATGCTGACGCTTGGCACGGCCCTTAGTGATTTTAAGCTTGTGAGCCGCTGGAAATCCTTTTCGTGAAGTTCCTCACGCACAGCAGGTGGTCTAAATCTTTGCAACAAAGCTGCCGTTGCTTCAATTGCACAATACTAGCACTTGCAGTTGGCCAGGGCAGATGTAAAAGGGCAGTGCCACATTTAAAGGCATTGAGCTACTGACCCATTAGCATGACCCATTCTACTCCCAGTGTTTGTGGCGATTGGAGATTGCAGGTTATGTATTGACTTTACACACCTGCTAGCAGTGAGTGCGGATTAAACACCTGAACTCAGTACTTAGGCATTATGATGTGCATTGCGAATGAGGCGGGAAAACGCAGGTTGCATAGAACCGTACTCATGTATTCAGAGACGTGTGTGTAACCGAATGCTGCCTGCTTCCCTTATTTCCCCCCATGTCCTGATGTAAACAGGCCGTTTTGTTTAAAGCTCTGTTAAAGTTAGCCATTAGGGAGAGGGGGCTGTAAAGCATAGAAACAGAGCCGTTTAGTGTCTGCTCTCTTTACAACTGCCCGCAGCAAAAGCACAGTTTGAAGTGCTCAGGGTCAGCAGAGACGGATCAGACCAGGACAACAAGGCTGGACAAATGCGGCAATGCATTCATTCTTAAAACACATTCCCATACATGCAAGCATACGAGTGTCCCACCGTGTTAAACTGTTCATTTGTACATACTTAAAAAACACATCATGCTTATTTGTTAAAATGAGTTACTCTCATGCTAAGATTAACTTTGATCTTCGGTTACTCGTTCTATGTTTGTTGAATTAGGGGCCATTCTTAACCCTGCAACCCTGCAAAATGAGCTTTGTAAACATACTGCTATCCTCACTGGTTATGAATTAGTTTAAGAAAAAATAATAAATTACAGCCTTTCCTTCATAGTGAAAGAAATGCATTCACTTTTAACATTATCCCTCAGAAGAAAGAATAGGAAATGTGTTAAAAACTTGAATAAATCGGTGCCTTGAAAATGGTTAATAACAGTATATTCCGATACTCATTATTCAAAGTGCACAAACAAAAAGAAAAAAAACTCTACAATTTCAAGAGCAATAGTGTTTCATCTTATGCGTCATGCAGGACTGCGTGTAGGTATGTTTTTAATAATATAATTATTAATGTTTTCAAAGAACAAAAGTAACTTTTTAAACATGATTCTATAGTTTTAAACAGAAAGTAGAAAGAAGTAATATTGTATTAGCTTAAATCTATATAAATAGTTATATAAATCTGATTTTATTTCTATTCTTTATGAAATGGTGAGGTTTAAGGTGCATAGGCCTTAAACCTCACCATTTCATAAAGAATAGAAATAAAATCAGATTTATATAACTATTATTATAGATTTAAGCTAATACAATATTACTTCTTTCTACTCTCTTACATAAACGACATATACATCTATTAATGAATATGCATTTTTTCATCGTTCATTCAGCGTGACAAAAGAGAAAAGGCTTGCTACACTGTTTATAAGAGTCTCCTTAGTGTATGGTTTGGTACATAAAATATGAAACATCATACATTTGATAAATCTACCGTATTTTGGCAAATTCAGTGCTAGATTTAGTGGTAAAAACAAACAACAAAAAAAAAACAGAAAATGGAATAACTATAACGGAAAAGTTATGTTCAATAATGAGATTAAAATGGTCATGTTAAATTAACACTGAACTAATCAAATTTACTTTAAGACAAAGACAGTTCCCACCAGCCACTTGAAGGAGGGGTGTCTCCACAGAGTTGAGCAAAGAGGTGGCAGCAGTGGGCTCGTGACATCCAGTGTTGAAGCTGCAGTTCACAGCATCAGTCAAAAGGGAGCACTTTTCATCCACTTAAAACGCTACACTCTCCCGCTCCCTCTCCCTGCTTCCCTCGCCCACCCTCCCTCTCCTGCTCTCACGCCAACGCTCAGAAGTGCTCCTCTTTTCCTCTGTATCGGCCGCGTGCGCTAACCCATCATTAAACATGAAGCATTTCTTAGCTAAGCGCACCATTTAGAATATGAGTTCACCTTTGGCCATGCCTTGCTTTGACCCCACTCACCGTTGGGCTTGCGTGGAGGGCCCCAGGACACATTGAGTGCGTGTGGGGAGACGTGCAGGACGTCCGGAGGTGGCACCTCCTCCGGTGAGCTCTCCTCAGTGTGGGCTACACTGGGGGCGCTGAGGGTGCAGCCACCTGCCGTGCATGCCTATAGTGATATATATTCAAAATGAAATGATGTGTATGAACATACATACATACAAACTCAAAATATAGCTTCAACAGTATAAATGAGAAATTTAGTCTTAGTACTGAAACGTAATGTAGTGTTAGTAAATTAAATTAATTTACGTATCTTTTTTTTTTCTGTACTCCTTCAGGGTACAAGTGCTGTCACTAGGGCGGTACCCTCGAGTTGCACTTACAGTGAATATCACACTGAGAGTATAAAACTCATTTCGAGGACACAATTAGACCCGAAGGGCCAGGTTGCATTTTTAAGAGTACGTTTATGTGGTTAGTATGTTGGGGACTCAAGTTTACCAGGAGTTTTACTGACAGTACTTATTTATACACTGTGCATTTAAATGATAGAAACTGGCCACCAAAGGATATTAGTTTTGAAAAGATATCCAGCACTTCAAATGATCTGCGAATAAGAAAAATGATGTTTAATAATATACCGTAATTATCTACGTGGTATTTTGCCTGCGTGATTTATATATATATATGTGTGTGTGTGTGTGTGTGTGTGTATGCATGTATTTTAGATTATTTAGTTGCATAAATAAATAAATAAATAAATAATGAATACAGAGGGCACCATGGGCCACACTATGCACGGCAAGTGTGAAAAGGGTTGGAACGCACGGCGATCTGGAACAGGTAGGTGGTCCCAGGGACAAGGTTGCGTAGAGTACGATCCACAAAGAGCTCGGAGCTGTTGTAGACCACTGCAGGCTCCTCTCCTGGAACTGTCTGGTAAAGTGCGTAGAACTCCAGCAGCCCGTTCACCTCCAGTGGAGCGGCCCACCTGAGGAAACGATCAAAAATGGCATCAAACCCGTGCACTCTCCACCGGTCGCACCGCTGACCGCTCGGTGTCACCGCACTGTGTGACTTTAGCAAAACCCGGCGCCAGTGGTCAGAAACAGGGATACGGGTGGAACACCCAGGGTCCAGACGGAGTCTACTACAGTAACCCTGGCCAAGGATGCGCAGACAGAAATAGGGAAGTCTGGTGGGTTAGCGTCTCAGGCTGCTGCTTGACTTTCTTGCGGCTAAATTTAGAACAGAGGACACCGCTATCTGCTGAGAGATCCGAGAGACAGAATCACACAGGAGAGCCGAGGGGAAAAAGAAGAAGACAGACAGGGAGGAAGTCGGGGAGAGAAGGCTGTTATACGAGTAAGGCAAACAGAAGATGATCATGGCTGTACAGTTTTTATCAGGACTTCTTCTGTATGTTTTGAATGTTTTAAAAGCTTTTCTCTCTGACTGCTTTCTTGCTTTCTTGTTGTCTCATTACCTTTTTACTCCTGATGCTTGTATTTGGCTCAGAGGTTTTCAGAGTTGCTCTATTTTGTATTGCAATTACTGACATCTTGGCTGCTTTTGAAGTGTCAGGCTTGGTGAACAGACGTGAAACCGAGTAAAAGAAAAGGCCTAATGTTTACAAGGCCTAACATCTTCCATTTAAGGTGATCTCATACTGATTAAAAACTAGATGTGCCCTAAATAATCTCTCTTGAATGTCCATGTGTTTTCATTTGGTTGTTCAGCTTTTTACTACCACACTTTGCATTTTATAGCAAGTTGCCTTTTATTGCAAGTTGTTTTTAATTTTTTTCAAAATTTTGTATTGTTAAATGTGCAGAAGTGTATCCTTAGTAGAAGATACTTATTTTCACTTAAAAACATCGACAAAAATGGTGTGTGTGTGTGTGTGTGTGTGTGTGTGTGTGTGTGGGTGAGTCCTTGCCTTTCACCCACTGGCCGTGGGATGACCCTGGTAAGGATTAAGTGGTTAAAGAAAATGAATCAATCAATGAATGAACATCAAGTAAAACACTGCATTTGACCAGGAGTGCCGACACTTTCTTACAGAACCGCATTGGCCACCAGACTATTTTTGGCGTGAACATTACTACTACCATGACTCACAATGTGTATCTCTTATATTCATCTTCTCAGTTGATAAGCTTATTTATAATGACAGCCTGGTCTGTGGCCCTCCATGATAGAAAAGGTCATCCTGTATCTACAGCTGGTGAATCAGCTGGTGCAATACAACTGGAACAGGACCGGATAAGCAGCTCGAGTTTAAACGATGCACTTGGGACCCACAACTTGTTTTTCGGAGTTGAAATTAGCACACGCCTAACAAGGGTCTTTGGGTCTACCAGGAGCAAACACACCCGCAGGTAACCCTAGTCATTATTGTGATTAATTTAGGCTCTGCATCAATTAAATTGTATTTTAAATGACAAACGACAGTGCCTATTACTACGCTCTATCACGTAATTGATAAATCAATTGGGCTTATGATTTATATGGGCTCCAAAAGCATCAATAATACAAAAAAGAAAAAAAGAAAAAAAAAAACGAAAAGGAGTTTGGAAAGTAAATAACAGTACTACTCAACAAAAAAGGCAGAGTTAATGCAATGTCGTATAGTGTGATATAATGTAATAACGCAATGTATGAGTGTTACTAATTGCAGCCGGGGAGGGCATTCAGAAGGGAGTGTTTCTGCTGATTCTGGTTTTGCACATTTCCTGCAGCCCTGGACCTTTCTCACAGGCAAATCGCAACACAACAAAAGAGTATTGAACACATATGATCCTTCACCCTTTGCTATTACAATTCTGCTAACAAGGCAATACCTTCCAAAGGCACCGTATCCACAATTAGACCCTGAGAGAGAGAAAAAAAACAAAAAAACAAGAAGAGCGCAAGATATCATCTGTAATGTCAAATAACTCTCTCTCTCTCTCTCTCTACCGCCAGTGCCTCTCACCCTATTCAAATTGAAATATCCCATGGAAATAAAGCAATAACCTGCCCCTCCCCCCCTTGGCAGATGAAAACAATAAATATGGCGAGCTTTCCTCCGAAGCAGTGCTCTCTGCATATAGAGGAGCATAACTAAGTTATGAAAATCGGTGATGGGACAAATTGAGTCATATACATCTTTTTTAATAAATGACATACAGACATCACGGTCTTCCGACCACCATTAACATAGAAAACCAGAGCAAAAGACCACTCCCATCCCCGACCACCAGCGTCACCCTTTACAAGAGAGGGCTGAAATAAGGAAATCAAGATAATTGGATGAGGATCAGTTTGAGAGGTCACTACATTATAGAGGGCGAGAGAGTTACAGGCAGAGCTGAGGTATGTTGTCCTAGGCCTTAGACTAGCGGAGCCTGGATTTAAGCTACCTCGCTATAGGGGGGTAATTATTTTTAAAAAATAAAATAAATAACAATACAAATAAACATGATTTACCACATATCGTTTGATCAGTTGACCTGACTATTCATTTGTTAAAAATGGCTCATTCATTTAGCACCGCTAGAATTTTTAATGGAATTTCCATCAGTCAGCTGGAATAGGTGAAAGGGTTCCACTGGTCAAGCATGATGGCATGTCATGTGAAATGTCATGTGAAATGTCATGTGGGGGGTGGGGGGGCGGAAAAATGTAAAAACAGGAAAACTGAAAGCAAGTGAGTGAAAACGTAAGAATATTTGGTTTTTACAGTCAAATGCAGTAATCTTATAGAAAATAGGGAAACAACATGAAAAGTGAGCCTAATATTGTAGAAGTAATAAATCATAACCAAATAAACAAATTATATTTGATAAACATTGTCATTATGTATTTTTATCTTAGATCTTCATCTAGTTTTTTTATTGCAGATTTCCACTTGATGAGAGAATGAAAGTCAGCATGTGCTTCCTCTAAGCCATGTGAAGGCACTAAATGCCCAATTCTTTGAGCGAGGTGCCCATGACAAGCTAGCATCAAGCAAAGGATCTGAGGAGCAGCGACAGTAGGACTAATTATGCTCTCTGGAACCACGGGTGGCTGTGGCACCAGATTCAAACGAGACATCGTCTAATGATAGGGCAACGCTTCAGACAGTTACATCATTTGGAAATTCCCAATTTCCCAATGGTTTTTCCAGGCCTGGAAGTCAAACAGTTTTAGGAGAGTAGCCTCACCTTGAATGATCAATATCAAAGGACAGCCTATGGAATCTAACACTAATAAACTTAATTAATTTTATAATTAACTTTTTGCATAATTTGTAGGTTTGGAAATGCAAACGTACTTAACTCTATCAAACACTGCAAGCAAAGTGCACTGCAACAATATCACCAGGCTATAAAGTGAGTAACACATTATTTAAAAACACCGTCTACAGGGAATACACATTTTTGTGCCTTTTAGTTTGCAATTTCTATTTGTTGAGTTTAATATATTAGGGAAAAAAACATAAACCGAATAACATAACAAATACAAATATGCAAATTAGACAGTAATGCATTATAATATGCAGATGTGTGTTCTCTGTACTGATTTATACTAAGAAAATCAAGGCATATCATTCCAGAAGGGCTGTCAAAACATTTGCATGCGATTGTATGTATGTAGTTTTTACTTTTCCCTACCAGGAGTACTGTTCAGGGGTGTGGGCTCACTTCAGTGACCCAATTAAACGCACTCTGGCCTATGTTCTACCTGGCTAATGTTCTGCCTTGTTATCTGTAGCTCACTGATGGCCCAGAGACGGGAGGTGTAGTTCAGCCTGGGCGTTTAATGGGGCAAGGGCTGCCTGCTCGGATATGTATTCTCCTTGCGCCCAGGCCCCTCTCTGCCGCTCTCCGACACATGATCGCGCCGGTAAAGTGCTGACATTTTCGCTCCAGCGGCGGGTGGAGAAAACGTCACCCTTCCTGGCTCTCACTCTTGATGCTAAAAACAAAGTGTGCCCGAGTTCGCCGTCCTGTTGTTCTCGCGTTCTTCCCACTTCCCACCTCTCTCTCATTCCCTCATCCTCTCAGCCCTGTCGGCAGCGGCCACGCGGCATCATGCCCTCTCCAGCTAGTTCTTAAGTGATGGCGGAGCAGCGGCTAAAGATGAAGCTCTAATGGCTTTCACACAGATTGCTAAAGGCCAAGGTGGAGGCGGACTGAGACGGAGCTCATAGCTCTCATGCAGGCGCTCTCTCACTCGCTCTTACTCTCCAGCTCTCCCTCCCTCACTCTCTGTCTCTCTCTCTACGCAGGGGTCAAGCGCAGGAGAATATTCCGCATGCTAAACAGGAGGGGAGAAGGTCGCGCTCAGGCGTTTTCATGCAGTCCAATGACAGGCCAGACTGTCCGACGCTGCGGCTCGCTGTTACACCACTAAATCAAGGCTCTCTTTCCAGCTAACGCTGGCCACAGCGCCGGCCGGAGGACACCCAAAGACAACAAGGACGAAGAGCCACGCCGGTGAGTGACGGAAGGGGCGCGCCGCACTTTATGATTATATGGAAAACACTCAGTTGATTAATGCGCCCCTGCCGCGTGCTAGGACAACTCCTCAAACTTGACAAAATAGGCCGGGAAAATAAGCTGGAGTGTTGACTTTAATCTAACCCTTGATCCCCTCCACCAAGCAGATCTAATGCATTTTAAGAGGTGGCGAAAGACACTTTGCTTAGCTTTAGTACACTTGAAGAGGAGAACAACTCTCAAATATCATTTAGAACTATTAAAAGACTATAAAAGACGTTTTCTCTTATTTTCTCTTCAAAGCCTTCCTTTTTCTGTACTTACCCACCAATTTAAAACATGTAATGGGCAAACCTACTAATTCAGGTTACTTTTACCTATGGTGTTTCTTAGCTCCATGGGCCTCATAGCTATAAATGTGGACTATATATCAATTGATGTCACGGTCTTGGCCTTAGCAATAGTGCAGTACGTAAATAAGCCCTCTAATTAAGCACATTAATTTTACTGTGGGTATCCTGGCCAATCACAGCATTTCTGCGAGAGTAGAAGGTGTCCAGCAAGACACAATGTAATCCAGCAAGACCAAACTGGAAAAAAAAAAAAATTATTACACAATTGTGCACATATTCAAGACATGTTTGCTGTCTAAATATGCTTATTTAGTTCTTTAGAACTGGAGCTAAAAAGCTATTCTTGCAAACAAACACTAGTCAAGTCAATAGTCACCCAAATCATGTCTGTTAATCTATTTGGAGATTCTATAAATCTCCAAAACCTACTTCAATCTACTCTAATCACACCCACCTCTTCATTAGAGTGGTGGAGACTTTGTCAGTGTGGTTTAGGGTACAGGGAGCCTTACTGTGTAGTCAAGCGCTGCAGGCAGCCACTTTGGACAGAGTCTGCTTTCACAAACCACCTAAATACTGTAGTGACAGCGACTTTCATGAATACGGAGGAATAGGACCCAAGATTAGTGCTCCATATGGATGCTTTTTGAAATATTAGCCCTAGTGTAAAGTTTGTTTTCATAGCTCACAGAAAGCCAATGTACTTAATGAAAATATTTGAAAATTCTGAAAATTAGATTTTTTTGCCAAACTATTATTTTAACCATGTAATATTATTCATTCATGTTTTATGTTTATCACATTACTACTATAGTTAGGAACAGTCATTTGTTCACATTAAAACTAAAATTATAAGACCTCAGTGGTTCTGTTCTACCTTCTGTGGAGACCGCTGCCTCAATAGTAGACATTTGGGTGAATGTTTTCAGAGTAAAGTGAATTTGGGGGCAAGGCTTATGCTATGAACACACCCACACCCGCATGACTGGGCTTTTTCAAAAGACATTTTATTCGAAGGGTTGTGATTCTTAGAGGGTAGCCTGGCAAGCATCACTAAAAAATCTACTGAGGACCTTATTTATCTGAGTGACACCAGTCTACATAGAATATAAATAGAGCTGTGCAGAATCAAAATATGTTTAATTTTTATAATCAAATATAAAAATCCTATCAAATCTTGACCTCAGAATCACAAATTCTACTGAATCGGAATGTATTTGTTTCGCTACCCTCTGCTTTGCATACAAATGAATGGTTGAAATTAAGAATTGGGCTTAACGGAGAGCATCCGGTAGAAGTTTGTGGGTAACAGAAGGAGACAGTTACGATTCCTCTTGTCCTCCAAGAGTGAGCAAACGCCCACTGCCTCATTACTGTGTCTCTTTGATGAAATTTTGTCACATAAAAGGTGAGTACTGCCACCTTCACTCCTGTCCCTGCCTCGTTAGTGTGCATGTATGCACACAACTGTTCGTATGTGTGAGTGTTCGCCCGCATACCTGACCCAAGGACAGACCCTGTAATGAGGGTGGGATGTTTTTTTTGTTTTTTTTTAATTGAGGACCACAGCTCCAGAACCCTGGTTCCTGCAGATGAAAGGTTTGTGGTCCCACAAAACGAATTCCACTGGTGTATTTAATCATAATAAATTAAAGTCCCTGTCCAATAAGGTGATGTGCTTCTGGTGTCCCGCACCAAACAGTCCCTCTAATATGCATACAGGCACAACCTTGTGCGTAGGACACAAAATGTGCAATCGTACCTACTGACAGATTAAATGATCTACTTTCTTCTATACAACATACTAAAAATAAGGGACCTTGACAATGTGGCTAGCAGGTAAATGTATTTTGAATCACTGTGATTTAGGTCACTTCTAGGTAGCAGTTCTAATATGAACACTTATGATTTTACTGATATGATTTTAAATCAATTTTCAATTTTCAATTTAAATAGATCAATTTGACATTTCCAATAGATTTAGTTACAGTGCTTTACTGACAAATAGTGGTCACCTGTCACCTTTCTGAAAGAAACCAAATAAACCCAATAAACACCCAATACACACAATACATATTCATTAATCAGCCATAACATTAAAACCACTGACAGAAGTAACTAACATTGAATATCTTGTAATAAGGGCACCTAGCAAGGGGTAGGATGTATCAGACATCGGTAGAACAGTCAGTTCTTGAAGTTGGTGTGTTTGAAGCTAGAAAAAGGGGTAGAATGGAACTTTGGCAAGGGCCAAATCGTGACGGCTAGACAACGGCGTCGTCTCCAAAGTATCTCCAAAACAGCAGGTCTTATGGGGTGTACCTGGAATGCAATGGTTAGTATCAACCAATCAACTGGTGAACCGGCAACAGGGTCGTGGAAACCCAAAGCTCACTGATGTGCATGGGGAGCAACGGTTAGCCCATCTGACCTGATCCCACAGAAGAGCTACTGTAGCACAACTTGCTGAAAAAGTTCATGCTGGCTATGACAGAAAGGTGCCAGAACACACAAGGCACTGTATGGTGCTGTGTATTTGTCTGAATGTGGGGATGGGTGTACATGCATCACTTATCCCAGGAAAGAGATGGCACCAGGATGCTTTACAGTTAGAAGACAAACTGGGAAATCTTACATCCTAGCATTTATGTGGATGATCCTTTTGTATCTGCCATGTACCTAAACATTGTTGCAGACTAAATACACCCCTTTCTGGTAACGGTGCAGCCCGATGGCAGTGATGGCTCTTTTCGCAAGGCAATGCTCCCTGTTAACACTGCGAAAAATGTTGAAGATTGAGGAAAAAGGATATCCTGTAAATAGCCCACTGTTAATTCACTGCAGACACTTACCTCGCATTTACATTCAATGAAGTGTTTACTGAATTCACCTTAAGTTCCCTGAATCCTAAAGATAGCCCTAATCCAAGCCTAACCTTGACCTACCCTGACCTAACCTGCAAGTCAGAATGCTGTTTACAATCAACTAAATTTGATCAAATCATTTGGACATGTATAGATAATCTACTAAGGGCTTATACAAATAAAATGGGACCAAAAAGAATTACACATAGATGTACATTGAAATGACCAAACAAATGAATATATTTCCATTTGAAAATACAAAACCACTATATCACATGTCCAATATGTTTTAGCTCAAACGTAGGTTTATTGTATTAGGAATGTGTATAAAGCACTCACTGGACGTAGATGCTCCGGGCATCCAGGACGGTGAGGACGGGTGCCTCCACATGGGAGGGGGCGAGCTGAGCAGTAAAGAGTGTTACCATGGAGCTGTTCTCACAGCCTGCCTCAGTGCAGGCACTCAGCATCAGCTTGTGAGGAGTGTACACGCCTAGAGCTGAACAAACACACAGGGCACAATGTTCAAATACACAAAGACATGCATATATACTTTGGGGGGAAAAAAAAGGTTCAACAAGTATATGATTTGTTTGCTGGACTCACTTTGACATTGCTTGTTTGGGCAAAGGTTATGTGTGGGAATATGGCTAAAATAAGTCCATTAAAGACAATGAATTGTCCCATCTCTGTGATCCTCTCAACATTGTGAATTAGAAAAAAATAAGCAGCATTTGGGAGCACACTAAAAGATTAAGTAGCAGTAAAAAATGTTTCGTCACTATTCAAGCAAAACTTCAAAGTCTTTAAAATGATAAGTTGATAGGAGAAGAAGAAACATTAACATCATAACACAATTCTGTATAAATGTTTTTCCAAGTAATTTTGAACCATTTATTCAGGTTTCACACAATGTAAAGGTCAGATGTGTCACTCTCTGAGGACATGCTGTACACACTGTAAGTGACGTGTCAGAAGGAGCTAACGCTACTCTTACTCTACTTACTCTAGTCGCTGGAGTATATACTGGCTCATACTGGGGACCCAGTGGAAACCCACACAGACACGAGGAAAACATGCAAACTCCACACAGTCTGGGATATGAAGCCAGGACCTACTTGCTTTGAGGTGACAATGCCACACTATTTGGTGATTCAATGAAGAAAATCTGCGCTTTCATATAATTAATATTGTTGCTGTCTAGAGAAAACAATGTATCTCCATTGTTCTACATCATTCTTACATCACTTAACATTAAGTGAAAATTCCATGGTGAATGAACGTATTAAAATGCTCCAAAATGACTTGGAATATTCAACAAAGTGGAAGCAGCAAGGCTTCTACAGTTGTCATGTTTCTGGATCAGTGAAAAAAAGATCAGCCTATTTAAGAAGTGTTTCACAGCCCAAGCTGTGCGCTGTGGTATAATCCATGTTGCATTGTAACGTTTGCTCATGTTTGGGTTCAGGGAGCTATTGTTGTGATAATCAGCCATCTCCCGCTGGCCCTCTGCCTCCACAGAGGACACACACACACACACACACACACACAAACACACACACTCAAGCCTGCACTTCCACGCAACTGAGCTCATTTGTTAACCATTTGTACAGTGAGGCTGGAGTTTTCAAACTCAGGCTGAGAGCGATACGTTTCAAAGGGCATTCTTGATGGGAAGGATGCTCTCTCCTTGAAGCGCTTGAAAGCAGTTTTACTGTCAAGGAACGAAGGGGAAAAAAAGGCGAGAGAATCCAGAATCACAGCAGGGGCGGCTGCCGAAGCTGAGCTAAGATATCCTGAAAGAAATTGGAATCCCCGGGTTTGGAGTGTGGGACGCACATGCGCATGCACAGGGGGGGGCAGTGTAGCGACGTGATGCTCCAAAGTTTCTTATCATATCAGACCTTTACCTTCATCCTTCATCAGGACCCGCAATGAATGCCATACCCCGCTGAGTAAGACTGAAAATATCATCTAGCCGCATGATGTGCCTTATGGAAAGCCAAAAAATATACATTCCCTTCAAAGTCTACCTGTACGCTTTGTGTTTCAGCGTTTGATTGTGATACATGTACTCAGACACATGTTTAAGGCAGAGTTCCTAAAGGTGATCAGAGGAGAGGGCTGAGATTTGAACAGGAAAATCCAGTGCGGTGCTTTCAAGCCTCAACTAAAAAACTAGTTGTGAAATGTGCTTCTCTGACTAGAAAGTGACTTCCATCGGGCCACATTTGTGTATGGCCTGCTGCTAAGTGAGGTGGAAGAGAACGAGCGAGCGAGCGAGAGAGAGAGAGAGAGAGAGAGAGAGAGAGAGAGAGTCTGAGAAGTTACAAAAAATTATATCCTCGCGCATGGTTGCCCCAGCCATTACTGTCAGGCAAGCTATAATTTTCAATCTGGCCAAGAGATGAAGATCTGTATTCCCATTGATTTGCCAATACTGTTGCGGGAGACACATTGATCTTTGCCTTTTATGACAAACATATTATTTCAAAACCTCATGGAGGAATTTTCTGACTGAGACATGTAAAAAATAACCATTCCTACACTGAAATCTTCATGAATGTGTGACCATGTACCAACTCCGATGATCAAAAATCTGTAATCTATGGTGTCTATTCAGATATATTTCTGGGTCAATATCAATAACTGATCATTAAGAGCATGCTGTGGTCCATATTTCTACCTTATACCTTTAACCTTTTTTTGCACTCAAAACCCTGGGTAGTCCAGGACTTTCATACTTTTCATAATAAATCGATTGCTAAATCATTTGAAACCATATAAACCATAAGAATATTTTTGACAAAGCTGAGGTAAGGCATTATCCTTGCCCAATTACTCGTATTAGTATAGCTGTGCATGTGCTAGTACAGAAACAAGGACTATTTTCTTTCCATTTTGGGAACATATGGGATAAAACCCCAGTTCTGGTTAATAATGAACACAGGTAACAGCACGAAGAGGACGAGGAGAAGTGAAAATAAAATGATCCATTAAGTACAACTGAGTGGAAGACATTTTTTTTATTGCCCAGAAATCAAACAACAGCTCAATCTACCAAAAAAAAACAAACAAAAAAAACAACAATTTACAGTTGAAACTCTACAAAGCAGACGCTGCGGGTTCAATGAAGTCTGAGGCTTATAGGAGCAAAAAAAGCCATGAGCTCCCATGAGCTCTCATGTTAAAGATGACATTTTGTTATACATTTTCAAAATTTTTGGATATTCAAAAAAAATTGAATATCCAAAAATAAGTCCTTTTCATTGTAAGTCCAGTATAGGGGTAATATTAATTAAATCATCTCACTTAAGTGATGCAGTGCCCACCTGTATTCATGGATCACCCCTGTTTGTGATGAGTGTTATAGAATCAGTATATTCAGTTATAGATGAGTATATTCAGCCGTTTCTTCTTTTCATAACAAATTTTCTCCCGGCAAACAGCCAGAGTGTGTATGTGTGTGTCCGTGCATCCCTGTGTGTATATTAAAGCTGGAGGGGGGGTGTGCGTGGGGGGGTGTGGGGGGGTACTTGGTTCTGACATTTTGAATGATTCATCTCAGAGTCAATATACCTGTCCTGGGTGTAAATTGGTCTTTTGGGGGCTCCCCCATCATTTAGGCATGACTCTCACCCTCGGGTCAAACGGCGGCATGAGCCCTTAGCCTTTTAATAAAACATTGTGCAATGTTCACACATTACCGCCAAGAGCAGAGACTGCTGCTGCTGCTGCTGCTGCTGGAGGCCAGGCCAGCAGGAGCACACTGGGAGCAGCAAATAGAAAAGCCCCCCCACCCCCAAAATAAAACAATGGCTGGCTATTGGCCTTTGTCTGGTCTAGCAAAATGAAATATAGTAATACAACAGTGTCTCCCCAGAAGTGAACAGAGACTCAGTCTTTCAGGGGTTTCGATTAAATAAAGGTGGACGGAAGCCATTTCCACACTTCAGTAATGCTCCCAGTCGCCCCTGAGTAACATGGCTAAGATCTTTTTGTGGGTTTGTATTGATTTTATATGCTCAATCCTCCCATGATGTCCTTTGTCATTTTACCTAGTGCTACTCAAGGTATAAAATATAAAAAAATATTGTGTAGCTAAGTAGTATTTTTTATTTAATCTTTCGACTTTAAATCACTCATAGTTACACATATTCTGCATTGCACATATTTT
The DNA here is from genome assembly GCA_037577275.1 of Bryconaethiops microstoma. Classification (NCBI taxonomy): domain Eukaryota; kingdom Metazoa; phylum Chordata; class Actinopteri; order Characiformes; family Alestidae; genus Bryconaethiops; species Bryconaethiops microstoma. The sequence continues at coordinate 36,018,168 of JBBJLS010000001.1, read as the reverse complement.
TAAATGTTCAGAGTATAACCAAAAAATATAGGTGTATGCTAAAGTTTGAGCATGCCTCATCCAATCAAGTGAACACTGTGAACCCAAAGTGTCCCAAACACTGTACCATATAACAAGATACAATAAATCATAATATTGTACTATATCTCTGATGCCAGCTGACTGACGGGCGCTGCTCTGACAGTCTTCATCTGATTCATTTTCACGACTGTAATGTGGATGCTAACAGGCTAACCTGCTAATGAACGCTTTACCTCACTGTCTTGGGGGGAAAGAAAGGAAACAAAAAACATTTAAAAATTAAAATCAGGTGTTCAACAAATAAATGAATTCTATTCTAGAAATGAACGCAAATACAAAAAGAGTTTTGATGAAATCTGTCTTGCACGATGGGCGTCAGCGACATCTGACGGGTTTCTGTAGATGTGATATCTATAAATACTGGAAAAAATAAGGAGTGTAAACTGCGTGGACGGCTAGGTGTCAGTTAAGGTGATTTGGGGTGTGGTCATACATCACAAAAGTGATGGTCATCACATCACAATAGTCAGACAAAAAGGTTTCTGAAATGACTTAAACTGCTTATTAGAATGATGTGTTTCTCCTCATTGCACCTCTCCTGAGCAATTGCTTTCCTTTGAATCTGTGAAAAAGTTCCACAACACTGACATGTTTACTCTTCTGGATTGAAATGCCAAGTGATCAATAATTACTGGCAGTAATTGCTACATCAAACCAAATCATAATAATCGCATAATTGCATTTCATTAGGAACCAATCTGACTGCTAGGACCAACATATCACACCGTCTTAAATGCTGCACAGGGTTAGTTCACCTCGAGTCGCCACGCACAGGCTCTGGGCTGTTCAGTGCGAGCTCCTGCATACATGAAGATTCAAAGAAAACAGCCCCTCTGTGTTGACGAGCCACTCTGTCTGCTGCTTCGTTTCATCTGCGCTTTATGACAGCTAAACGCTGTTCAAAGAAACTTCCCCTGGGTAGGGCTGGGTAGCCCCACTTTCTTTCAAATGCTAATCCGCCTCTGCTTATTGTTTTCTTTCAGTATTCATGCTCTTCTTGTAAGGGAACATACATGCCGGTGTACTTGAGTTGCTACAGACTTAGGTTAAAAAAAAAAAAAAAAGATCCATTCACTTTATAATGTGGATTTACATCAGGGCTTTAGAGGTGAACATTCACCAGAACACCCCTTATCCTGTAATAAACGTCCAACCTGGAGCACAAGAAGTCGTCACTGTCGTAACAAAACCTCGTCTCTTCAAAATAAGAGCTTTAAAGGAGAAGGAAGACCATTCTCACTTTTGATGTACTCTAATTCAAACACATTGTGTAAGGGGCAGCTTGTATTTTCGTAGTGACATAACATACATAACCTACTGCTACAAGTGGTCAGAAAAATAGTGTTTCTTACCAGTGATGTTGAAGGTGGTGTCATTCCCATGGTAAACGACTTTACTCTCCTTGTAGAGGATGTAGTGGGTGATGATGCCATTGGGCTTTAGAGGGGGATCCCAAGATACTGAAAGGGAGTTTGGGTACGGAAGTGCACGAGGCGGGAGGACCTCCGCGGGAGCTGTGAAACAAGCAATATGAAATTAACACACCACTGGAAGACTCGGAAGAATTATTTGTAGGGACTTTTAAGGATGTGGATAGCTGTTTTATCATCCCACTAACAAAGTGAAATAAAACGTATGCATACCTCTGGTCAAACGACACGTTTTGTTGATTTATTCTAGTGATTATAGTGAAATAAACAGGAACTGTGGATTACAAAAGTGCTTTCTCAGTAAAGGATGCAGATTTAAAATCAGCACACACTCCCTACACGCAACACACTTCTGTGCGTTTTAATTCACAGTTACTGTTATGTAGATGAATTCACCCAATAAAAAGCTTTGGCAAATTTACAGTAGGTTTAAATGTCAGGTTTGTCGACTATGGAGAATGTGTACTTATTTTCACAAAGTAACAAAACATGTTTCTTGACTAGGGGTTTAGAAAGTTTACCTCAATGGCTTTAGCCAAAACATTGTCTTAAATAGTAGGAATAATGTGGCATGGGGCTGGTGCTATGCAAAATTCTCTGTGCTGTTTTCTGTCATTTACCTCTTATTTTCTTACTAGTAACCACTTCGTTATAACTACACATTCACTGATGAAATTTCGAGATGAACATGATTTTCATAATCCTAAAATACACAAATCCAGACGCATCTACAGACATATTTAATTAGGCTGTACACAGCACTGCAGAGAACTTTCACATCAAAAAAGTCAGGCGCCTGCACTTCACGTGTTAGCCTGGTGTGACACTGGGTAACTTAAATAGAACACATTTTCAGCAAGAATAAGATATCTTAAGAATAACATAGCTCCATCAAATAGGGAAACCAATGTTCAAAGTTCTGTAGAGCAGAATCGATACAGTAATTTCACTTTTTGTAATCAAGTCCACATCAAATTGATTTTTTCACTCTACAATGACCCCTAATGTCATACTATCTCTTAAACAAGGTAATTTAGCCCAACTTAGATTAATGCACGACCTGAAAAAGCTGCGCGCATATTTCACTCTACCCATAGCCTGCCAAAAAAAGGAAAAAAAAGATGCTTCAAACTATTTAAACCACCAGGCAGAACTGAGCTACTTTTATTTGCAAATGAGTCTGGAGACAGAGAAAATAATTGCTGCTGACAATTAATCTGTCTTTATTCCTGCTGTTTCATGTAGGAGAGAGAGGTTCAGTCAATGGACATGACACTT
>JBBJLS010000001.1:36005379-36010379 GCA_037577275.1 Bryconaethiops microstoma | reverse complement strand
AAGAAGAAAGAAAAAGACAGATCGAGAGAGTGTGCGTGTGAGAGCGAGCGTGTGTGTGAGAGAGAGAGAGAAAGTGAGAGTGAGAGAGAGAGAGAGAGAGAGAGAGAGAGAGAAAGAGAGCGTGTCAGGCCAAAGAAAAGCAGCGCACATATTCTTCACTTTTAATAGACACAGTAAATCATATCCAACCATTAGCATAAATACAATTTATTAGAGTTGTAACTTTTTCAGCGCTGATTTAATACGACTGTACATCCACCGTTCATTCCGGGCTATATTTCAAAACCACCCGGCAATGGACTCTTTCACCACAGGACTTACCTTTCACAAAGAGGTGTAATAAACAGTCACACCAATGCAGAACAAGCAGCGTATGCAATGTATACAACAACTCATATTTCAGACAGCTCGTTTTTAATCTAGGTAAAATATGGGGCAGGGTAGAAACGATTATTCGTTTATGGTTTTCATGTACACACATCAATAAACAATTAAAGTGTATATATTTGAGACTGAGAAACCATAAAAGCAGAATACTGGACAAAATAAATCAATGTTCAGCCAAATAAATTAGCAACAGATTTGATCAAGAAACCTACAAAAAGTTCCAAAACGAGTACGCATGAAGCCAAACCCATGAAGCTATTCCTTCAGAACTGTGGGTCTGGGTGGGGGCTCAGAAAAGGAAACGAGGTATGTGTGTTAAATGACCACATTACGAAATGTATTCACAGATGCGCTCCGTTCACTGGTTTGATGGTAGATCCTGATTGGACTTTTTTTGGTGTTATTCTTACTTTTACACTAGCAGACCGCAAGCCACTAACATAGCTACAGACCTGTCTGATGCAGGTGTGTTTGCTGGAAGAAACAAGAAGGGACGGGAGGCCTCCAACCATACAACTGGTGCAGTCATTGTTTGCTGCTTTAGTTTTCCAGCAGAAATCGAACTGTGTGAGATAAAGAGCTTTCAAAACTTTGAACAATTTCTAATATTTACGTCAGTCCTAGAGTAAGACACACTTCAGTGTTTACATTCCCACTTCAGTTCAAGAACAGCTGGCTAATGATCAGCTGGATCAAGTGTGATGGGAGCAGGGAAAACACTCAAATGTGCAGGGCAGGTGGTTCTCCAGGACCGGTTTAGGAGCCACATTTATTTATAAGCTGTCACCAGGCTGACATAGCAATGCGGCTGAATTTGAAGGGTCCTATAATAATAATAATAATAATAATAATAATAATAATAATAATAATAATAATAATAATAGCGGCATTGTGACACCCTTAACTGGAAGTAAATGTGGGGTTAAGAAAGGTTTAGGCTTAGGTTTTAAGGTGAGGTCAAGGCTGGGGGTTAGGTAAACTACCAGGTTTGGGGTTAGGTTTAGTTTTTCGATTTTAGGATTAGGTTAAGGTTAAAGGTTAGGATTAGGTGATGAATGTTAGTGATTAATAGGAATCGTCCAAACCCCCTTAGCATTGCTAAATGACACTACTGTGTCTAGGCGGCTCTGACAAATCATTAAAACATTAATTTAGACACACTTACGATGCAGAAACGTGCTTTATATACTAATTTACTGGATGAAGGACATTTAATAAAACTTTTCTATTTCTTATTCTGATTGGTGAAGAAAAACCTCTTGACAGTTTTCTCCAATATAGTCGTGTTCACATCTGAAATTATTCTTTATTCGACAGTTAAGAATAAATTCAGGAGGAAGCCTTTATCCAAATCCTTAAACAGACTAAGGAAATATGTTGACAGCAGGGTTAAATGGTTTTGAATACATTTCCAAACTAAACAGGCTCACAAACAAACTTGGCTTACAATAAAAGAACTAGATATTCTTCATCATTAAACTTCTATACTCACTTTTTAAAGCCCATCTAATACACTTATATGTACAGACTACAAAACCGAGGTTCACATTCCAAAAGTGCAAAACATCAAATTTGCTGAACGTGTGGAAATGTGCCTCTTTAGTTAGTCGAGCCTCTCTCGCTCTCGCTCTCGCTTCTCCCCAGCCATTCATCTCCTCTACACAAGCCCTTCATTTTTAAGGAGGTAGCATTTGCGATGTGCGCCCTTACCCTGAGCTACACGATAAGCTATCGCTAAGCACCATCTCATCTCCTTGACTGTTACATATAATGCACTGATAAGAAGGAAATGGGCTGCGCTGAAAACTATGACACAAACAAATCTCAGTACAGAGCTAGAGAGAGAGACACTCTGTGTAAATATGTGGAAGTGTGTGTACCCGTCTCTCGACTGCGTCCTCGTTGCCACGGTCCAGCTGTCCATCCTCCTTCTCCAGATGCCATCACTCTGTACAAGTATTCTGTTTAGAAATAAAGCTCCTTTAATTTCAGACATGATAAAACAGGATTGCTGTATTAACACAGAGATACAGAGCTGAACACTGTTTTAGCACAGTTAACGGACATTTTAAAGCAAAATGTTGAAACACCCACTGTTAACAGTGATGGGCCGATCCACGTTTTCCAGTTCCGATCCGATTCCGATATGCGACTGTCGATTCCGATATAATACATCTTTTTACTTTAATATTAGCATTATTTTTGTTGAAATTGTGCTCTTTGTTAGTAAGGTTACATCACAGCATAAATAAACTACTAAGCAAAAAATATACACAAATACACTGAATTTAAAGGCTTTCCAATGGAATTTATTTATGTCACACTTCCCAAAAAAGGTAGCAGCAACAACTTTAGAATTTTGTAAATATCAAAAACACAACAATCTTGGCTGAATCATCTAAATAGTTCAAGTATTATGTCCATTTTAGCAGCAACAACTGTGTAAAAAATAAAGTGCAAAACTAATAGATTTTAAATAATGTGAATTCGGAGACACGACATAGGCAGAGTGTAATCTTACCGCTTCTGTATTTAAGGTGGACCGGCCGAGTTATGAGATGCCCAACTTTAGCCTCGTCGTGTTGTGAGAGACAGAGAGAGGGGGAGAGGGCAAAAACAGACAACAAAACACACAAATAGCCTCTGAAAGAAACCCAAAGAGGTGTTGAGGGAGAGCTAAGAGTCTTTTCTGATATTCCTGTCGCTTCTGGGTTGTCTGCTGTAAATTTGTTGCATTTTTGGAAAACGTCACCGAGCGTCTGCTGTAAACTGCTGCCTGGTGTCTTTTTCCGTTTGCTAGAATAAATTCAGGGTACTCTTTGTCGTGAAATCTTTGCACACACTTGATTAAATTTGTTGTATTGTACGACGCAGCCGTACTTCCACCCCTCGGCACGCTGGCTCTACGCACATTGCAAGCAGCCGTCTTGCCTTACGACGTTTCCAAACTAAAGTGTCTCCAAACGAGCGACGTTTTGTTTAAAACAGCGGCTAATGTTATTTGCTCGCTCAGACTGAAGTTGCCGCAGGTTTATGGTGTGGAATAAGGAGCGGAGACGCATCTCATATTACATTGTGTCGAGTTTACGGTCCAGCACAAGCTGCGAACTGGAATATATAGATCGGGCCTGTCCGACCGATATCCGATGACGGATCGGGCCCATCTCTAGTGTTTTTGCTCTTTCAGGTAAAGCACTTTGCAAAATCAGATGTTGTAGGTTAACCCTGTTTTGGTCCTGAATGCACCCACCCACCCACCCACCCACCCGACACACACAGACACAAACTCTCATGCCCTCATCCCTCTTTCCGGCTCAAGTATACAAAAGAATTCTGCCTCTTTGCCGATAAGTTTCCTCTATCGACCTCTATCCCTGAAAACTTCTTCATATCCACTATCCTTCCTCTAAGTCCACTTATATCAAGGGCACACTATCCCACAGTTAATCACAAAAGCAATTTTTGGGGTCTTTGCGGGGACGACAAATCTTGTAAACCTCTAAACCCGAGGTCAAATCCGTCTGATTCTCTCAAGGCTAGGGAAACATTTTCACACACACATACAGAAATACACACACACACACACACACAACACCTCTTCCAGCTTGACACCTCCAAAGAGCTTGTCCAATTACGGTGGCTGCTGAAGGAGAGGCGCCGGGCTGGAGGGTTTAAACCTCTAGCCTGGGTGGGATTTCTGTGCTCAGACTCAATCTGTCCTGTGTTTCCCTGGAGTGCTCTTTCCTTCTGAAGGCCATTTCTCCTCTTACCATCCATCACACATAGGGTGACAGTGCCAATCTTGCCGGCTCCACTCTGCGCCTCGCTGCGCCATCCCATAGACCCACTCACAGCGTCTCCTCGCGCTGGACACAAAATGTCCACCTGAACATCGACACACACTGCCGGAGACAAAGCAGACAGCTTTATCTCGGCGCCTGGAATGAAATATTTATCGCTAACCTTCTGCACTTCCCCACATAGCTTTCACTTCCAGAGAGGTGTCACGGATTTAAGGCTAATGTCAAATGGCACACTCCATTAAAATAGTGCACTGAGTTTACTCGATCTAAATGTCTAAATCTGCCTTGAGATTTGATCACCAATGACCATAGGAAGAATCCTTCATTCATCAAATTCATTCTCAATGCTGCAGAACAGGGGTTCCCAAAGTTCATGTCAGGACTTACGCACAGATGCAATGTTCGCCCTGAGACCCTCTAAATACTTTATGAAGTGAAATAAGACATAAACTTATCAGAAAGGTTCTTAGGTCTTTAAGCATCAAGAAGCGCATTGGCATAAAATATATAACAACACAAAATGAAAATATAAAATGAATATTCATCTATTATTTGAGCTGCTTATCTTGAACAGTGGTCACAGGGTGAAAGGTGGAGAAACACTCTGGACAGGTTCCCCCGTCCATCACAGGGCAGATACACTCACACAGTCACAGTCTTTGGACTGTGGGGGAAAATTGAAGTACCCGTCAGAAACTCAGAGTTGGAGGATCATTTATGGCATTTAGCAGATGCTTTTATCCAAAGCGACTTCCATTCCCTAACTACAGGGGACAGTCTCCCTAGAGCAACTTGGGGTTAAGGGTCTTG
>JBBJLS010000001.1:35982109-36002414 GCA_037577275.1 Bryconaethiops microstoma | reverse complement strand
TATATATAATTCCCCCCAGAGAATGTGGCCAGAAGCGGGCTATCTGTGCAGTTTGCAAAATATCCAGTGGGTCCAAATATCCAGTGGGTTCTACAAGCCCAGAGAAGATAATGTCATAACCTTAGAGTCATGGGCAGAGAGAGCGAGGCACACACACACACACACACACACACACTCACGCACACACTCACGCACACACTCACGCACGCACTCACGCACACACACATACACGCTAGTGCGAGAGGGTGCTCAGCGCAGTGGTTCAGAAAGCATCGCTCTTCTCTGCCAGTCTTAATTGAAATGCAAGTTCAGGAGAGGGAGCAGCTCCTGTAGTCTAATTATTCTAATCACACAATGAATGGCAAAGATTAACCTTGATAATTCCTCTGCTTGGAAATCTGCAAAAGCCAGGGCTTTAGAGGCATTGACGAGGAGGAGTGTAAGGGGCTAGCCTATGAATATGATAGGTGTGTGTGTGCATGTGTGTATGTGTGTGTATGTGTGCGCCATTACCACTGTATTGATCGTCCACAATGATTGTTCCCACGGCCTGCTTTCTGGTAGCAATCAGGCGGTGCCACTGGTTGTCGTTATACCTCCTCCCTCCATCGTTCTGTGGACTGATGGCCACAGCTGAGGCCTAACATCAAACACTTGGGGTTAATCGCACACCAATCGCCCCGCTGCTGCCAACACCTCTACGCAACAGGCCCGAGGATTTCTGGAGCTTAGTCCATTAGAGCAAGACTCACCACAGTGTTCTTCAAAGCCAATGCAGCTCAGTAAGTATTAAGATCTAATTTTTTTTAACTAATACTGACACTGATTTTAAGGATCAGAAATTTCAGGTAAATTGTTACATGATCAATTATATCAACCCCAACAGTTTTAGTTGAGCAGTGTTTTACTGACTGATATGAATATCGGCTGTCATATTGTAACTCCAAACAGGGTTTGGTTAATTAGCCCTTATTTCTCATATCTCTGGTCGTGGTGTAACTTCTTATCCTCATGCAGTAGTAAAAAGTCCGTTGTTACTATACTGTAAAAAGTGGAACACTGTGTTTTTGTGGTTTGAACTGATGCAAAATATTGCTTTTGATATCAAGTAAAACTGCATAACTGTCTTTTTAATGTACATCTATATCAGTATAATTTTTACTCAATTGTTGCTGAAACTGAACGCTCAATTACATTTCTAAGAGAATCCACATCCCTAATTTACTCCTCAGTCATTTTCATAGTCCTTGAGACTAGAAGATTTCTCTATTTTTTCATTCCCCTTGATAGATGAATTTCTATGCATTTATGTTATTTTTACATATAAACATAATATAAAGCTGGCCATAAATGATGCTAATTCAGACCTGCGGAAACAGCACAGTCACTACACAGGGCACATCAAAGCAAAACACAGGTCGTGTTGAAAAGCAGTTTAAGGGCGTACATCATTGAAAACTGAAATTCCCTCACTCCCCCCATATTTAAAAAAAATACCATTCCAAAAATACCATTCACTTTTCATTGGTTTTGTGAGGTCACAAAAACAGTGTTTACGCTTATGAATACGCATTTACAAACATCCACCTATTCATGATGACATTACAAGCTGTGTTTCAGCCTGGGCTGTTTTCGGGGTAATATGGGGCAGCCAATCATATCAGAGGTCATTTACCCAAACATAAACACACACGCATACAATGTTTTTTTGACTTTCACTTAATATTTTTGGCTTCATGTTTATAATATCGATCATTTCGTTGGGCCTGAGTATGTATAACATTTCACCTTTGAAAGCTGGAGGCACCAGAACTTCATCTAACAAGCTGCAGCAGCTTTCTCCTTGGCGCAAAGTTGGTGGGTTGAACCTTGCAAAAAACTCCAATGACACAGGAGTTGCTTTTTTGGTGGACAGTAACTTCCCAGTTTCCTTCCTAGCAACATCTCCCTCCCTGAGGTGCGCAGTGAATTCTGCCTGGAGATTGGACGCTCCACACAGGCTGTAAATTAGAGGCTCTGGCATCATCGGCATTAAGATGGAGGTTATTATATCGCTAAAATATGACATCACTCCAGCTGGCACATTTAGTGGCCGCAGTGTAGCGCTCCGCAGCGAACGCGGCGAGACACAAAGTATCGTGTCCCTGCCTGGTGATGAAGATTTAATAATGGAATCAATATATGTATGGATGCCAGGAGCCACGATATGTTTACTGCAGAAAGAAGACGGCATTAAGTATCAGCCCGTGGAGGCGCAACACGCTGTCTCTATACTCCCAACTCTCTGAAAGGAAGCCTTCAAAAGGGCTTTCTGACTATCAGAGATCAATTCTGTCACTGTGCCAAGAAGCTCTTCCAAGTGGAACTCTTTTCTCAGGTCACGGTTACTGTTCTGATGCTCAGCACCGGACGACAAAGGTGGAGATTTTTCAAAGACAGGACTTGTCTGTCCTCTTGATCTTTGGTGGGGAAAATGAAGGAACATGAAGGTCTGGTTTGATTGATATAAGCTTTCAGCAACTTCTTATTGTTGACATTTCACATTTCAAACACCTGAACCTCACTAATCAGGTATATACTAATTAACATATGAACCTCACTAATCAGGTATCAACTATTAGTAGGCTGGCAGTTGGCCAGTTTTGTGTGTTGTAAGAAAGAAGAATCATTCAATATTTTCTGCAGTTGCAATTTTAGGACATTCCGTCTGATTTTGCTGGTGTGTTTAGATTTATTGTAATGAGGCTCCCAAGTAGTGCAACTGCAAATGTTATCATTCTGAGATCATGAGTTTAATCCTTGGGGATGCCACAAACATCCGTGGCAGAATACCAAGAAAGCACAATTGGCTTTCTTGCTCTTTCTGGGTGGATGGCTCTCTCTCTCCCCCCAGTATAATGCTGCCCAGCATGGGCATGCGTTTGTTAATAATGGAATCGGCAGCTGGCTTTTTTCTCCAAATGTGTTGAACTGTTCAATAAAGTTGCATTAGTGGAAGTCCAAAAAGAGGGGGTGGCAGTCGCAAGTGCTATTGTTCACTCTGGTATCCTGGTAATGACTGGGGAGTCCTAGCTAGTGAGTGGAATTGGACACAACTAAACTGGAAGAAAAACTGGGAAAAAATCCTGCCACAGGAAAAGAAATATATTTATTGAAATTTGAAGTTTTTTCCCCACTGTTTTAATGTTTTGTGTGGTGTGGTGTACAAAAAAGAGTCGCCCTGGAGTCCATAACAAGAACACTATCCCTGCTACTAACTGTATGAATTACTTCACATCACTAACAACATTAATAGGCTTAAATCAATTAAATATAATTTAAAGAATTCAGTGCTATATTCAAAACATCATTAAATCTTCAGTAGGTCCCAAAGATAATAAACAAACTTCTGAACTGAACTTCAGTTTCTGTAAAACATTCATTTCCAGACTTTTTTCTTATATCCACGCCATTATTTCCTCTTAAGCTTCGTTTAGGCTTTTGTGAATATGTGGTATCATTGCAGAACCCAGCATGCATTGGTTAATAGCCCTTGAATTTGTTTAAGACTAAATGCATGCCTTCAATGGTGTTAATTCTGCTAATCATGCCCCTGGGCCTTGGAGAAGCTTTCTTCACTGGGTGTGCTGTGCACCCTCCAATATCTTCCAGTTCCCCAATAAGGAGACGACAGGAAAAAAAAAAGCAAAACTGGCATCATTTGCAACAGCTTTTACAGGAACTAAATACTCTTTCATGAGACAGCGTTTTATAAACTGCTCATTAATTTCATCATTAGAAAGAGTGCGTGGGGAAGCATACCAGTTTCCTGTGTCACGCCCAATTAGCGTCCCATGGTGCTAATCCCATTAGAATTGTTGAATTCGTTAATGGGGGAACTAATAGGCACGCTATCAGGGGACATTAATTGGGCATGACACCACTTTTAGTTATAATTATCAAACTACCCCCGACAAAATATGTTTATGAATGCAAAAGCGGCGAGATTCGGAGGTGGTGAATATTGGTGGGGAGAGTTCGGCGGTGGTCCCGTGGACACTAATGCAGAAATCATCTTTCATGATGGCTTTCATCATCAGAGCGACAGGCTCGAGTCGACGAGGTGGCATTGTACTGTGACATAATTAGCATGCTACCGCCGTTGCCTTACCCGTGACTGCGGGTAACGAGTTAATTGGCCTCCAATTCAAACACTGTTTTAGTTTGAAAGTTTTCAGCAGAATAAAAGGCAGTAGACAGAGTTTCATGGGATCAAAAACTAATTATTTCCCTCTTAAAAAACAATATTGGTTTTGGGCTTCCCAAGGGAATCAAAAATGTTTGCCATGCTAGCTTTCTTCCCTTGTATTGACCCATATAAGTAGCATCAGCCCCAGCTACATTCGGGCTAAAATTCCTCCATTACAAGAACACTACAGCTGAGCCTGTGCCAAAATTAAAATCAAATAATCTGAACAGTGAGTCAGTGAGATAATTTAGAGAGGCCTTGAAGGAATTTACACCAACATTCAACCCAGTTTGACTCTAAAAATGAATTGAAATGTATAATTAACTGTAGGCTCAAAAACCTGACCATGAGCCACATATCCAAAATCCTCGGCTGGTTCTGGAGGTGTGTGGACAGCCTTTGGTTTCTGATGACCATATGCAATTGCGTCCTACCTGAGGGTCGAAGAGGAAGTAGGGCCGGCCGCTGCGCATCTGGAGAGCCACGTATTCCTCCTGCTCTCCTGAGGCTAGAGCACAAAGGATAAGCCCATCCTCAGCTCGTGTGCGGAAACTCATCTGAAGACCTGCTCAGAGACACGGTGCAAGCACAAAAATACTTTCTGAGTTAGCCACCATTAAACGCCTCATTACTGGTCAGTGTCTCTTGGATAGACACTTTTTGGTGGAACATCACTCGTAACCTGAGAATTACTGAAGTGGGCCAAAACTAGTAAAAAAAAAAACAAAAACGTTACTTCAAAATAATAATTATACTAATTACAAGACATAATTACAATAATTCTAATAACAGGATGAACTAATGTATGCAAAGCCCTCTCACACAGTTGCACACAATAGTTCTTAAATTCAATTCAAAAGTTTAACTACTAGACTGACCGACTCAGCAATAAAACTGAGCATGGCTAGTTTTAAAGGCACTCTAATAAAACTTTCCTAAATAAAGAGTGGCATAAATAAAACGTCAAAAGGTCAAAACTATACATCAGACATCAGAGAAAAGAATAAAATGCAAGTATGTGACCACACTACAATTTAACAGAGGTGTGAGGGTGTACACTGAAGTGAGTAAAAATACAACACTGCTCCTGATACAGTGTGACTGCGATGTGAATGGCTGTTGGTTCACTTTGTTGGTGTACAGTTAAATGCTGTAGACAGCATGCAACCACACCAATTTTGTTACACATCCTCCAGGCTTTTATCAGTGTTCTGACAGTGTAAAGAGCAGCTGGCATGTTTAAATTGGGTCAAAAAAATGAAAAGACGACGACGACAAGGTTTTGCCTCCAACGGCAACGACATGTTAATGTCCGTTTCAAGGTTGGAATACGGTTTACAAGCTAAAAACATTCATCATAATGTGTGTTCCTGTTAGCTTAGCACTAACACAGAATACCACAGTAGTGTAATCAGAAATGAGCAGTATCATAGTATAAGTGTGCTTTATGCTTGGTTTTAAGATTTATGGCCTGAACAGAAGGCCTAGCGCTAAGAGTCACATTGGCCATTGCCATCACTGCTGACTTGAGGATGAACCAAATATCCAAATAATAATGGGTCGATAACAGTCAGACCCATGGTGAATGAGGTAGAGGATGGCTGGAAGATTGTGCACTATGAGGTACAATTTGCAATTGTACATGAATCAAGTGAGCCACTGAGAGAAAGACCAGAAAAAAGTAGGTGTTTCTAATGAAGTTGTTGTGAATGCATGAACGCATGAAACATGAAAGAGCAAAGTTACTTGATCCATCGACACACGAGAAACACAATATATAAGACCCAGAGGTGTCAGAAAGAAAGGGCGGATGAGACTTAAGCAGAGAGGGAGAGAGCAAGTAAGCCCGCATTCAGAACATTGAGGAGTCCCACAGTGTTCCAAACGATCTGATCTCTCCAGACTCTCTTCTCACAGAAGTGCTTTCTTTACATTCCCTCCAGCTCTGCTCTTAATAAAACCCTCCACCATCTGACCTTAAATCAGACATAAAAACACCTTTGAAGTAATATCCCTCTTCAATGTGGTTAATTAATATGTTGAGGGCTCCGAGTCCAAACGCACTCAAATGCAGACTATACAGATTAAACAGATTCTACTTAATCTATCATTCGCTCTCAAGTGGGTTGAAGTAGTTGCAAGTCTGACTGACCTCATGTAAAAGCATCAGGATATTTCTTTGAGCTTCAGACTGATGCCCGGATTACGCCTTTGGATCATAAAACTTGCTTCACTTTTTTTTTGACGCATGAAACGACTAAATCACAAGTGTATGAAAAAGTGAACAAAAATCCAAATACCTGTGAGCAAAACAGTAATATTGAGATGATACTGCAACAAATTCCCAGACAACAGGGATCAGGACAAATAATTAAATATTGACCCATACCCTGATATACATTTCTTTTACTTTATTTACTTCCCCCAGGTTCACTGATGACATTTGTGTAGGTTTTTGTAAAAAGAAAAAAAAAGGCATTATTATTTAATCTCGCTTTATCCTTAAGAATATTGTAAAGTGTATTTCTTTGCTGGTAGGACTGTTATATGTAAATGACCTCTGTTCGGACTGGCTGCCCTGTATTGTGACTCATTCAAAAAGCAGGCGGAGCTGAAACACGCCTTTAGCGTGAAGGGGCGGGGCTAAACCGCTGTAAGCTGATGGATGGATATATGTAAACGTGTTTGCTTTCATGACTTTACGAAAGCAGTGAATTCAAATCTTTTTTTCAGCTTAATTTCCATATGTACTGTAGTATAGTATAGTTTTATGTACTATATAAAACTCATTTCAAAAAAGCTAAGGAAACTGTGTGTCTGAGGCTGAGGCAAAGATTGAGGAGGGTTCTGGATTTAAAAGACTTTTTGATTAGATATTTTACTTCAGAAAATAAAACTCTGGAAACAATAAGAGACCACTGCAGTTTATTTTTAAATCAGCATCTCTGTGAGTATGACAACCATTCCATGTCAGTGTCTGTTAAATTCCTACACAAGCACCTCATTCTGCTTTATGAGGTACTGATTAGTGATCACCTGAATCACATCTTATTTAATGAGGAAAAGTATAAAAACACTGCTGTAATCAACACTCTCCAATGGGACCAGTTGGATGGTAAAACGCTACTAGAAGTGCGTGAAAGGTAATCATTGCCATTTTGTTTAAAAGTGAACAAGAGGTTTGTTTTGTCAACAATGTATCATTTCTCTTATTTCGATGTGTTGTCATTTCCTTTAAAATTATTCTTTAAAAGAATAATATTTTTATTTCAAAATTAGGAGACATATTGTCTGAGGTTCTGTTCAATACTTGCTCCTATAACACTTTTGCTGTGCTCAAATTTTTTTTTTTTCGAGAGCTGTATTTGACCAGTCATACAAAAGCACAACATGTGGGTTCTGGAATGAAAAGGTTTGGGAATCCCTGGGTCAAAGGGCTCATATGAATATTCCATTCAAAAAACTGCAAAGACCAATATCAAAACACCAGTTAACAAACAATAGACTGGGTTGACTAGATAGCAGAGTGGTTTTTTTAGACAATAATCGCCTTAAATGCTTTCTTTAACAGCCAAGAATCCCTTTAGAGGAACTTAAATGACATGCTGACCACTCCCAACCTCGGTTCAGTTGTGCTGTGTGTGTCTGGAGACGTCTGGGGAGACGCTCGTTCCAAACTTGAAGTTTCAGCACAGCCGATCTCTCCGGGGTGATCAGCTATTTTTTTGACAAGCTCTTCACATCCATCAGAGCATGCGGCCCATTACAGGAGGAAAAGCAGGGGGCTGGGGGTCCCAGGAGGGGAGCGTCCTGACAGGTCTGTTCAGAAACAGCAGTGGTCAGTGGTCTCCCAGAGCCTCAGCCAGGCTGGGAGAGACGAGCGATGAGGAATGAGATTCACCTCTGAGAGTCTCTAGACCAGTGTCCAGACGCAGGAAGATGTGAAGCACTTTTGCACAAAGACTGCATCAGCACTTCATGGAGCACTCGGAGTAATGCACGGAATAGACACAGAAATTGAATTTAAGCCAGGATTGCATCTGACCACATGTCTGTTGACTCTGGTTAAGAGTCTACAGTTACCGTATATTGTCTCTATAATTCTATTTGTTTTCATTTCAGTTTTTGATTTCAGTTTATTTGATATTTGTACATAACAGAAATGTTAAAGTATTTGTATAAAAAAGAGATAGTAGTGATACATTCTGACCAGGGATTCGAATGCCAGCCTGAAGCAAATGAAGTTGTAAAATTACCCACGTTTTTATCAACTGATGAACCAATGACTTAACAGCAACTCGGAGCTCCACAGAGTCTTTTCAATTTGTCATGTTTTCTTATAAATAACATCACTGCTTTACTGGAGGTGTCAGTATCAGAGATGGTCAGTGCTGCCCCAGAGAAGGTGCTCAAACGTAAATGAACATTTTTAAGTCCATTTTGCAGTGGACTTTACAGTTTTTTGACAACAGCAATTTTAATTTTATTACAGTTCTTATATTCTTTCAATACTTAACAGTTATTTTTATTCAATAAGCTCAATTTTAGTAATTCTCATTAGCGGACTCTGAGCACAGAGAGCAATAACAAGCATTTTATAGGTTTATAGGTTATTATTATTTTAATTTAATTAGCCCTTCCCTTTAATCTTTATTGGAGCTGCTTCTTTTTTTTGTAGTCACTTGAATGATTTGTTGCCTGAAAAAGCCATTTTTTTTAAGTAGACTGTTGCCAGTGTGAAATACCCAGTGGCAATCCAGAGTCCAAATCCAAATTTTTGTTGATGGGGGAGATGTTTGTAGCTGGAAACAGATGAAACACAACAGATTTTTTTTGTTGGAAACCAACTCATGTTTCTCACCCTGCTTGTCACTATTACTATTAACTTATAATTAGCTATTCTTCTAAAGTTTTATTATTATTATTATTATTATTTTATAGCTGGGATTTGGCAGAGATTCAGTTTTCCAGAGCTAAAGACATAGCAGACTCATAAAAAGACACCAAAGCTCAGGTCAGTTATAAAAAAAAACTGTTGTGGTTTAATTTAAGATAATCAGCCTGTGAACAACTGTGTTGCTGCTACAGCTGACACAACTCCTGCTCTAGCTGACTGGCCATATCTTAACTTTTCTGGGTAAAAAATATGTCTGAAGGGCAGTAAAGTGTGACAGGTTAACTTAGTCAGAGTTTTTACTTTATTTATGTGTTTATTTTTAAGCCTTAATGGAGATTTTTCTTTGCACTGTTTTAGTCTCTCGCGGCCACATGCATACCTCCCTGTCCCAGCCCCCTTTAAAGGGGATCTCCTCTTCATTTCTGCAATCCCCCATAATGAAGTGTTTAAGGTGTAAACAGAGAAGTCCAGAGCGCGTACAGTGTGAGACGCTTCATTCTGGAGAAACTGAGTGAGTCAGAACTGTTCGTAGTGGTGGTCAACAGAACCGGATGTCCACCCTTAAGGGTTCCCTCACAGAAAGTTCCAAAGTTGAAGTTGGAGGCATCAGAATGTAACTGCTGCACTTTTAGTAATCACATAGCAACACCATAGCAACCACCTAGCAACAACCACAGTTACCATAGCAACCAAGCAATCACAGTTCACATTTTCTTGTGGAAGTGAATTCTAGTTCTGACAGACATATGATTAAGTCCCCCCACCCCCCACCCCCCAAGTATAACTGGTCACATCATTAACGATGTCACAAATCAATATCACTGAAATATTTGTAATACTGAAGTTAACAGAACGTGTAACAATTTTACGCAATATATTCCCGGTTAATGGTTAGAGCAATTACGGACTTTGCAATATTGATATTGCAGATGGCTGCGAATAGCAAATGAGATTAAAAAATCTGGAGCGCCCTAACAAATATCTGATGTTCCTGGACTTCTACGGTTGTCTTGACAAATCATCTAACATAAATAAAAATGTAAAAATTCAATGATTCTCAGGCTGAAGACCTGAACTAATGAATTCACCCACACTTTAATATAAAGTTTAGCAAAATAACTGCTCTACTTTGTGCTTATGCTATCTGCACATCTCCATATTTACATAATAAAACGCAACATAATAAAAATAGCATCAAATCACACCCTTTGAATAACCTGTTAGGGATTCTGAGAACCTGTGAGACGTGTGTATCCGTTAAGCATCGGTAGCCACTAAAAACAGTTCCCCATGCCAAAAAACATAATATCAACCATAAGTAAAACAAACAGGGCCATTTGGATTTAATCTGCTTAGTACATAACCTGAATAACTTCAGTCATGTTGGCATTATTGCGGCATTAATCAAGTTGTTGCGTATTAATGAGTTTTCAGCAAATGCTAATTACTGTCATAGATTCTGCAGCACCCCATTAAATATACAAATTACAGAATTAAAGAGCCAGAGCTTTTCATGATTAATCTTTAAATGGGGGGAAAAAAACTAATGATGTCTGTACAAAGTTTCTCCTCTACTTTTCACACGCTGAGGCCGCTTGACAATCAATCAAATTAATTAAAGAAAATAATTTGTATCATTTAACATTTCGCGCTACAATAGCATGTAGACTTTGAAAATCGCCTGGCTCTTATTTCAGGACCTTCATGCAGCTGCGAGGGGAGACAAAAAAAAAATTCGTAAAATGCCTTACCATTCAGGTCTCCAACAATAAAAAAAAACTTCAAAGACACCTGGAGAAGTCAATGCAGTTCGTTATGAGTAAAATGAAACAAATGAATAGTCTACCGCATTGAAATGCATATGGCAGTGTACATTTCTCATTTACATCCAGGCTACGAGTTGCGAACGGAGACGGAGACACTGGCTGCCATGATGCATCAATGAGGATTAAAATGCAGATCAATCTGCTGCAGTGATATTGCATTTTTTAATCTTATTTTGTTCGTCCCCTCTTTGATTTGTCAGGAGTTGTGCGCTTTGACAAAATCATTTAAGGCTCCAAATTAGATGACCATTGATTTTTGCTTAATGCATCGCTTTGGCTACATTTCAATATTATACAAAGTATTTGTCCCTGAGCATGTTGTTTGTTCATTTCATTATGCCTCATTTCAGCCATTGAGCTCTTCGCTCTCATTTATCCAGTCCCTCCGCTTCCAGCTCGATAAAAGCAGCTTGTTTTCAACATGGAAATCTTTACGCTTTCTCCGCCCCAGTGCGCAATACCTTTTCTCCGCTACCAGCACTGAAAGGGCGCGGACTGGACCGGGACCTTACATTCCCAGGCACAAAAGTAGATTGTCCGATTTTGAAGAAGTGGAGGGGCTAAAGATGTGGGCCAAATGGGCGGTGTTGCTGCTGTTCCGGCTTGTTCTTCAGGTTCCCTCATTAGTCGGCGGCCATTTATAATGCCAGCAGGCCCAAGGACGATCTCTCCACTTTGACTGCAGCCATTGATCAATTAGAGACTCCGCTGAACTCAACTCCGGACTTGATTTATAAAGATTTATCCGTTTGTCATTATTTAAGGAAAAAACTGGAAACTGCGGTGCTAAATATTAATAGAGTTTTTCGGGGTTGGGATTCGGGGAGGGAGGTGGGGGGGGGGGGGCGTTGGGGGTGTTTGGGGAGTTGAGTGGGGGGGGGCCAAAGAAATAGCCATTCATTTCCTCTCAAGGTCAGAGAGGGTCACTCATTTCTATGCTCGCTTCTTAAGGAGGCAATTTAGTGTCCCTGACTTCTGAGGCACGATCTCCTAATTGCCTCTTTTCTTAATACAAATAAAGTGCGATTTGTACGATATCTGGGAGACACGTGTGGAAACATGAAGAGATTTGCGACAGCTTGGTCTCATGTTTCTCAGTGCAGGGTGTTGTACTAAAAAGAGCAGAGAAAAGAGGTTATCACTGCTACAGCGGGGTAACGTGACGAGAGACGTGTCTCCTCCAGTGTAGAACATATTCTTCTGAATAACTCAACAAAGGAAAGGTTGGAGGGCACTGGAAAACGTTTCTTGCGAGCACTTTTGATACTCAGTACACTTATTGCTACAACGCAATTTATAGGTAACTGAACAGTGACAGTTTAGGCTTTTTTGGCTCTATACTCCAGGATCTGAAACAACACCGTGGCTGTGAGGCGCAGAGAAGTGCAGAATGTCAGTTTTACATCTATATTATCATGCAGGAATTACCAGCTCTATTTTTCAGTAATTCCTCAGGGGACCAAAAGCAACTGGACAAATGAACATGCACTTTAGGGGACCTACACTGTTTGTAAAAATCATGGATGCAGATAAGTCTTTTAAGTTAAAGTGCTGAAGTAGACCATGCGTGTGCATGAAGTAGACCATGCAATGGTGCCCGAAGTCACACACAGATGTTTAATGCCTGTATACAGCAGTACACAAGTAAACCAGATATAAACTATACATTATTACTTTCGATTTTTATTTTAACTTTAGAAAACAGTACTTTATTAAGTAACGGTCCCACAACTCCGCATCAACCAACAGAGAACAATGCAGGGTTATCGTAAAGTGTGCACAGCTACTGCAGATTGGGAAAATATATAAATAAATAATTAGGCATAAAACAAAATCTAAACTTTATCCTAAAACAATCACACAGACTTTCCTATGTACAAACTATTTTTGTTATTTTTCAGTTGCAGATCCGGAGGTGCTGAAGTACTGGCAAAAATGACACTACACAGGTACAAATGACGTACGTGTACAACTGTGGACTTCAGATTTGACTTTGTGCCTCTAAAGGGTTTCAAAGGTTCGGGTAAAGAAGCTGTACATTTATATCTTTTCACTGGATCAGGTTTTTAAATAAAAAAGAGGAACCATCTCAGCAAAAGTACCATTTTGTACCATGTATTCCTGAGAGTGTAATGTTATTGGACGAAATGACCGTAATGCTTCACTTGGTGAATGGGTTAAATGCAGAGAAAGAATTTCTCATTGTGTGCTGTGGTGTGTTCACACGTGACTATAAGGGGCCACTTTACACTATACTTTACTTTAGTCTTAAATAAATTGTGGCCAATGACTGGCTGATGACCCACAGACATCACCAGATGCTCAGATGAATCAGGACATCTGATGTGAAAAAAAAGAATTGTTAATGTGTACATTTTTAATAAAGACTTCTGTTTTGTGATAAATTTATACTTTGCCTGTAAAACCTAATAATAACCACATTACACAAGGACCGAGAATATTGAGTTGCCAACTGGCCGATTATTTTTGGTCCCTTAACCAAAAATGGTGAGGAATATAAGAAAGGGCTGTGGTCTTCGATATAGTTTACAAACTACTACAAACGAAAGTAACCCTAAATTAAGGCTTACATTCTGCAGTTACAGTAATTGTCCATTACCGCAGGGTAACAAATGTTCCACCAACAAATGCTGATACAGTTTAAGAAAATCTGCAAGAACCAATTAGTGTAAACCAGCTTCTTGTTTGTTTCATTCGTACTGGCAGTGCTGGCAATTCTGAAAAAATTTCCTTTAGTAGACTATGAAACTTTATGAAATTTTCAGCAGTATCTGACAACCTCGGCGCCACAATCAAAGCCGGGAAGATATCTGCTATTTGTCTACACTTCTACATTTAACGGACTAATCCAATGATTTACAGCAAGCGCTCTTTCTAAACCTTAGGCACAATTAAACTGTGGGTAATTTAAACAAATGGCAGGATCACAGATTTAAGTTTTTTTTTTTTTTTTTTGCATTAGGCAGATGAACCAGAACCTTTATTCATTTTGGAACTCAATTTCCCAATTATGTTTGTAAACAAAAGTATAATTGCCCTTTGTCTAATCGGGGAAGTCATTAATTTATCAGCCTGTTGCAGAGAGTGAGAGCTGAATAAAGAGTGCCCTCCCATGCACACACACACACAAACATACACAACGCTGATCGGGTAGCTGATGCACATACAGATGGAATATTATCACATTCAACAGAGCCTTGGACAACAGAAGAAAATGCTTGCATCTTTTGGCTGTTCAAATTTCCGTTATGTTTAATTACATTTGCATCAACGCTGCTGCCTGATAAGGCTGTCGAAATAAATCTAGAAATTCGAGTATTCATTAAATTAAATGAAAAAGTGCACGTTTGAACGTAAACACCCAGTAAGCAAACAATCATGTAATGCTTATGCACATGTAGTGAAGTAAGCCGATATTGGCCATATGGCCACATGCCACCACACGCACTAGTTTGACACTTTATTTGTGTGCACTTTTATTTATGCAGCCACTTACTGTTTCACTGGCTTTGTACTCAAGAGATTTATGAAAAAGCTCATTTTCAAAAATACGCAAGTGACAGCATCTTTTTATACAATTCTGCTGTGCATAAGAAACAATAGTTTGTGACATTGTGAGTTTTTGGAGGTGCTTAGTAACTGAACAACGGGTTTAGGATAACACCGTCTTAGAAAAATGGCATTTATGGTGGTTAAATTGAAAAATTTATAATAATCTTTGTTATGCATTTTTCCCAATTTTCTCCCCACATTTCTTCTCAACCAGTGGTGGGAGGGTGAGGATAGTACATGCTTCTTCTGACTCACATGATATCAGTGGCTGGATCTTTCAAACTTCTGCTAGTACAACCCCATTAAACAGCTCAGTGAGTTTTGGTCGGTTATAGTATTGCACATAAAGAGGAAAAAAAATCACAAAAATGGAGTGAGTTTTGGAAATTTGCTCTTCA
Source organism: Bryconaethiops microstoma (assembly GCA_037577275.1). NCBI lineage: Eukaryota > Metazoa > Chordata > Actinopteri > Characiformes > Alestidae > Bryconaethiops > Bryconaethiops microstoma. Next base: position 35,987,492 of record JBBJLS010000001.1, on the reverse strand, counting down.
GTTTCATCATTTTTGAATTATGTTCCACAAACATGACTGGTGGAACTATTCACACAGCTATAAAACCGATAACAATAATACTTTTTGTGGTTTTATGTTTGAAAACAGCCTGACAATGTTATTTGACCCAAAAGTGCATTCTGAAAATTGTGTTAATAATTAATTCTAACATTTCAAAATCGAGTTTCAATGCTGATTTGGGACAGAGCCTCATACCTGTGAAGTCCGTGTTGACAGGCAGAGTGGAGCTCGGAAAGCGGAAGTACCCAGTCCCAACGAAGCGTCTGCCTCTGACCACCTGAACCTGAGCGTCAGAGAAGGACACGTCCGTCCTCTCCACATGGTACACAGGCGGAGGGCCATTCAGCTCAGTCGGGACTGCCCAGGAAATCTCCATCCCAGTCATGTTCAGCGGATTGAGCCTGGGTGCCTTCAGGCCTGTTGGAGCTGTCAGATCAGAGCTTTTAGACTTTTAACTACATTTTCATTTAGAGCTCAGCACATAAAAAAAAAGAATAATGCAAGAAAGGGTGCTCAGGTGGCAAAGTGAGGGGGGAAAAAAATGTGTATGTATCGTCATCGCCCCATGTATGCCACTGGAATGTTTTAAATGGTGCACTCATACAGTAAATTACCGGGCAGTGACACATCCTGTGTGCATTTAGTCCACTCTGCACGTCAGACCGTCCCCGCTAGGTCCGCTAATAAAAGCTCTCCATGGAAAATGGACGTGTTGTCTTCAAAGGCCCATCGCCATGCGTCGTGTCATAAATTACCCTCAATCAATAGCACTTGAGTCTATATAATTGAAGCCCTGATGATTTCAAATTCCTCCCGCTGATTTAATGGCATTTGTGTGAAGTCTTGGTGGACATTTATCGCTTCTGACTTAAAACATAAAATGAAGTGGGACCGATGCTTGAAGCTTCAGAAAAGCTGTCGTTGGTGTTAGTGACTGTTTAATTGGCACACTCACTGTTCAAAAGTTTAGAGTCAACGAAAATGTATTAAATTTCAGACATATGTACAAAACAATAGTAATATGCTAATCCTGTGAAATTTCCAAACTTTCAAATAATTATTAGGAATACAGGAAATTGTAAAGTAGGTTTAACATCACAAATTTAGAAGTGTCCATGATGGTAAACAAAGCAGAAGATGATAAAAAGTACAACATTATATAACACTGATAATGAAATTAATTTAAATTATTGAAAATAATTGATCAAGGCTTTAAGCTAGACAATTCGCCAAAAGTTTACTGTAAATCAATAATAACGGTGTAGAATTTATAGTATATAATAACTCAAAGATCCTGGAATATTGAACAAAACATGTAAGTAACTATTTTCTAAGAAGTTCTACACTGAGTAAGTAATGATTATTTAAAATAATTATCTACAGTTAATGTAACAAGCGAACTCAAATGTATGTATTGAATATACAAATATGTATTTGCTTTTATGAATAAAAAACACTTCTCTGAAAACTTAATGAGACAAAGGGTAAAAAAAAAGGCAGCTAGTATTTTCAAATACTGAAAAAAGAAATTAAAAAAATAAAATAGGGGACATGATAGTGAAAATCCTATATATGTGTGTTTGTGTGTTTGTGTGTATGTGTGTGTGTGCCCACTGACACTATCCACATTAAACAAATTCAACCAAAAATAAACAACCTTAAAAATATGACAGAATATGACAAGTTTCTCTACAGTTTCTCTACAAGTGACAAAACCACTTGAAATGTTCCCCTTTAAAACTAATGTGTTCTGTGTTTTGACAAGATTCACGGATGAACCAGAAAGGTTAATATGGCCTTCATGAGATTAATGGGTCAAATTTCCCAGACACTGTATTTGCTGTTTTGTGTTTTCCCCCAAACGCAGGCTGACATTTTCAAAGCCCAGCCTTTTACACACCATAATACTTACTTACATTATTTCCGTAACAGGGAAAGTATTGATTTATGCATATTTGTCCCAACCTCCCAGAGTGGGAGAAATATGCATGGCACAGTTCAAGTCAATGTGGTGTGTACAGGCGGGGATACACTTGTACCGCATGCATTTATGGCTGCAATATACATAAAACATTACCATCAACTCTTGATTAGCTGTTCGCTTTTGACAAAATCAATAATATCAGTCTGGCTCCTCTTTTTAAATTCTCTGGCCTTGTACATGGTCCTTGTCTTCATCAGTGCATTCAAGTATGAGTTATTATGCTTTTTAGCAATGACCTGGTATATCCAGCACTGACAACTGAGGTTCAGCTACACTAGGATGTGGTTTCATTGTCTGGTTTAGTCTCATCAATGCTAACATATGAATAGCAGGAATGAAAGCAAGTAAGAAACCGCTGCACTTTTGCTTAAATAATATAGAAAATCCTATACGTATCAACATGTCCCAGTAAAACAATATTACAGGACAATTATGTTTAGAAATTCATGTTGCCTCAAGCAAACTAGCTTATTCAAAAATGTATAAAAACTGTGAGGAAAAAACGGTGCTTCCAAAACAGTTCTGATTTGTGGAGGCCTGGACCTTACATGACAAATGTGGGTGTGCTGACACCAAGACATTAGTTGAAGATCCTCTCAGTCCTGTAAGTTGCGAGGTGGTACCCCCATGGATCATACCAGTTTGTCCACCATGCATCCTACAGATGCTCAGGCGGATTGAGATCTGGGAAATTTGGAGGCCAAATTCCAAACATCTTGATTTCTTTATCATGTTCCTCAATCCAATCCTGAACAATTTGTAATGATACAACCACGTGTGAGCAAGACCTTCTACAAGAGGTCTTTCCTGACGGCTGCCATCAGACAGTAGAACTCATCTACTATGCATCAGAACTATTAGGACAATACTTTTGTCCACATAGCGTACGTATGACGTATGTATGTATGTTCGTATTTATATCTATACCAGCTGGTGGCCTAGTGGTTAGGGCCTTCGCCCTGCGATCAGGAAGCCATGGGTTCGATTCCCAAGACTGCTAAGCGTCCCCACACACTCTGTGTTCCTGGCTGCCTGCTGCTTCACTTGGTGAATGGGTTAAACGCAGAGGATGAATTTTGTGCTGTGGTGTGTTCACGTATGACAGAATGGTGACTTTCACTATATGTCTGAATGTCCATTCATCCATCCATCATCGCAGTGAGGCAGGGACCATTATTCTGAAATACTGCTGCCATGAAGGGGTGTACTTGGTCTGCAACAATGTGTATGCATATCAAAGTAACATTCACACAAAGGTTTGGTAGCAGAACACTTCTCAGAGTATCACACTGCATGCCATCTCTTCCCCAGGTAAGTGAAGCACAAGCATCCGGCCGCCCATATGATGTGAAAGAAAACGTGATTCATCACACCCGGACACTTTCTTCCTTTGCTCTGTGATCCGGTTTTCAAGCTCAGATGTAAAATGAATTGCACCGTGTACCTGCACAATTAGTCTCTCCAACACATTGTGTACAAAACATTTAGACCATAAACCCCTAATCCTGTTTCATGTTCATAATAAACACAACTGAGCATAAAGCATGTTTGGAGGAAGAAAAAATCCGCGACAGCGTTCTGCCAGCCACACTGTGGATGGTGTTTGCTCCAGCATTGAGAGAAATGGGCTGTAATTCCGCTCAAAGCAAGCAGCTGCTGACTGCTCCGCTCGAACAGATGGTAATTCGGTCTAATGGTGCATCCATATAATAGCGATGGGCATTGTGTGTACAGACAGTCATAAAAAACGACGTAAGGATCGCATAAATTGCGATCATCAACATCAAAGTCCTGGCAGAGGAGTTAAGGTGATGGTGGGGGGGTGGGCGGCAAAGCTAAAGGGAGACATAGTCTTGAGTAGGATGAACAACAGGTTGGGCAATGTGTGTGTTTTCTTATTGCTTCCAGACGGGGAGGGGATGTGTGTATTTGGAAGAGATGACAGAGATGAAAGGTATTTCAGGAGCATGATTTCTCTGCAGCAATAGCCTGATGACAAATGAAAATTTACACCTCAATTTCAGCTGAAACAAAGTGCGAAGAGAAGCGAAATCAAACGTTTTGTTTGATGTGCTGAATGGTGGTAGCCAGGTGTACGAGAGTAATTGCCTTTGTACAATGATTTTGACCTTTAAACAACATCTGATCGATATTTCTTAAAAGGGTATAATGAACAATGAACATTCATTGTGACATTGCCACAAATTCACAATAAAACAAGGCAAAACAGCATGTGCAGATCTAAAACCTCATCCTTATTCAGCAACTCTGTGCTCTGCTACAGCCAGCAAGTGACCAGAAAGTGACTACAAACTGGAGGTCTGTCGCCCATCCCAAACCCTCGAACAAGAAATAATCTAATAGAACGCTAGAACTGGTCCAGAATCTGGACGCTAAAGTCGTCACTAGAACCAAAACATTTGGCCAGACGAGTCCTATGTTATCAAGCCTATAGTCAATTTCCGAAATGATTTTAAAATTCTACTATTGGCTTATAAAGCTCTAAATGGCCTTGTCCAAGTATCACTGTGAAATTTCTTTTTATGAACCACCACGACAACTAGATCACAGGGTGCTGGCTTTTTACTAGTTCTTAGAATTATGATAGCTACAGCAGGGAGAAATGTCTTTCCCAGCTGTAGAGTAATCTTCTGGTGAATGTTCAGGACTCTGAAAACCTACTTGTTTAGGCTTTCGGTAATTCATTTTTTTTGTGTTACATAAATCTAGGAGTAAAATGAACTGAAATAAACTGGAATGTTGGTGAAGTACCACGACTCTCACACTATCATTTTTTTTTTAATGACAGTGGAGTGGGGAGCATCACTGTCTGAGAGTGCTTTAATTACAGAACACTCACTGAATGGTCCTTAGCTCAGTCCTTTTCCTAAGATATTATAGCTTGGTTTGCTGGAGTCACTGTTTGCACCTTTTGAATTTATGTTGTACCCTGTAAATTCAAACCAAAACTCTGCTTTTTGTCGTTTCCGAGTTGGAAGACTGCCCCAACTTTCCAACTTAGCTACGCTCAAGCTCTCACATGTTCACACTCTTTTGCACTCTGTGTTACTCTTTGTTGTACAGTTAGCTCTGTCCAGAACAGAGCTAGAGTTGGAGACGTGGGTGACTGTGATCCTCACTGAAACCACGGCTGCTGAGTGGGGTATCAGAATCAGAATCAGAATCAGAAAACTTTATTTATCCCAGAGGAAATGATGTATGTGGTGACTGCCATGTGGCAGATGGTGGCCTAGTGGTTAGGGCGTTCACCCTGCGATCAAGAAGTCGTGGGTTCGATTCTCAAGACTGCTAGTGGCACCTCTGAGGTACCCTGAGCAAGGTACCGTCCCCACACACTGCTCCCCGGGCGCCGTGTTC
>JBBJLS010000001.1:35939104-35951209 GCA_037577275.1 Bryconaethiops microstoma | reverse complement strand
TCAACTGTGAAAAATTGGCAAATTGATTATCAACAAATAAGTCTCCTAGACATTTTAGGCCCTTGTTATGCCAAGTAGGAAAGGCACTGTCTGATCTAGATGGAGTAAAGAAATAATTGTCAGCTATAGGGGTCTCAATCGAAACACCTTGCAACCCAAAGTGCTTCCTAAATTGTGTCCAAATTCTTAAAGAGTATCTTACTACCAAATTGCTACTAGGGGTCTCGGAACCCAAAGGAAGAGGAGCACCCAAGAGTGCCGGGAGGAAGGCAGGCGCACTCGCACAGGCGCACTCCTGGCCCAAGCAGGGCCTGAAGGATCAAGATGAAAATACCTCCAGAACAGCATATAGTGGATATTAGCTGCCCAGTAATAATGCTGAAAATTGGGCAAGGCCATTCAACCTGCCTTTCTAGGTCTTTGGAGAAATGCCTTCCATAACCAAGGGTGTTTACCATTCCAAATATAAGAAATGACTAATGAGTCAATAGCTTTAAAAAAAGAGTTTGGTATAAGAACCGGGAGGCATTGAAATAGGAACAAAAATTTAGGAAGTATGGTCATTTTTACTGCATTAACCCTTCCTATAAAAGATAAAGACAGGGGGGAGCATTTGGATAAAATATGTTTCGTTTGATAATACAAATGTAAAAAGTTTAATTTAAATAATTTTTTAAAATCTCTAGTAATAAGAACTCTTAGATTTTATATATATATATATATATTTAAATACTTAGATTCTTTACTATTTTTAATGGGAGCATTGAGTAATTCAAATCTAAAGCTTCCTTATTAATTGGAAAGAGTTCACTTTTATTCAAGCTAAGTTTATACCCTGAAAACTGGCTAAAATGTTTTAGCAAAGTAAGCAGTTCTGAAAGAGAATGTGTGGGATCTGTCACATAAAGGAGCAGATCAGATGCATATAGCGACACCTTATATTCATCCTTGCCCCTCTGCACCCCATATATTTGTGGATTGGTGCGGATTGCAATGGCAAGAGGCTCAATGGCCAAAGCAAAGAGGAGAGGACTTGGGGGACACCCCTGCCGAGTCCCGCGGTGCAGTCTAAAGTACTCTGAATAACGGTTATTAGTTAAAACAGATGCAAGAGGTGATGTATAGAGCAGCCTAATCCAAGAACTAAAATTTGGGCCAAAACCGATTTTCATGTCATGAAAAGGTAATTCCATTCAACTCTGTCAAAAGCTTTTTCAGCGTCCATCGAAACAAGACACTCAAGCCTACCCTGCTTTGAAGAATATAAAATGTTAAGTAGCTTCCGAATGTTAAAGAATGAATAGCGATTTTTTATAAACCCAGTTTGATCAGGGGATATGATGGCGGGAAGGACTTTTTCCAGTCTGCAGGCTAATACTTTTGCAAGTAACTTTACATCTGTATTTAGTAGCAGAATTCCTATTTTTATACCACAGTTTAGTGTTAGCATGTTGACATGGTGTTAACAAAATTTGTCTATCCATATCAGCATCATATGTTCACTAGAACAATTGACTAGTTACGTCTGCACTGTTGTAATAACAGTGACACGTGTTGACTTTAAGCTTAATAGTCACTGTTAAGGCATATGAGCATCAAACCATTAAACCTTCAGGAACTAATGCTGTCCACAGGCAAACATCTGTTGTTACAGGACAAAGCAAGCCACCAAATTTTGATGCATCTATTGATATCGATAACGGACAGGCAATAATGGTCATTATCAACAGTAAATTGTTTAAGTGCTCAGTTATGCTGTTACTTTACATTAAAAGAATACATGGAGACAGGCTAATTGGTCATTTGACTGCAATACACCTGACTCGATTCATCATCTTATCAGGAGCTTCAAGAGGTTTAAATGGGTGGAAACATACAAAAGGACCAAGACCGGAAAACACTGGGATAATGCAACCATGCTAATTAGCCCCACTAGCACTCACTGCATTCATTGTTGTCAATGTATTTTCAGGCATCCTTTTAAGTGCCAGTGAAATAACAGGAGATGTAGAATTCCTGAGCTAATAGAAAGATAATTCATTAATTAACAGAAAAAAAAATCTTATCTTACTTATTATTAGTATGCCAGGCACAAGCAAGTTTTTTCACTACTATGCGTCAAACTGACAGGCCCAAAGTCTACCCCAGCACTCCACAGTAAAAGAGTCCAACAAATGAAGCCATCTGAGAGATTAAGGAAATAATCATTCCTGGAATTTAAATAAGGTAACAATCTCCACAAGGGTCTGACCTGGTCATTGATTTCAAATTTGTCATCCAGTATATCTATTGACAAGGATGGCCCCAGCCTTCTGAAAAGGCTCTGGTAATGCTTGAGCAAAGGGGAGCAGAGTGGGATTCTCCAGAGAGAGAGAAGGAGGGGCCTCCTAATGACACTTTTACATACTCACTGCTATCCCTTACCGATCACAACACTGATAAATGTCGCTGTGAATACTAAAGTCTTCAGCCAATACGTCGATGCAGGATTCTCCAGCAAGAAAAGAGCTGAGGGCTTTATATGAACGTGTAATTTTCTAGTCTGTCACTGAGCAGAGGATCAAAGGCCTCTGTTGTTTTCTTTCCTGAGATGCTGTGATAAAAATCTGGCTGATGTTTTAAATGTGTGAGCATCATTTTTTTTCCAGAGAGGAGAGGAAATGAACTGAAGATTATACTGACGAGACTAATATACTTTGGAACACAGGCCTTATGCCCCAATCCATAGATTTACTCTTCTCATGCCGTTTATACAACAGAATGTTCAAAGCTGGCAGTCGCTGGGCTTGATCGAGTCGAACTGCAAGACCAGCCTGTGCAAGAGTATCTTGGAGGCATTTGTTATCTCAGGAGCTGGTAACATGTTCGTCTTCATTACAGAAATAAAGTACACAGGAAACTCGGCAATCGTTAAAAATAAACATTAAAAGTGCATTTAAATAAAGTCCTGAGCATCAATACAATGTCATCAAGGCATAAATGTTATTATTAGAAGAGAATTTAGGAAAAAATAAGAAATGAGGTAATAATCACAACCCAACAAAACCACTAAGATAACGATGAGGATCCTGCAGGTTCTACTGTTTGTTTTTCTCTTCCATGGACTATAAGCCAAGTTTGTCAGAGGTATATATTTTCACAGTTTCTGGACCTAGCAAGCATTAGCTTGTTACACCACTATCTCCATTGTATCGCATCTCTCAACACGTCCTTCGCGAACATATGCTTTCAAAGTAGGAAAATACAACATTTCAAACTGGGTAAATGGTTACTAGAGTACACCTTCACATTCTTAGTGTGCATATGTTTACCTTACCTGGTCACATTCCAAACTGCCGTTGACCGTCCCAGCACTGCTGCAATCACACGGTTTACACGCATCCTCGGCCCACAGTGATGTCCCAACTTCTCTGTAGAACAGACTCTTGCAGCGCTCACAGCTTCTTCCTTTCAAACGAACGTGTGTCGTGTCGGGGGAGTGTCCATGGGATATGGGAAAGACAAGGACAGGATCAATCACACAGCTCCACAATTTTAAATTAACACACAGCTGTCTCGAGAGAGCTGAGGTGTCCTTTTTAATGTCCCCTTTTGTCCCTATCTGCCACTGGGTCTGATGCCCAACATATGAAACAGTGAACCAGTTAGCATGGCCTGATTTACTTCATTAAACCTCCATCTGTTTTCCCTCTAATTTGATATTTAGATTTTTCAGCGCTTGTATACCCTGTTGTGAAGGAATTTCATCAGAGATTACATCAAAGCCAAGAACCTGCATGTTTCTGCATGTATCTGCAATGATCTTGGGCTTAAACGGTATTAAACAAAATCTCATCCAAAGATGCTGCATCATTTGTAAAATGTTAATGGCAAAGTTCATGTTAACTTTCAACAGGCACACAGACCCTTTCTGAATTAACTGTTTTCATGAACACACAAAATTTGCTTTAAATCATATTTATTGCTGCTCAGCATTTTTTTTTGCAAATGTAAATTCTGTAAACTGTGTTCTGCATCTTTGCACATCTCTGCTGCATGCTGTATGTAGCCATTGTCAGTGTTGTCTTGTCTTGTCTCGTTTGTCTTGTCTCGTATTGTTGCGCTTGTGTTCTGTCCTGTTTGCACTTGTGTTCTGTTCTGTGCTGCTCTGTTCTGCTCGTGTTGCACCATGGTCCCGGAGGAACGTTGTTTTGTTTTTACTATGTGCTGTGTGTACATGGCAGAAATGACAATAAAAGCCTACTTGACTTGACTCGACTCGGCTTTAGCCTACCCCAGTTCAACCCCAACCACACAAGCGTTGTTTCAGCCCAGATGGCTTGGTAAACAGAACAGCCAAACAAAACAGAGATCCTTAAATATATCTGTAACAAAAAACGCCTGTTCAATTCTAAGGAATAAATCAAGTTCGGAAAGCAATCATGTAAAAAATAATTACCAATACATAAACCCGCCAGATGTCTTAGGTGGTCTTCGGGGGAAAAAATAAAACATAAGAAAAAAGGAAGATGTGAGCCCCGTACAGATTTAACTGTGCTGTTATTTCTGTCTTTCAGCTCTGCGACATCTAAACAAGTGACTGAGCTACTTCAGTCAAATACTGTTTGACAGGCAAAATGAGATCTAAATGAATCACCTGAATTTGTCTATTTGTCTTTGTTTTAAACATTGTTTGACATTTTTATAACTTTTTCTTGTCTTGATTCAGTCTTGCAGGAGTTTGGTTGTGTCTTTACCTGATGCTGACACAATGTAGTAAAGGCTATGGCAAAGCATGGACAAAGTATGATATTGCATTCATATGCATATCATGACTGCAATATATATTTTCAAACATAATTTGTTAGATTATGTGTGAAAATGCAAATGACTCAAACATGCAAACTGATTGTTCAGTAAATAATGAAACATTTAGAGCACTTTTTGCTTCCTGCACACTCCTGCAATATTAATATTGCAAAGAACTGTGAGATTTACAGTTTTTTTTTCCTGTTGATGCGGAGCTGTAATAGCTATTAAGATACCGTTACCTGTTGTATTATGAGTGCAGTTGTCACAAACTCCTCCTCCACCGCGGAAATGTTCGAGGGGGTAAGGGTCCACACTGGCATTGTAGTGGCAGGAAGCAGCATGGCCATAGCACTGGCAGGGCCGACAGTTGTAGGCTTGCACCTGATCGCCGGCTCGGAATGGCTTGTCACTGAAGAGCGGGGCACAGCGTTCACACTGTCCATAAAGGAAAAGTCAAATCACAGATCAGAGCTCAAATATGCAACAAATAAACAGATTCAGGTTTACAGCTATTCTAATAGCAATCGACGTATTTTTTTAAAGAAAAGTACAAACAATAAGGTTAAGCAATTAGCACATGCTTTAATAAAACGGTCGACAAAAAAATTAGAATGTACACATTTGTGCTGAGTTTGCAAAGCATTGTATATCGCATGAGCTTTTTAACTTGTCATATATTATTGAATATGTTATAGGATATACTGCAAATACCTTTGCTTTACTAGTAATTTGCTTTTAAGCCAAATTTCATGCCAAATTATCATTAGCACTTCAAAGCAATTTCCATTCTCTAGCACCAAGCTAACAGACTTGTACGTCCCCACACTGGGGCTGAATCTCAAACCACTTCTCACTGTCTGCAATGTAGGAATATAATAACGGTGTTTCTTGTTTTACCCCACATTATTTAATGTTTGAATATCAATAGATTTGACTGAAATGCCCTTCTCTACATACAATATGCATTAACATCAGAAAATTGTGAATCTGAAATTTTCATTCATAAAATAATCTACGGCAACTCTGTTTTCTAGTATGCACTTTTCTTAGTATGACCACCAACAAGAAGGCCATTTATTAAAGGTGACTTTCAACAACACAGCTATTTAACTAGGCCACCATACGGACCATTCATGTCAACATGGGTTTATAAAACAAAAAAAGGGGCCTTAAATCTTTACTGATAACGACTTTGGCTTTGTGAGCAGTCACTGCCAATTACAGTGGACAAAAGAGACATCAAATGAAATGATTAAAAATGGATTAAAAAAACTGGGATTCCCTAGTGATGGCTCAGGCTGTGGTGGATGCTCCTGGTGTCAGCCTGTTGTTGGAGCAGCCATAGTGAGCCAGGGGCTCGGGGGAAATTGCTAATTTGGCAGACGAGATGCTGGAGGAGCCAGACATGGACCACCCGCCTCCACACCCTTTTATACACAGCATCAAGCAGACAGGTGGGCAGCCGCTGCTGGGATTTAAGTATTCATGTGAAACATGGGTATATTTTAAGGTGGGGTTCATATATAGTACTCAGTATATACCTCTGCATTACAATTATCATTTTTAGGAGTAGTGTTTTATTTTACTTTGATTTAGTGAAAGTATTTGCAATGATCACCCGCAGAAAAAAAAAAATATATATTAACCTGCAGATTTTGGAATGAACTATGTGACAGTGATGGTCACAAATGCCACATAAAGCAACATTCCTAACTTTCAATGGAAATGAATGGAGCAAAATTTTATTCCAAGTATTTCTGGACCATTTCTATTGATTCTTTGACAGTGTCTTGCAGTGTAAAGGGAGGTCTGTGCATTCAAAAAAAAAAAAAAAAGTTTTTCCCAAGTGACAATACAATTCCAGTCCCACATATCTCAGATCCAGTCCCACATATCTCAGTCCCACATATCTCAGAAAAGGGATGATAAGGAAAGGGTAATGTCTGGATTGAGGATTCAGTGTAGGGTAGACGATATTGCAAAAAAAATAACATCACAATAATTTTTTTTTTTTACAGAATATTTAGAGGTTTAAAGGTTTTGTGAGCTGTAACTGAAGAAAGAACCAAGAGTGCCACAAGAGTGCCGCATTTTGTGACATATCATAATATTGCCCATCACTACATCAGTGCAATTTATATTTACATTGATGATACATCTCAAAGACCACCTAAATTGGTGGAAATGTGACTTTTAAATAAGTGATTTAATATTAAACCAATAAACCATGTTCCTAATGTCTATATCAGAACTTCTTTCATGACCTACAAAAATGTGCAGTTAAAATATTTTTCCTCTCATTGCCTCAAAATAATAATAATAATACACTATATTCAACTTCTCAACCAATACTAACAAATGTACTGTATTCTAATTGTATTCACATTAATTAAGAGCCATCTATATCAAAACCCACCTCAATACAGGGTTTCAAATCAGATCTTGTATACATTCTTTTATGAAGAGGTGTTTTATGTATAATCAGAACCACAGTTCTCACTGAAAGCCTGAAGCTCTGTTAGCAAAAACACAAGGTTCAAGTTTCATAAACTTCCATTAAAGCACCGCATTTGCATGCACCATCTGCTAAGCTTATTCAAAAGCAATGTAAACAAACGGCGCCGTTGCTGATTTTGCAACCGAAAACCTTAAGTAACTGCATATATTATCATACAACTAAACTAGAAGAGTTACTCTTTGCAAGGCCCTTTTCTCAAAGCTAATCAGGGAGTGTGCTGGCAAGCTCCGAAAACAAACAGAGTCCATGCTGGTGACGGGCTCTGGATATCAAGTGGTTTCTGCAACTACTCCTTTAACATTCTGTCCATTGTGCTTTCAAGTACTGTTGAGCTCACTGGAACAATCAATTAGCAAAAATAAACCAAGTGGCATAGTCCTGCAGAGCAAACAAGTATATGATTCAGTGTTTTTTAAACTCAAGTAGCTTTGCAGGTATTAGTCAATAGTAGATGCATTGGAAATCGGGGGCTTGTAATTGTCACACAACTTGGTGAAGTAAAATTTACACTAAAGACGTCCATTCCAATTGTTATTTTTATGATAAAAAGAGATGTTTGAAACATCGAAATATTTTCACACTGTGCTCAAACGTCATTTTCTGAATGTGTCAGGCTTGAATTGAGTTCAAAATTCACCATTGGGATTTCACAGCCAGCTCCCACGCTTAAAAGACCTTATCCTAATCTTGCACATTGAATTAAAATCTGATTTTGTACATCGAGGTCCAGCAGGTCCACGTTTATGAGATAAACAGTGTATCAATTCAAGAAATGTTCTTGCATTTTATGTAGTCTAGAGGAACAGTTCTCCAGGCTTCCTGAAGGACTTTTTTTTTTTAGTCCAGTGCCTGTTCCTGAGCAGTTTCAGAGGAATGTTTTGTCTTTGTTAAATCACACAGTGACCTACGTATGAATCATTTAAGCAGAACAAAGCACATCTAACTTCAGGCCTGAACCAGTGAAGAAACAGGTGCAGATGATTCCAGATCAGGCGGTGATCAGTATACTGGTGGTGCTGAATGCTGAGTGGTTGGAACACCTTTATCTAGGCTCCTTGTTTCTTTAGGCACTTTGCAGCCTGTCATATTTGCTCCGGTTTCTTTTATCTACTCAATATGCCAAAGATAAGTCAGCTTGACAGGCATTAAACAGTATTTTTGCACCAACAATGTGATTCAAAGCAAAATGTAAAGAAATGATGGGCTGCTCAAGACTTTTGCATGGTACTGGAATTCAAACTAAGTTAGATACTGTGATGGTGATATACTACTATGCTATACTCAAACACAGTGATAACCTTAGATATGACAGGTTAAAAATGCGTTATTTTGTTGAATTATAGGTCTTGATTCATTCAAACATAAAACATTGAATGAAAGGTTTAAAAAAAATAAAATTGGAGTCAGTGTCAGTACTGCAACCACTGGTATTGCAACCACATGATCTTGACTAATAATATAGAAACAATATCAATGAAGGTTGACTGATGACTTGGTTGATTGCTACAAGGAATCCATGCAGTTTCTCATCGCTTGTCACTTACTTGTCGAAAGCCAAGAACTATATTGGAATCAGTTATGATTGCTTTACTCCAATACAACAAAGAAAATATGACCTCAAATTAGTTCTCAGATTCAATCCAGTAACTTTTTTTTGCAGCAGTTTGCATGCCATGCTTTCCATCACACCTCTTGCCAAGTGAACAGTTCAAGAGATAAGAGAAGAGTGCCTGAATGGAGATGTGTGTGAGAGCTCTGGGATAGAGGAGGGAGCGCATCCTCATCCTGTGTAAAAGGCCTGTGTGAATGCCATGGCTAATTTCACGCTCCTCCAGGTAAGGTCTCTGCGTGAACGCAGCAGGGGAGAGCCTGCGGTTAACCTTTAGTCTTTCTCAAAACGCACTACCTTAGCATGCTTTGCCAACACAGTGTCCTCTTCACTCCAGATAAGGACACAGGGGTCTACAGGGCGACCCATGTGTCTGCATACCAACACAGTGACATTATAAACTTTTTCAGATAAATGTGAGAATGAGAAAGGTTGGTCTGTTACAGCAGACGGTGAGGAAACGTTAGCTGGTTTTTATACCTAGGAGGAGCATCTAGCTGGCGCAGCAGATGCTGATCAAGGGCTGGCAATGAAACTTCCATGCAACTACCTAACAGCAATAGGGCTGCATGAATATATAACATAATAGAAGCTCAGGAAGGAATGAATTTACAATAAATGCACCACAAGAAGCCCTAGCTTGTGCAACACTCTTAAATGAAAGTTTGCAACCATGTGTCTAGTGTAGTGCAGATTTCCATGGTCACCCCATTTCTGATATAAAACTGAGCTTCACTTGGGGCTCTTATGGAAAAATGCATGGTTATAGCAGTAACGTGCTACTGCAGTTGGCGCACTACTATCTCAGGGCACAGAATCAACTCTGTTTATGAACCAAATCACTCAATATTGAGTAATCAATATTGATACTGATATATATATTTTTTAAGTGCAGCCCTAACATGCAACTTAATATCTGTACTAATTAGTCATACTACTGTCTTGTATCTTCTTACATAAATTGTAGCATTCTTGATCAATCTGCTGTATATACTCAAATACAAAATTTAGTAATAAGTCATTCCTGGATTGGTGGATGGATGAACAGGCCATAGATTACATCTGCAGCAATTTTTAATATCTTTGTATTTTACCAACTTTTCATTTCCAACTTTCTCATTTTTCTTTCCATCCATCCATGGTTTGTTACTAAGTTATACATTTGAATTTTCAATGCGTCCTTTAAAATTAGATGTAAAAAGCCTTTGTGCCACAGATCCTCAGGTAAACATGCCCACTTACAGAGAGCACTGATCATTCTGGCATGTGTCGAGTGACTTTTGCTACTTTAAAATCAGTGGCAAAATAGCGTGGACTGGTTTTGAATTCATCACTTCTAGCGCCGCATTCAGCAGAGCAGAGGAGTTAAATATTAATCACTTATATCCACTTGATCTATCGCTGAATATCACACAGACAGACAGGCATTTCCATTTACAAGACTCAGGAGTGTGTGGAGACAGGCTACATTCGGTGGAGCAAAATTCGGTAACGCACATGAACACCTTGTTTTATCTAGTGAGGCAGTGGATATCTTGAATTTGTGGAGTAAGGCCACTTTGCAAAAAAAGTAGTATGACATGAATTCTAACAGACACACTGACTGAGAGTTAGCCCAGTTGTAAAATTTAATCTCTAATGAAATATGAAACATTATTTCCATTTTGTTTCTTTACTTTCACTGTTCCTCATAATAAACACATACAGACTTGGATGAAAGAGTAAAGATTTTCTACATTTTCTACAAAATTTGATCATTGAGGTGTAGAGAAAGTCATTCAGAGTGGTTTAAAGTGAAATGGTTAATTGCAGAGGAACTTGCTGACTTAGATTACATAAAAATATACTATTATAATTGTTACAATAATTATTCAAAAGAAAATAGTGGATTTTTCATCATTAATTCTCCCTCTCTGTTGTATCTGCAATATCAACCAGTATCAAACAAGTGAAGGCCTGGTATCAGTCCACCACCTGACGGTTGGGAACTTCAGATTTAGAGAAGTTAAAAAAAATGTACATTTTATGAACAATACATTTTATGAACAACAATAATGTTGGGTCAAAGTGTAAATGAACACACTGGTGTCTCATTTAGTCTTGCTGAATAGGAATCACATTCACACATTACAAGTTTTTAGAGAGTAGCAGATTGATACACACCACATTACTAAAGACCTCTATAGTAGATCCAAGGAACAACAAAAGCATTGCAGCAGCAGGAATCTCCAACACCATGTGGTTAATTAACCAAACTGCCAGAAGTGAGTCTACACACATGCAAATGTGGTATGAGTGCGAGATGTTACTGCTCTGCAGAGAGGCATTATCTGGATGCCTGTTTGTTCGATGGTGGAATGTGGAATGAGGCTGGGTCGTGTTGCGCAGGGAGTTATATGGGCCTGAGAGTGGCCCAGAAAATGCTGTAAAGTATGAGTTGGTCAAAGCCAAAGATGGCATTCCAAAATCTAGCAGACAGCACATGAAAATGAAGAATATTGAAATGTCTGTACCATTCCAAAGAAATTACTTAAAATAAAAACATCTGACATGCTTTAACATTGTCTAAGACACCCCCACTGCACAAGCACATATGAACAGGTCTGTCACGATCATGACATTTTAGCACAGAAATAACTGCCTTGTAAATAATTGCAATTAAAAATTGTATTGCCTTTCTGTTCATTGTATCCACCTGTTAGGGTAAAGCACTGATTAGCCACTTTTCTTCCCAGCAGTTGATCCTTAGAACGCTGGTTTGTCCTGACATGAAACAATATATTGTTATAATGTGTTCATGGAATTACGTGTAGAGTTCAGTAAAGATTAAATGAAGATTTTCTTTAGAGTGTGAAAATGTATGGGAACCACATTTATATATGAGAACAACTAACAGATTAACATTAAAGGAACATTACTCAATGTGTTAAGTTAGAACTTTTGTTGTTTTAGGAAAACCAACGACACGTCTTAATAAATGCCTTCCGCTTTCTTTATTTACATTATCTGTCTCCATATTGTTTACTGCTCCAAAAACATACTATGAAAAAAGCTAACAAGTGTGGAAAATATTTGTGATCAGTTCAAATGATCACAAATTGGCCCTGTAGTCAGAGGATTGGGGTTCAAA
The DNA here is from genome assembly GCA_037577275.1 of Bryconaethiops microstoma. Taxonomy (NCBI): domain Eukaryota; kingdom Metazoa; phylum Chordata; class Actinopteri; order Characiformes; family Alestidae; genus Bryconaethiops; species Bryconaethiops microstoma. Next base: position 35,939,161 of record JBBJLS010000001.1, on the reverse strand, counting down.
TCCCAACTGCTAGTGTCACAGCTGAGGTTCCCTTGAGCAAGGTAGCGTCCCCACACT
>JBBJLS010000001.1:35904569-35939004 GCA_037577275.1 Bryconaethiops microstoma | reverse complement strand
ACACACACACACACACACACACACACACACACACACACACACACACACACACACACACACACACACACACGTTATAGTATTACTATATTTATGAAGACATTCCATTGACTCGTCTTATACTGTGGCTGAGTAATTCTGCGCCTACTTCTAATACTTCACCAAAAAACTCAATTTTTAGTTTTTCTAAAAAATTAAAGGTTTGAATCTTCCTATCATTGTGAGCACATTTGGTCCTCATATAGGGATAAATACCAGGCCAGACATCCAGACACACTCAACTCAAAATCCAGGAACCCTCAGGAAAAGTGACTCAGTAATAAATCATAGATAATGAGGGACTGTGGTAGTTGGAGGCGTTCTGAAGGTTTACATGTATTGTTTTTAGGACAGCCTGCTTTTGAAACATTTATTAGCTCATCCAGCGTGTTTATTGAACATCTTTGCTTTGTATCCTGAAGTGCCCTGTGATGTTATATTCATAGCTGGTTTAGGATTTTATGTGCTTTGGATTTGTAAACATTTCAATAAGCTCTTAATGTTTCATTTTCTGTGTGTAGGCCCAGACATATGTTGTACAATTGTCCAGAGCACTGAAAAAAATAGTATTCTGTGTAGTAAAGTTATCATTTTGGTATATGTTTTGTTGTTTTGAGCAGAAGCATCACAACATTTGACATATTTTCAACGATCACAACTCACCCTTCTTTTTTACTTTCTCAAAATGTACACAAATGTTTTTGATGCCTATAAATCCTTCAAATTTATTACTAATCTTTTTTATTTAATATTAGTTTTGTAATGCATGTGCATATTTTTACACGTCAGTATTTTCTTTCACATTCATGTTTATATCTGTGCAGTTCGGTACTGCACACCGACTCTCACTGTACACAGACTATGATAATGAAGGTATTTGTTTTTGTATGTAAACTCTTAAAAGAATACGTGTTGGTCCACTATTGATTGTGAGCCATCTCAGTTGCAGAAAGGGCAACACTGATGATAATCAGGAGTGAAAGTCAAGAGCAATGTAAATTATAAATATTTTATTAAAATGATAAACAAAGTTAGAGGACACTCAAAAGCATTTCAGAGTGTCAAACCCACTAAACAGGTCCTCTCAGATGCGCACTACAGTGCAGAAACACTGACATTAGATCGATTCAATGCAACTGAGTCGAGACTGATTTTAAATGAGAGTGAGACTAAGACAAGTCTGAGACCCCAAAAAATCAAGTCCTAATTAGGTGGTCTTTAACCGCTTCCCATCTGAAGTTGTTGGCCTTTTCAATTCATTTAGAGTCTTTGCATAGAAAACATGAGTAAATGTAATTTTAAACACGAGCTGATCTCATTCAACACTAAAGACTAAATTTGGTGAGAATGATGACTGAGACCAAGACAAGCCCAACTACAAAGACCAGGACAAGAGTGGACTCGAGAACCGGAGCACTATAATTGAATCAGCAAAGCTTTCCCCAGGGAAGCGTTGCAGATGGTGTGATAAAGCATTGGTGGAAACAAGTTTAATATCCTGCTTGAATAAGCATAAAATTATGCCTGGAGTTAATTGATGAGTTTCTATAAGCGCCAAATGTCAGATGTTCTGGTTTATACTAATAATTAAAAAAATCACGGTACACTGCTTGTCACAATTACATTTTGTGGTGATAAGAGTAAAAGCTAAAACCAGTACATTCAACACACACACACACACACACACACACACACACACACACACACACACACACACACACACATACACACATTAGGAGGCAGTGAACACACACCAGTGGGCAGCCGCACAGCCGCAGCACCCGGAGAGCAGCAGGGGTTTAGGTGCTTTGCTCAAGGACGTTTTGGTCGTGGATGTAGAGGGAGGTGGGAGGCGTTTTTCTTTCAACACCCTCCCCGACTCCTGCCAGTCCAGGGAATCAAACCAACCTTTCAGTCAAAACCTACATCTCTTACCTTTTTTAAACCCCTGATTAAATATAAATGACTCTCTAATCCACAAAGGTAAGCAACAACCAGAGAAACGGGGCACGTTTAAATCTGCACCGCATTCAGAACCCCAGTGGGCAGCGACTTTAAAAGAAAAAGGCTTAGTGCTTTGTTGGTAATAATTACACTGCGGCCTTCAGTAGTGAGTGGGCTGTTCTGTATTTCAAGTGTGTTGATCATGAGGGTCGGTGCACGGTTATGTGAGCATGCATTAGGATTTTTAAAAATGATTTTTATTTGTATTTGGAAAAAAAAATAACTCATTTAACACCGAAGACCTGTTAAAGCTCCAGGCTTCCATAATTCTCTACTGTAATATAAGAATAACTCAGTCGTTCTGTATGTACACTATATTTTTACATTGCTATATTGTCTATTTATTGGTCTGTTTCAGATTAACATCCCATTCACACTACTGTTACACTGCTGTATTGTCTATTCATTGTATTGTTTCTGTCATTCCTTGCACTTTGTTTAATGCTGTAACTGCCTCCTGTGTAATAATAATCTAACCTACGGCACCACACTAGACAGTCTGGAAGGTTGCGTCCCGTTCACACTTTACTGCTGCATTATATTACTGGTACATTGTTATGATGTCTATCTACTGTGTTGATTCTGCTGTAACTTGTTGTTGTCTGTTGCACCGTGGTCCTTGGAGAAACGTCTCATGTGCATGTTCACAGCGGCTGATAACAATAAAGTAACCTTGAACCTTGAATGTATTTGCTTGAATACTGGAACAAAGCTGGGATAAGAGGTTACACATTTGAAGTGAGCCAGACAGGCAGGGAGACGGTGTTACTGTGCCCTTTCTGAGTGTGTTTGTGGGTTAGAGACAGGGGTGCAGCAGATTCTGCACTGATTAGCCTGCTGGGCTACATCTTCTTCTGTCACTGTCTAACTTAATGTGATGTGAAACTCAGCAGAAGTACCTCTGCAGCTGCAGCTCCCTCACACACAGGACTGTGCACACAGGACTGTGTTCATGTCTTCATGGGGTTATTTCCTTGTCTTTTATCACTGTAGTTAAAAGGTGGAGTGATACACCAGACTCAACCCCAAACTTAACCTCTTTTACAAAAGGAGGAAGCACACTCTCAAAAAAGACGTGTCAGACAACAACGTGCACTCTTTTTTAAGATGCTCTGAGGAAAAAGGAACACCTGTAGGTCTATTGATGTGCAGCATAATGTTTTTAACATATCAATCTTGAGAGTGCAGTTCTCACAACGTCAGAAGGTTCATGTTTTCCATTTTCTTCAGGTCACCTGGTCCCTACAAAGAGCTAAATACAAAAAACGGGCTCTAGACTTAACAGAGATCATTCATCATATTAAGCAGGAGTATTAAAATACATGCATTCACCTGTTTAACTACACAGATTTTAAAATGTTAATCAAATGTTTTGTTGTAATTGACATGACAGCCCTTACACTGGATCACAGAAGATGTTGTTGCAAAGTAGCCTTACATGAAAAACATCCAAAAACTGAAATGGGAGGAGTCTTGGGGGAACCAAGACTCAAAATCAGAATCAGAAAACTTGATTGATCCCAGAGGAAATTGTATACATTGTGACTACACAGACACACAGAGACACAAAGACAGGAACAGTATAAAATATAAAGTCTAAATAAATCCAATAAAAACTCTGTAGAAAAACCTCAATATGAAATACACCATGCTATTTACACAAATGCTTAGTAACTAGCAGTTAAATGGATTACTAATAACACAAATGGTGGTTAGGAGTACATTATTGCACTTAGTAGAAATCATTAGTATATAACTAGAATTGACATAAGTAGTGATATTCACATGGTTACATGGTTAGACTATTGCACAAAATAACATATTGCACATAATGAGAATGTTTTAACACCCGATAAGAACACTGCACAATATTGCACATGGTAGACTGTTGCACATCACAGCAAGATAATAATGCACTGATACACATAATGATAGTGATTTAAACCTGGTAAGAAATTGCACAACAAAGTAGCATCAGGCTATTGTGCAGATTATTGTGTGGATGTGTGACAGAGGGAGGACTTGTAGAGTCTGAAGGAGAACGCATTCTCCTCTGGTCGACACTGGGAGGCAAAACAGAATAAAAGATTATCACTATGGAGACATCTAACAGTATATAAGAGACAGAGGAGTCGGGGGGTGGGGAACACATGCAGCTGATCAATAGTAGCTGAACTGGTCTGGAAGACAGGTGAGCATGACATACCAATGATGGTAAATGTGGTATAAAGTACATATGACCAAGAAACCCCAGGGATGGTCAATCAAGCTAAACAAGTGGGCAGCAGTTCCCCCTGGAGAATACAGACAGATTGCACACTAGACAACTAAAGCAATAACAGCTAAAAAGGACAGATTTGAGGAGTGTCACACACATAGAGCACCCTGACAGACTGATGCCCCCCTAAACATGAGTGATCACTTAATAGTGGTGGGACGACAGCAACTCCCGGATCCACACTTTTGTCCAACATGAAAAATTAACTAGACTGCATTTCTGCAGAGAAAATGCAAAGTGCGCTTGCTCAAATGTAGCAGTCGTCTGACCCTTCTCGTCCCCCTTCTTCTTGATGAGGCCTGAGGTTGACTACCAAGTCTTGTAGCTGTGGCCTGAAGAAATTTTGAAATGGGCCTGCTGCCAAGAAACACCATAGCAACCAGCTCCTAAACCAGTAACTGCCTTTCACGCAACCACTCAGAAAAAGCTGTGTCCCAATACTTTTGGCCATATAGTTTAGATTAAACAGGTGTGTCCCAATACTTTTAGCCATATAGTTTTGATTAAACAGGTGTGTCCCAATACTTTTGGCCATATAGTTCAGTTTAAACAGGTGTGTCCCAATACTTTTGGTCACATAGTTCAGATTTTTTTTGCTGCTCTCACTCTAACAGCTAGAAATGACATCATCGCTCCAGTGGTTTTTTAAATTAAAATGACTGAAGATTCAAATGTAACTGCCACAGTCTCTGCTTCTCTCTCTCTCTCTCTCTCATTCTCTCATTCTCTCTCTCTCTCTTTCTCTCTCTCTCTCTCTCTCTCTCTCTCTCCGTCTCAGCCTTTGTCTCACCAGCAAAGGCTGTTGTGATTTCTCCAACAAGACAGAGCGCAAAGGGGGAAAGAAAGAGAGAAAGACAGGCAAACAAATGGAGGAGAGAGTGGGAGAGAAAGAGAAAATGAGAGATAGAGAGCGCACCTCTGAATGTCAAAGGATGATGAGATTTCACAGTCTCTAAACCTCAATTTCTCCTGTGCCACTTTAACTAGCTCTTAATTAATGCTGCCTCTACACACACACATACACACGCGCGCGCACACACACTTTCCAAGACGGCAGCGAGTTGCCTGCATAATGACATAATTACCATAGGCACCACAATATAAGAGCAGCAAGTGTTGAACGGAAGAGTGTATACATGCACACAACATGGTTCTGGAGGTGGAATGGCAAAAAACAAGAAACAAAGATTAATGTCTTCCAAATAAATTAGCCTGCGAGGCCTAGCAGAGAGAATACTTACGAGCAAGTAAAGTTAAAATGTGCTTTAAAGGTCGCCTTTGGCTTACTCACTAGGGGCTCGGAGCTGGACTCTGTAAAGCTGCTTTGTGACAACTTGGTTGTAAAAAGCGCTATGTAAACAAAATTGAATTGAAATGAATTTCCCCTGGACACGTGTGCATTCATTCTCATTACTTACAGCATTTTGTTAATGGAATTAATTCTGTACATCTTTGCCAATTCAAATAATTTATGTATATATTCAACATGCTGATGTTTACATCTGTGCATTTGGTAAAATGCATCATTTTTGATGGGTTAGAACTGAATGACGATAATGATACTGCAAAAAAGTTTCAATATTATCGAAAAATTGTGTGTATAGACTGTCTAGTCTTGGCAGCGTTCTAACACCATACCTTTACGTTATAAGCTATTTCATTATTATCAGTCACTGAAAACTAAGAAAATCTTTTTCCGGGCTTTTCATGTGTGTACATTTCTCAAATTTCTGTTTTTGACCCAAAACATGCGACCTCGCAAACACTAGAATTATCCTGCCATCGGATTTCATGCGCAACTCCAATTAAGGCACATTCCCCACACGTGTGTCAAATTCAGATACACAAAGTAGCAATAAAGTATTGAAAGGGTGAAATTAGGCTGGGTAGATTGTTAATTGGGTCTGGCGGCTTATGAGAGGATGGAGGACTCTGACCTGCCACTGATGGTGATCTCGTCCACAGCGAAGTAACGATGGCGGAAGGGCACATGGGCATCCCGCGTGTGGTACTGGCCGTGAAGATGAATGCGCACGTGTGTGGCTCTCACAAACTCCTGCAGCGCAGCGCTGTTGTAGAAGTTGTTGTAGCCCGGGCGGACGTTAGGCTCCGGGGTCAGCATGCTGAACGTGATGTTGCCGCGAGAGTAAGAAACATCACTGACGAAAGGAGAGACAGAGAAGAAGAATTACAACTACATATAACCAGTTCTACTACACAGAACAAGTAACCTATTCCCAGTCTTCAAGACAATTTATTCTTATTCCAGTTTAACTTTGATCTTATTCTATACTCTTGTCTATTTGTCTGGGGAAGGACATGCATGTGCCAAGTTGTGCGTGGTGCTCTAAAACTGATGTTCTGGTAACAGTAAAGCATCTAGTAGCTTTTGGGAGCATGTATTTAGCAGCTTTAGTCAGTTTCTGAAGCAGCATGGCAAATACCATGCAGTTGAACTCATTTTAGAGGACAAGCTAGAAAATATAAATTGTATAAAATGATACTAATGTGCTAGTGCTGTGCAGGTTATTAATCTGAAAAAATACAATAAATAAATCTCCAGAATGCCTCTTGGTGATAAAATCTCAAGGCGGATTACTGGAATAGATCAACACAATAATTAGATCAGTACAATAATTGTTCTTTATTTTGTGCTTCTTAGTCAAATGTCATTTTACAAGAATAATCAAACACTGGACACCTGTAAAGGCAATAAATGCCAAATTATGAGACATGTGTTAATCAAAAACAGGAAAAAACAGGACACAGGCTAAATCACTTTCGAGAAAGTTTTGGGTTATGGCTTAGAAATACATTTTTAGTGGTGAGGCTACTTTGACTTAGAATATCAACAGACTAATTCATAACTGAATTTAAAAAGAAATTAAATAAGAAAGTGTAGCACTAAATAACAAATTTTGGAAAAAATATGAAAAAATAATCTGACATGAAAAAACCTGGAGCCAGTAGATTGAAGTGAAATAGTATTCTTAATGTTATATTTACATCCCTTCAATATTTCAGACTGATGTGCAATTCAATCACAATACAGACAGTATACAAACAGTCTCGAAACTGTAGTCGAATCAACTTCTCATTAAAAATCAAACAAGCCAAAAACTTAGAACAAAAGGGCAAAACAGCTCTGAAACTCGCTGGCTTTGAAGAACTGAGCAGCAAAATGCACGGCAAGGTGTACTGTAGATTTAAAAAAGAAGGGCTGCAGAGATTGGGAGAGCGGTTTGAAGGGCTGAGGGCCGTGTGCGCGAGACGGGTCATCAGGCCGCTCCACCGGGCCAGGACAGGTGCGGGAAACTTCTGCATTATTCAGCGCTCAGCCTCCGCCACAGAACAGAGCCCTGCCCCGCTCCTCTCTGCACCTGACTCCTAATGCTTACAGACTTATCCAGGACAAAGCAGGGCTGGATCTTCCACCTCCATCTAACTCTCACTGTTGCCTTTAGTGCCTCCATATGCTCTCTCTCCCTTGTTCAGTTTTATTTGCTGCATCTTCTCTGTCAGTTTTAAAATGATAGAAAAATGCCTTATAAAAACTAGGGCTGCCCAAAACATCTTATCATGGCCATGAAACACCCTGCAGTATGTTACCGGTGAATCAACAGTGTGACAGTATACTTTGGTTGGTTTAATTGAACACCTCGATTCATTAAAACACAGGGCGTGCACAGCAAAAACAATATGAAACACTGTGTCAACAGGGCTAACTATCATACACCAGCCTTCTGTGATAGCAGTATTTCAAAGGTCAGCATGAAGTCAGCCCCAGCAGAAACTATAACAAACTCCAGATTTAACTTCTCTCACATCCTACCCTCTGCTCTTTCACTTAACGTGACTTGACAGAACAAGCGAGGTGGAGGCCATTGTGCCTTGACAGGTAGCAGTCTGCTTTAGTGTTGAAATATTTAGCCATTTGAGGTGTTACAACATCTGGTCTATACCGCATTGCTCAGAGGAAGCATTGCCATAACGGCCAGCTTTAAAAATAAATATGGCCCAGATCAAAACAGCACACATTGTGTCAGTGTGCTGCCACACTGGGGACACTGCCCATTTTCTTTCAAGCATAATGTCTTTTATGGCGTTAAAAAAGAGGTGTTTGTCTGAACAAGTTGCTTCTGACAGAGCAGAGTCAGATCTAAAGCACTGCGTGCCTGTATGTTTGTGTGCCTGTGTGTTGAAGTCAGCCTGAATCAGAGATCAGTATGCATTTCTCTTCCTTAACGTGACATATTTCCATGTGAAGGGCACTTGGGCAGTACATACAGTTTTAAACTGTTATCTCTAAACGGTCTGGAGGATCCAGTAAATTACGCACGCTAAACCGATCTAAAAATCTAAATTAGTGCATGACATCATTCCTGGTCTACCAGTACAGATGATACATCATCCAGCTCTATTGTTTATGTCTACGTGGGAGAGCGTGTGTCTGATTCAAAGCAGCTAAGTAACTCCCATTTGCTTGGTTCAGCCAGCAGAGCTCGGAAGTGGTCGGGTTGGAGTGAAGCCAAGAGCAGCAGATTTACCCACTCTCTTGCCTCAGATTCATCCAAAGCACTTAGATGTCCTGCTAGCCCACAATCCACTGCTTCCATCAAACATGGAACCTTGTCTCAGCCTGCTTTGATGCAGCTTAGCTGGCACCAGACACTTGCTGAAGGACTCTTATCGGCGCTCGAAGCTTCTGTGGGTGGACTACTACAGTGTTTGTGCCCGTGTGTGTGTTTATGTCAGTGTGTTTGTGAGTGAGAGCAGTACCTGGGAAACTGGAGACAGTTGACAGAGTCAGGTCTTTCCAAAGGCCCATTATCCTCCATCCCAAAGAAGCTGCAGTGTTTGGCCAGGTACTGCCAGTCTCTCCATCCGGAGCCACCGCTAGTTTTCCTTTGAATCCGTACCGCTTCGGCCTGTGCACTCTGGAACTGAAGAATCACGTAGAAAACCTGCAAAGGAGAGCATGCTAAATCGCTAGACGGGGGAGGAATATGCATGAAATACTAAACAGCAATGGATTATCTATTATCTGCACCGCCACAGTCAACACTCGGCTGACTTCTCGAGCGCGCCGCCGCTGTGAAGAACAGCTTGAAGCCGACCGCTGCCTGCTTTGGTCCCTTTTCCCCCTTACTCTCTCTCTCTTTCTCTGTCTCACTCCCCCTTCTCTCTTCGTCTGTAACTAATTCAGAGAGTTTTTTGGTGGAGGAACTGGTCCCAGCTTTGACTAAGTGGACATTTCAAAGGCTGTGTGACGGTGTGTTTTATCTGTCGTTGAGAGGAGACTCAACCGCCACAGAACTGCCTAAATCCACCAGTGCTTTTCAGCTGGACCCTTCCCTCTGCACAGCTTAGCCATGCAGATGACTAGGGAACTTAGACATTCACTTTCACACACACACACACACACACACACACACACTTGGCATATGCTTGTTTGAACAGCGGAGAGGGTCCAAGGCCTCTGGATTTGCACAGTGAAAAGCTTTCAGGGAGCTGAGACAAACATACAAGCCTTAAGGTTTCCAGCTATAAGATTTGAATATACGTTCCAGTAGTGTTGCTCTCAGCTTGGGGTGGGGGTTCAAGAGAAGATGGCCAGTTTTGTTTGTTAGCATAGGAAGCAAACTGAAAGAAACCGTATGCACCTGAACCACAGACTGTGATGCAAGCTGTGGCCTGACCTATTTCTCTGTACACAGGCAAGTGTACAGGAACTGTATAAAATAATACATACGTAACAGCAAAACTGCAACAAATATAAATAGTGTAACCAGCTGCACAATATTTACACATTTAAAAATGCTGAGGGTCTGCTGAATCATTGCTGAGAACTGACAATCATATTTTTCAGTAAAGCACTGAAAAATATAAATATGAAATGACATTAGTCAGTATCCTATGCTATCAGGAATGGTAATATCTTGAAATCGGTAAAGGTGTCGTATTAGTCAGGATCTTTCCTGCACATGTGTTCTTGACCAGCATTCTGGCGGATGTAAACGCACTAAAACTTTCAGACCTACTGGGTCGACCTGTATCACAAACAAGGCAACTGAAATAAACTTTACTCAGGCCACTTTCTGCAAGCTGGGGAAAACCACTGCAGGATTCTAGGGGCAGATTAAATGTTGTGCGTCATCCGGTTATTTGTAGTCACTACTATGAAAAAAACACCTGGCCCTACCTGGTACTGTCCATTCTCCAGGTTTATAGTGATAGTGACTCCTTCGTCCAGTTTCTCAATGGTGGAGAGGATGGACGAGACCCAGCTAGTGCCAATGTCATTGTCATTGATGTAGTGCAGCGGATGGGCATCCAGGTTGAGGCGGAGCACGCGATTGTTTGTCGTGTCGTCAGCCGCATTGGGGATGCAGTACCTCTCCACGAGTGGGTGCACTCTCGGGTGGCTGGGCGGGCAACGGCAGGACGACTGGGCGTGGAGGTGCGGGAGTCGCCCGGAGTAGACCTCCTCAATCTCTCTGTGCCAGTCATGAAATCCCAATATTCAGAAAGAAGTCGCACATTTTGCAGACACAAATGTTTTAAAACATTATTGCATTGTCTATTTCTGAACAATTAATACATATCGGCCCAGTTATAACCTCATATGTCTGTAACATTAAAGAACAATCAAAACGTTTTTCATATATGATCAATTTATTCTAAATCAATTAAGACCATATCATTGTATTTTTATGTTTGGTATGACAGATTTGCTCCACTATTAGAAATCCCATAATGGTGCTGACAGAAATGAGCACAATTTTGATATGTATGATCCATACTGAAGGTCTAGCTTAGCTCATATTTTGTCACAGATATATTTATATACTTGACTGAGACCAATGATTCGGGGCTTCGAGACTGACCTGTTGGTTAAAGTCTGGGGATAAAATCTGAAATCCTGCATCTTCCCGATGAATTGATTGGACCCTGGGGAAAAAAGTAACGTCAAAGGCAGCTATTGAAGACAGTTCGCAGGATCCATAGTAGTCAGTGGATTACCTTATCTGTGCCTTTTTTGCATTAATAGAGACACTTGTTCCATGGCGGGATCTATTGCGCTTGTTTAGCTGGGTAGTGCAGTATGGTTAGCAAAGTCTACTTCTGCTTTCAGATGAGGCCAGTTTGCTCAGCCTAATGGATTAAGGGTGTTTTCACACTAGAGCTTTTTTCTAGACCCAGAGCTGTTTGCATGAGTGTGAAAGCTGTTTTCATGCATGGGAGCAGTCCAGAGTACCGAGGTTTGGTGGTCGTGGGTTCACTTCACGTGAACTCTGTAGTGATCCATAGCATGTGTGAAAGCACCTGGTATTGTGTGTGATTGGCTCATTTTTTTCACAGTCAGCATGTTTAATTTTTTTTTTTTGATGGGAAAACACACAGAAAGTAGTATGAGCGCTTACACTAAGGTTATTGTGTCAAAACCAGGTTTCATACTGCGCTATATGGTTATAAATGTGCCAAAGTGAAAACGGTTTCTTGTTGCAGCTTCTACACTAGGACATGTCACACTGGCCATCATTGTCTGAATGTCAGCAGTCCACCAAAGGAATTGCCATTATTTCTAACATTTATAATTATAACGGAACTTATTATTAATAATTTGCAAAGACTAAATGGACAAATGTCATGTATAGAACTATGCAGTCAGTCTACAGTTCAGACAATTCACTTGTACAAAAAATGAATAGGCAGTAATGAGCCCCTGACCTGAACAAGCTCAGAATCAGTCCTTATTTTTAGGACAAGTGTGAAAATGCCCTCAGACACACACACATGCATAGATATGTCATGTTGACGTATCGTTGTCATACACAATTATTTTGGCCTTCTACAACAGAAAGGCAACATGAAAATAAATGAGCATTGATATTGTATTGTGATGGGAATTAAAAGGGTATGATTTTAAAACCACGTAAGAACGTCGATTAAGCCAGTGAGCTTTCTATGTGCTCATGAAAAATCTCAAAATGATAATTAAACTCGAGATCAGTGGTGTGATAAAGCACAGCTGACTGAAGAGCGGTCACGGCTGACACTATCTGTGCTGCTCCAGCTCTTCGCTTCTCTACTCAAAGGCAGTTGTTATTTGTTAGGCGACTGGATGGCTGTCAAAGAGAACATTGCAGTGACATTTGTTAAAAAAAAAAGAAAAAGAAAGAAAGACAGAGAAAAAGAGACTGACAGAAACAGAGAAAGACAAAAGAGGAAGAGATAGAGCATATAGGTGAAAGAATGAGAATGAGAAAGTAAAAGGAAAAAACAGACAAAATTGAGTGAAAGAAAGAAATTCAAATCTACACGTTTTCAGAATTGCAAAAAGTATTGTTCTGAAAAGGTCATACAAGAAGAAGAATTCTGGGAAACATACTAGCAACATTCAACAACATGACCTACCATCAGGTTGCTTAAGTATGTTCGATTTAAAGAGATTTTAGGCTTTTAAGCAGTAGTTCTGTGTTTTTCAACACTACTGTTATGGCTCTCTTGGAGACGGTAAAAGCACCTGCTATGTTTTGCCCATGTCCAAGTTTCACATGAAAAGAACAGGATTTCACCGGCCTGGGCTTTGGTTGTGGAGTAGAAAAGTGTGTGTAAACAGGATTACATTAACTGGAACTTTGAAGTTACACCGGGGACGTTCACTGTGTTTACAGCCACTCATTTCATAGCCACTAAATTGCATGGTACCTGTTATCTATACATTAAACACTACTTTGCTTCAGAGGAAACGAAGATCTACACATTCAACTGTAAAACAACCAATATGTGGCACCTGATGTCTAACTAATAATGCCTGATAAAGCCACGAGGCTTCACCTAAACATTATAAAATGGATTTGAAAAAATGAGTCATAATAACAGACAAATCTCTGTGGAGGCTAAGAAGATTTCAGCTGTGAAAATCCAAGTGAAGAAACAGAAATTATAAGGTAACAGGGTTGACATCTATTTAGTCTGTGCCATTCCTAAATATGTATTCAAATTCTTTTTTTTTTTTCTGTGGGCACCGCAGAAATCCCATCTCATCTCATTTATGAACAGATTATGTGTGGCCATATGGTCACCCTTGGCCTACGTAAACCCCTAGATATGATTAGTTGCTGGCTTACGGATATTTCTGTAATGAAAAAATGTGCCACCTTTGCAAATTAGTGTGCCCTTTTTGCCTTTCAGTTCAACTAAGAAGAACATTTGGTATGTGTAAATTAATTTGAAATAAGGGTAACATTAATATAATGTATTTTTTAACCATTTTTCCTCCCATGCCAAGCAGCAGTGTAACATTTCACTTGGTCATGATTGCCATCAGTTCAGCATAACACAGTGCCTCCACAGTCGATCTCAAGCGACTGCATATTCTACTGACTAGTATTTGGTACAGAAATAGAAGACAGAAGGACTTTGAATGGCGGGAAGCAAAGCTACGAATTGAATCTTAAGCATTAATAACAACACATAGCAACATACTGATGGTAGGACTTTTGTGATATGTAAAAATTTTGCTCAATAAAAAAGTCAGTTTGCCCATATGTAGGTCAAGGCTACTGAAAGTGTGTCAGTGTAATCAAATGACTTGTACTATTCTTATATAGTCTAATGAAGATGGAAGAAGATGAGAACTCAAAGAAAATCTTCCAGAAGAATTACAATACAAGGCCAGGCATTCAAGACACAATCTGAGGGACAAAGTGATTATCATACAGCATTCACATTTCAGGCACGAGCCAATGAATAAGTCCTTAATATTAAAAGGTAATATAAATGCAATATATGAATAGGTCATACAAAAATGAAGCATTAGGCCTCTCACTATTCCTTAAGTTCAGAGGAATAGTGCAGCAGGACATTTGATGCAAAATAATAAAAAAAAAAAAACTTCTCCCATAGGAATAAATATGGATCTGTAGGTTTTGCACCAAGAAACATGCCAGTGCACAAAAAAGTACACTCCACTGATATGAATCTGGATGTAAATTAAAGCAAACAGTTGAGTTACCGTTGGAGCTCTGCCCAATCCGAGTGACACTGTCCGTGGTGACATCAGCGACTGGGACTACAAGAGTTTGGGTATCTAGGGCTGTGCTGTCTTCCTCCTGTCCATTCAGGAACAGGCTCACACTTGTGCCATGTACCTAGGAGCCAAAAGAAAGTTACTGTTACTGGAATATCTCAAAGAGGTTTCCATGAAGTTTCATACAGTTAGAGGTGTAAAATGTAAATAATCTCCCAGCTCATTTCTTCCCAGCAGCATTTCAATTACACAGCGGATTCTTTGCCACCACAAACACTGGCCGCAAATAACAAAATATTGAATTACTGGAGTTCACACAAATCCTTTAAATACGAAAAAAGCCCTATCAAGTTTTTTTTTTTTTTTTGTTGCCTGTGCCTCTCTTCCAAGATAAAGAGCCCCTCCATCACTTGCATTTGTATTTTCTATGGCAGCTTCCCCCAAAAAAAAAAAATAAAAAATGTTGAAAAGGTGGATGGAAATAAGTGAGGCAAAAATTCCTGGAGGATGAAGGCAGCGCTAGACAACTAGCTGCCTGGAGGATCCTTAAGCCGCGCTCTTTCATGATGGCTGATTGAAGACTGCGGAGAGGCCGTTCTCGAAATCTCAAACCGGTCCAAAGACTTGCTGCTTGAGATCTGAGAACCACGTCAGAGTGATGTAAATGAAGTCTGAAGTGCTTCATCCTATTTAGTGCCAACGGGGGCCTTTGAAAAGGGGGGTCTGGAGCTACCACTGTTCCTATTCCTATTTTGGTCTTATATTTCCTTTCTTTTGTTTTCTCTCATTGGAAAAGTTAATACTTTTTAACACCCAAATGGCTGACAGTGTTATTTCTCCCCTTAGCTGAATGGAGAAAAGTGAGTACAGAACTTTGGGTTTATGGCAAAAGTCTTACTTTCTTCCAGAACTAGCTTTCTTGGGGAAACAGTTAATGCTAAAACGCCGCATTACACGGTCAACAGTTTACACTACCATGATCCTGCCCCACTTTTGTTTTGGAATGTGGAGATGAATAACTGGCCTTTGCCTATAGCAGTGATCCCAAAACTTGTCCTGGATATTTACCAGCCTGCTGAGTTTATCTCCAAAACAAATCTAACACATCTGATCCAGCTAAGGAAGATCTTTAAGGGCATCTGAATATTTGTGCCAGGTGTCTTGGATCTAAACTCTCCAGTGTGGTAGGTCTCTAGAACCAAGATTGGGCTTCTCTGGTCAATAATTACAAAATTAACGGCTTTTCTCATTCAGTTCTTATGGAACTGAATTAGATTTAAAAGTTTGGTCCAATTCTCTTCAATATTAACACCGAGGCCATGACTCTGTCTAGCTGTCACTATTGATTATATTAGAAATAACATGACCTGGGGCTTATTTTGATGATTAGTTGAATGATCATATACACAATTTAAAATGTCAAATGTTTAATTTAACTTAATATACATGAAGAAAGCATGCATTCATGAAATCTTGCTGGTGTGGGTTCTAACAGTGACACACACAAAAGCAATATGAATGAAAATAGCTTTCACTGTGGAGGAGGTTCATACTGCTGAGGTAACTTTTTGACACGTGGATTCCTTGTTAAGCCTTGAAACTGCAAAATAAACAACGAGCTTCATCCAGAAGCCATTTTTAATCAGTAAATGTGACTAAACTAGAAACTGGTAATGCCCACAAGAATATCCATTCACTCACTGATCAGTCTTAGGCCACATAATGGTAAATATTTCAAAATGAACCTTTCCTTGTTCTTTGAAGGCTTCTTTTGTGTGAGTGTGTGAGCATGGGGTTGCGATGACCTCTCTGGAACGCTGCCCTATGAGTTTGAGTCTGTGAGGAGATCGCTTCAGCACTGGTGCAGATTATTAGCTGGCCATTCTGTGGAGCTTTTAGCAACTTCATAATCAGCAGGTGCTGACATCTTAAAAGCTGCTCTCAGCTTTCAAACTGAAAAAGGCATATTTGATCTGAAGAGGGAATTACCAGAATGCACTACAAATTTATGTAATCGCTTATAGCAGAATGGCAGTTTCGGAATCAGGTTCAGTAACAAGAACACCTGCTCGATCCCGCTGAACTGCAAAAGCGCTCTAAGTAATAATATCAAATTGCTGAAATTCTAGGTGACAATAAATAAATGCATAAAGAAAATGCTCTTAAAAAATACCAAAAATTCACCAAGACTAATACTGAACGCAGCCAACAGGGATTAGATGTCATGCCTCTTTTGTGGAATTCTAACTGGAAGCCACCAGCTTTCATTAGCGCTAACTTAGCATTTAGTAGTCTGCAGGGTTTAGTTTTCCTTTAAGAGTGCTCTCACCATTTCTAAGCTTTTTTGTTTTTCTTTCCATGGGGCTGAATGTGTGCTCAGGGTTAAAGAAGGGACGCAGTGTCAGTATGGCGTATCTGCTGCGTCATTGCCTTTCTCACCAAAGCTCACTTTGAGCCATCAGGGGAAACTCTATCGACTGACATTAAGAAAGACAAAAAGCTTATAAAAAAAAGGTCCTCCATTTGCCAGTGTGGGGGAAATGAAAAGCTGAAATAGTGAACCTTCAAGCTCTTATCTGCCTGTTCTCTGAACTTCAGCAGGATACTGGGTATAAAATGTTTTTTTTTTTTTGCCCAAAAAATCTTATAGTTCTTACATGAGTACACAATGAAGGGCTGTTTTTAAATGCTTTTTAAAGTAGCATTGCAGCAAGTATGAACATGAATATTTACTGGTTTAAACATGAATAAAATGTGTAGATAAGAACCTGGAAGGTTCACTTCTTTAGATTTTATGATAGAAACAACACATCTTAACAATTGTTATATGCAAGGGTGTAACAATGCAACAAAATATTGTGATATCGCAAAGCAAAAATGTGATACATTCTGTTAATTTTGACTGATGTTACTGCATTTTTATACAGGGGGTCCTCGAGTTACGCCACAGATCCGTTCCTTCGACAGTGATGTAACCTGATTTTCGTTGTAAGTCGAAACACACCCTAGCCTGAGTCCTTTATTGGTCCTAACACAGTTATAAAATCATAAAAACACAATTAAGCCACAGAAAAAGGAAAAGGAAAACTCCCTCACTCATACGCCGCATTACTGCGTATTCCTCCGCCGCGTGCAACCAAACTAGTTCGCCCATGTAGTCCGTAAGTATGAGGCTAACGTTGTATACTCGAAACGTCGTATGTTGTATGACTCGAGGACCCCCTGTAGTGTTAAACCAGTGCCAATCAACAACCTAGTCTAGCACATATCTCAAATATTGAACTACTATGAGGTTGAATGCTCTACTAAGCTGGAAATGCCTCTCCTTATTTTCGTTCATCCTGCGATTGGAAAATCGTGGGTTCAAGTTCCAAGACTGCTAGTGGCACCTCTGAGGTCCCCTTGAGCAAAGTGCCGTCCCCACACACTGCTCCCCGGGCGCAGTGTGCCTGGTTGCCTGCTGCTTCACTTGGTGAATGGGTTCAATGCAGAGGAAGAATTTCATGCTGTTCACACTGTGTGCTGTGTTGTGTTCACATAGGACAGAATGGTCACTTTACACAACACTTTTTTACACGCCTAGAATTTTACTCATGAATATGTAAAAAGCCTGCAAATACCTTTGCCCCAAACAACATTAACCATGAACTTTTATCATTAATATTTCGTGGTATCCCTATGAAACAGAAGTTAAAGATCTGGCTTCATAAGCCATAGCTTCAGAGCAAAAACAATACTTTGCCCTTTTGACCTGGGACATAAACCAGGGCAGCGACGTGAGCCTAACCCGGAGTTTAGGTGCCTTCAGCAGCATGAGTGACAAAACGTTCCACGATAAAGCCCTTTCCATTTCAGCGCTGGAGGAGCTGTCAGGACCCTGAGAAATATTCCACTCGGGATGAGGGTATCAGCACAGGCAATCCCTGGCTTTTTTTTAAAGCATGTTGCAGATACCTGTCCAGGCTTAGCCCTTCTATCTGTGCAAACACACACACACATACACACACACACACACACACATACACACACACACACGCAGATGTTTTATTTATGGCTTAGACTCGAGACTTGGCGAGACGGACCCTTATCATTTAAATGAAGCCAAAATGTTTCCTCGCTTGTAATTTATTACATTATCACATGTTCTGTAATGCGCCCGGGCTGGCTCAGGCAGTCACGTGAAATATAACCGTCTGGTGGAGGAAGCCGCCAGAGCTCTGGTACTGCTGCTGCAGAATCACCCTGGAGCCGGACACTTCTCCTCAATGTCCGCCATTACACGGCGGAGGAGGCGGCTGACGAACAGCCAATTTCCCCTTTATCACATTAGCGCAGCCATGAGAGAGCAACATTTGTTCTACTCAAGTACACTAAAGCTACAATTACCAATCTCACATATACATGTTTTATATCGGCCCTTCCTTCTCCCGCGATGAGGGTGGCAACGATATATTAGCACTAGCATGACAGTTTATTTAAGAAAAGAAAATTGTCTCAGTGGCGCGGGAGAAGACGGAAATATATAAGGCAAAGTGTCAGTGCTTTTAATAAAGGTAATAACTCTTTAAGCGGAAAGCATATCAGAGATCTATTTTCTTTCTCCTCCCTCTCCCACCGTGACCGAAAGGAACAGGAATCATTTTTGCTAACTAGGCTTTGGCTTCGGGTTTTTTTCCCCCCTCGACACAGTGCCGTGTCCGTGACAAATGTCCTTCTCTTATTAAAACAAGTGCTTTCTTCCTAATCCTCAAAGGTCCCTGTAAAGGCCTATGAATCTGCTGCACGGGCACACACTGATTAGGAATGTCCCATGTATCTGCAAACAAGATGATGTTACTGTATATATACCCACCATGAAAACATAAGCCTTAGTTACAAATCAGAGTCATACGGTTAAGGTTCGTACATGTTTGCTTGAGTGGCAACTTTCTTGAGCATGAGTGATGGTAAAAGAAGAAAAACAAAAAGAGAAATCAATAAAAAAGAGCTTGACTGACGTCTTACACGGTGCATTGTGATCTTACCACATTGAGGATGTATAGCTCATGCCAGCCTTGCAACAATATCCTAGAGAATGAACCCCAAGATGCTTTAATTACGAAAGATCTAAAGAAACTCTAAAGGATCAGTTCACCCCAAAATACTGCATGGCTAACCATGAGTGACAGATAACAGAGACCAGCTACCATGATCTAAAGTGCATAACGCTTCTACACTAACATTGCAAACAAAGGGGCTGAGAGGACACAAACATTGCTTGCAGGAGAATTGCCTAAAGAACTTTTCAATAAAATCTTTCGATCGATGGTGACACCATGATCTTCATATTTTTGCAATTTTTTCCAATTAAGGGCTTGTTAATGAGCCAAACTGTTGAACCAGGTGTGCTGAATAAGGGTCCCCAGGACTGGGATTGAAAACCTGCAACAGATTTTTTTGTAGTTTAAAGTTTGTCCTGTGGATGCCATGCTCTACACATTTTTGTGTTTTCTCGAATAGAAGCTTGCTAATTAGCTAATGTGTTGAATGGGGAGCTTAATGAAGGAATGCACAAAAAATGTGCATAGTGAAGGGTCTGGACTGGTACTGGGGAGCTCCACAGTCTCCACAAAAGTCCTAGGGTCCCCATGCCATGCACATAGTTGTGTTTTCCTTAATCCAACATACAAGAACTAGCACATGAGGAGCTGAGGAACTTGTTACTGAGTGACTCTGTTGGGCAAAAACATGCACAGTGTGGGATCCTCAGTATTGTGAATGAAAAATCCTGCAACAGATGGTTCTTTAAAGACCCACTCATTCATTGTTGGTCATAGCAACGTTTTTGTTGCTTTGTTTTGTTTGGTCAAAGTTTCATCAGTTGGTCAAAAATCAATATATTCTGCAGATTCAAATGGTGCTTAGTAATAGAACCAAACCTAACCTTGACTAATAAGTAAAAGCATCAAGTCATCATACCTACTAATCTAATGGTTCTGAAGTGTAGGTAATCTGGTCATGATTAGAATGGACAGATACTGGCCTAACCTCAAAGACCGATATTTACTTTGCATCTTAATAGGACTGAGCCTCAAAAAAATATGCTTGTTTGGTGAAGAACTGTTTCAAAATGTCTGGAAGCACACATTGCTAACCAAAGTACAAAAGCACAGAAAGCTTAACAAATGTAATTTCTGACCACATTAAAAATGAGAAAATAAATCTTTATGAATTGTTTTTACTGCTGTCTAAATAACACTGGTTTGGGAAGCAGAGGGTTAAGACAGTCAGCACATGTAAAATGTTTCCCCTGTGCTTTCTCATGCTTAGGAGTGTTAAAAAAGTAAAGCACTCAGGCAAGAAAAAAAGAGAGAAAGATAAAAAGAGAGCAGGGGAAGCTTAAGGCTTGGAAAATGTTGGCTGCGGTGGTAAGAATACCTTTGTAATGTTGACATCGTAAAAAAGGCGATTTGCTAATCTACAGCAAAACGTATATCCAAATAGTCTTTTAGAGTTACGCTGCGTGATACTTAAATTAATTAAAAATAAAAGGCAATGGAAGCATTACATTAAATATCAGGATTTAAAAAAGCTAGGTGCACAATTAAATGGCTCTGGCAACCTGTCACAACAACCCACTAAACAGAACTCTGTTACTTATTTCTGGGAGAAAATAGCATCTATGACCATAGAGCTATGGTTTGTCACCATAATGTGCTGTGAAAATGTGGGTTTGTCGGAAAATTGCAAGAATTTTTTATTTTATTAGGTACTTCCTCCTGTAGAATTCAGTACTGCATTGAACAACATTCATACAACTCCAAAATTATGTGACACTCATGTTCCATATAGGAAGAAGCTCAGGGCATTAAAAGCTACAGAACAGTGTTATCGGTTTAGCAATTGGTGTTACAGAAGATTCCACTTCCTTTCATTTAATTATAATTAATCAAAAAATTTGGATACGATTCCTTATTCGGTAGCTTTCCTGATATGTAAATGGATCCCTTAAATGGATGCACGGACAAAATAATTAATTACTACACAAGCTCCGACATAACTGTGGCAACAGGCTGCAGGTGTGACTGTGTCTGATGAAGGCCCATTTATTTAAGAATGCTGAAATGCTCAACGTAGATTTAAACGACTTCCCGCAGCTGCTCTTATTTATGTAGTACGCTGCTCATGTTCATGTGACTTTGCTGTACACTTTACAGATTGCAGTTACGGGGCCAGAGTGCCACGTTCAGCCCATCCATCTCTTGACAGGACTCAGATTGAGGACGGTGCCTGACACACTGCACGCTTCATTCTGCCCACCTCTACTGCCCCCCACCGCCACCACCAGACTTCCCTCCTGCATCTTTCACCAACAGTGAACACATGCTAACCAGGTGGACAGCAGCAAGACAGCTAAACAGAGGCGACGTAATCAGCTCCGCCACGTCTGCAAAAGCCCACGGCGCCCCACGGCCACGACTGGTCATGGGAGTTGTCTGCGGCTGCCTTCGATCTGTCCAGTCGGAGCGAGCCGATTCCGGGACGGCTCGCACCCCACAGCCACGTGCCCGTCTGTCACGGTTACTCACGCCCGGCCAGAGAGACGTAACACGCCGTGAAATTCCTCATATCAACTTATGGCCATTACCAGTTTCGCAGGGAGCCGAGCCCCCCCCTCCACCACTCAGCACTGCCCGGTCTGATTTATGTCCAGCCACCGCTGATTCCCGCTGACTTTAATATGAAGAAAGACTCTTGAGAAAACTTGCCAAGAAAAGCCTGTCCCTGAGCGGACATTTAATTCCACCTGACATTGATGGGCTGAAACACACAATAAATGCCCCTCCTACACCGATTAAACAACGCTCCACACTTTATCACTGGTGTGTTAAAACAAACTACAGCTCTGCCTTGTTATAATTTACATATGTTTTCACAGAACTTTCTTACAGGAATAGTTAGGTGAAAAAACGTGCATGATTTTCCACTTACCCCGGATGCAGCTCATCAGACAAGGCATGTTTGGACTCCAAACATATTATGTCCTTTTTTAGTACAGAACTGGAGCAGGACTAACATTGCAAATAAATACTAGAACTTAGTCACCCAAAGAGCCTGAACCATTTCTATAAAAATATTCAAACTTTGACCCACTAAAGCTGCATCCAGCTCTTTAAGGTCGTACAGAGTAAGTGTTTTAGAACACGGGATGACTTACAGTCAGCCGTAACTCATCTTACCACTACAGACGCTTCAGAAAACAAAAGGGTACAGAGCAGTCATAAATCACACCCTAAACCGACAAGTTACGTCTGTTGAGAGAAATTAAGGTTTAGTAATGGATTTTTAAAGAAAATTACTACTTGGTTCTAGTGTTTAACAAACATATCATTTACGGCATTTATCAGATGCTTTTATCCAAAGCGACGTCCATTCCCTAACTACAGGGGACAGTCTCCCTGGAACAACTTGGGGTTAAGGGTCTTGCTCAGGAACCCAGTGGTGATGTGCTGAAGGTAGGATTCAAACCCATGATCTCTTGGTCCAGAGACAAGTATCCTAGGCCTCCACCATCATTTTGCTGTTACTCATTTAAAAACAGTTACTTATGAAAAAGGTGCCTAGTTTTAATACATTATAAGCAATATTAACCATTTCTTTTGTTATATACACTGAGGTCTGAAAGTCTGAGATCAGCAGTGGAAATGCTTCTTTTTTGCATTCTTTTCATTTGAAGTTATAGTATCAGCACAAACTTTAACATGAATTTCAGAAATTCAATTTATATCTATTATGTCACTTTTTTTTTGCCTTGAAGTCTCGAGTTGCATGCAAGGTAGCACGGATTCCACAAGTTTATGCAAAAGTCTCAGAAGGGTAGATCTAGTTCACCTGACATTCTTCAGGTCATCAATCAGGGAAGTCTGCTACAACAAAAGAGATAAGACTCAAACCCTGAACTTTTTGTACAAATATGGTCAGTGTCACAAATCTCAATTGTCATAACTTGTCATTTCAAATTAATAAAACATCTAAAACTCTTTTTATTTATTTCCAAGTTGAAGCATGGAACCCAATGTAGACATATGCCAGCATTTTTCAAGTTGACCTCTATCTGCCAGAAGAAGATAGATCTGTAGAAGACGATAGATCACTATAGAAAATCATTTTGATCTGTACAGAAAAGAACAGAAAAGCCATTGGCTTGAAGTGCACAAATAACAGAATCCAATAGGCAGTTCCTTCAGATTAGGTTGAAAAATGCATAAGTATGTCTCTAACACCACCATTTTTAATGCTCAACACTTATGCTTCCCGTGTCCTGTTAAAGTCAGTTTGTGGAACTCTCAGCAGCACAAACTAATTTGCTGTCAACAGTTTGGGGTGATTTATACGGGGCCCATGGCCTCTCGGCTCTGGAGGCCCCACAGAGAGAACGCCGGCGAAAGGTGGGAGCTCTTTTTTGCCTCCGTTCACCTTGCTTCACCTTGATGGATGCTGCCAATCAGTCTCCATCACACTGGGTGGCTCGAACCGCTCAGAGAGGTCAGATGACCCACCGCCAGAGTCAGACAGAGCAGGCCGACGTTGGCGCTGATGAGGTCTCCTCTGCTGTACCTACAGTCTCTAACTTCACTAAAAGTTTACTCACAGAACACTCTGGGCTGGAGTTACTGTACATAAGACATGATGGTTAAGACAAACAGCTGTAATGCAATCAACCATTGATTTTGTGCTGGATCTGTTTGCAAAACATGCTCAGCAAATGTCATCTTAAAGTTATTCAAGGAATGTGTAATATGTTATATGTAATAGGTGCCACAATACTAATTAGTTAAGTAAAGAAACAAAAGCAGCACCACATCACAAAGTCAACCACATTCTCTTTAATGCAGGCAGGCAACAGCCAGCATGGAGTTATTTTCACCTTTGGTTAGGATTGCATTACTAACTGCTACCTCATACTCCGTAGCTGTGTGAACACACTGCTTCCAGGCCTTTCTAACACTGGATGCTCTTTTTTCCCCCCCACTGACTTGAGACAGAGCACAGCCAACACACCCCCGCCCCCTTTACCACTCTTTCTATTCAGCACTGCTCTGGCTGGAGGGGCCGGGGCCATGGGCTTACTGGCCTACATTTCTCTGGGTGGGGGAGAAGTTCACGCAGGGTGATGAGCCATGTGCACATTCGGGTTAAAAGCTCGAGACTCGGGAGCTCCTGGCCAAAACAAAAACGTCCCCCGAGAACGTGCGTCCACCACAGTGCACGTTTGCTGGATCGAAATGCCGTGGCCAAGGCCTAGGCCCTTGTGGAAGCTCTAATTGCGCGTGAAAATGTTCATTAACTTGTCGGATTCTCCCCAAGTTCGAGCAGTCAAAGACAATGCAGCAACAGCCACGGGAGAATTGCTCTTTTTTCATAGGGATATGGACTATGATGTCCCTTATGTGTCCTTTGAATAAGAAATTAAAATAGCCAAAATCAGTTTAGTCTGAGATCACATCAGGTAAAAAGTCCTTTAGTGCCTCATATGAATGTAAATGTCAAATTGTTAAAAACAGCATAACACCAACGTCGTGGGAGATAGCCAAAGCAAACATGCTTCATTAGCAATGCAAGATAATGGAATATCTTATTGCACATACTAATTTCTATTAGTAATTTCTATCATTTCTATTCTGTCTTTTTTATGCAATGTAAAAAAGAGCACATTTTGTTTTCATACTATGCAAAAAAATCCACAATTGAGATAAAAGGTTTGTTTAACAGCGACAGTATATTAGAATACCTTTTGCCCTAAAAATAAATGTCAACTAGCTCCTCTTAGATTCTACCAATCGCTGACAGTTAATCTAGTAACTTTTTAAAAGAGAAAACAGTACACATTGACTTAAATTGACTTTTCAAATATATTCACTGTAATGGAAAATGAAGTGTGTGTGTGTGTGTGTGTGTTTTATTTACATTAAATGATGTGCATATAGATTTAAGTAAAAATTCCTTATCTTGCAAGCCAACAACTAACAATTCACTGAGAAAGATATTCTCCTAACTTCATTTTTTCATATTTCATTTAATCAACTCTACTTAAAACTGAGATACAACTGCTACATATCTCTACACAAGCCAGGCAACCTCAACCTTCGACACCGGCATTACGGCATGTTTTTACACTGTAACCAAACCCGAGAGCTGAAAAGTGAGAGCAGACATAACAATGTCTGGCAAACGGATACAACAAAACGGACAAGCTGCTGGCTGGTGGTGATGATGACTTCACCAGAACCTTTACCAGAGAGCTCCGTTACATCAAAAGAGCCCTGAGCTCTTAGTGCTAGGAAAGAGCGAGTTCCGTTACAACAAGCTAGAGGCGGCCCTCGTGACATATTGATATGATAATGCTTGTTTTCCGACTCAGCCCTGGAGGGCCTAGTTTAATCACAAAGCCTCATCAACATTTACAGTACGTTTCTAAACTTTCTCTGCCTTTTCAGGCACCAAGACCTGCCATGGCTCGTCAGCTAACCCGCCAGCTGACAGGTGCTGACTGACACACTGACGAAAAAGGGGGGAAAAAATCTATATGCTGCACTTACTTCCCTGTGTGAAATCCCAAGCTACTCACGACTTGCTTGATCTCAATTACATCTCACATCCGCCGAGAGCCGGATGGCCAACAATGAGCGATGCTCCAAAACAATCGGCAAGAAACCACTGTCACTTCTCATTGTCGTCTGAAGGGGCCACATAAAAGGGATATCATTCTTCTCCTCTCCTAGCCGTACTCTCGCTCTCATTATAATGACTAGGGACAAGCACCTGCAGATCAGTTCCTTAGTTCTTCCTCCTTCCCCGGAGCCCTTCTAAACACTATAATGTTCTATTCCTTTTGAGCAGTTTCCCCCCAGCTCTCTGCTCTGCCTTTGAGTTTCCTCAGACTACAGAGACTTCCAGAAGAGCCTTCCAGGTAGACAGTGGCCTGACAGGCAACTCAAGTATTTGGCTGCTTGATTTTGACCAATCTTGAACTGACAGAGAGGGGCATGGATATAAATATGTCCAAAAGAACATCTTAAAACCAAAGGAGGGCAAATATATACTTTTGTATATTTCAGGGCGAGTAAATGGTAGAAAAAGTATTACACTCAGGCTGCTAAGATTGGGAAAAAAATCAAACCACGCTGGGATATTATTCGGTTATTGTTTTAGGGGCCATAAGCACAAAGGCAAAGTCAGAAAAATGAAATTAAAAAGGGACAATTAAAAATTAAAAACGGCTACATTCATATGAAATCAAAACTGCCACTGCTGACTATATAGGTAATCAGGTAATCTAGCAATAATTTTGACAATAAATCAAGTGACCACATAAGGGCAGTTTCTGTTGAGCCTTAAGACACTTTTCAGAATTACAGGTGTATTGATAACAGTTTTAAACAAGCTTTATAATAAAGCTAGAAGAAAGTGACAAATACAAGTTCATTTTATTTTGACGGTGTCTGAAACCTCTTGAGAACACAACGAGATAAAAAAAATCTGTGAGCTCAAAACTATAGGGAGAATATTCAGTGAAACTGTGATAATCACTGCATTTTAAACATTAAAAAAAGTAAAAATAAGAATCCTTAGAACTGAAGAACAGAGCTATAAACAGACTGTAACATCTTCCACTGTTTATAGCCATTGTGATAGCCCAAAAGCCTATTAAGAAAATCACCATGTACATAAAGGCTGAACATTTCGAATTACGATACTGAGTTCAGGATTTTCTCATGATATTTAGAACCAAATTTGGGTGAAAACAACAATCGCTATTCAGCTGTGGCACAATTAAATAAACCAGAAGTAAAAGGTGTGTGTGGGTGTTGGGGAGTGATGTATGACATGGATGTGCTGAACTCGGTTGTTACTCGGTGCCGGCTAAACAATGCAGTTACATCAAATATCAAACTATTAGAATGCTTATTCTTCATGATGCATTTTCACGTGTCCATGATTCATACTGTCACATCTTTGCATTGCAGTATCACGAGTTGTGATGTATTGTTACGCACCTAATTGATACTGCACAAGATTTGTTAGCTTACCAAGATTCTCTCCCTCGCAATACACAATCGCTTCCATATCATCCCTGCATAAAACTAGGCTCCTCTGTCTCTATATCTTATTAAACAAGTTATCTGATCTGAACGATATTTTAGCCACTTTAATTCAAAAGCAATCGGGTTGGGAAATATTCATACTGCACGTCACAAAATTACCAGACATTTAAGGGTTAAGCTTGGCACGGAAATGTCTTAGCCTGGGGCTGTGACTTTTCTCTCTGTGCAGCAGTTCCCTGTAATGCACAAGCCACAATACAGGGCTAACGCTTAAAAATGGACTAATTTTCTCCCTGCTGAAGTCTATTTATATTGCAGATGAAAGTCCAACTGGGCAGCTAAGATGAGTCTATGAGCCCAAGACATGGCTGTCGCCAACAGGGAACTTATTACCTATGAATTGTGAGTAGGATTTCATTATCATAATAATGTTTTCTGTCCCAGAAGTCAACCTGCTATTCGTAATCGGAACGACCGCAATTCAAAGCCATGATAATCACTGTCATTGAAAGATAATACTCTCCGCAGACAGACCTCTCTGTTCGCCTACAATACCGATGATGGCCCGGTCTCTCCTCTCCCCTTTCTTTCGATTCATTTACCAACACAGAGATACGACCAGTCACTTACAATGCCGAACGGCGCGAGGGCGCCAGGACTCATTGGCCAGGCCGTGTAAAGAAAGGTAGAAGGGATGAAAAGGTTTCTGAAGCTGATAAAGAAGCAGTTGCTGAGCATCTCAATCATCCCTTTGCTGTCAGTGACCTGTATTTGCATCAGAATAACATCAAGGGAAATTACCCTCACGCGAAAACAAAAACGTTATCGCGGGCCGCGCGCTCCGACACGTTTTAACACTGCTTGTACAGCAGGTCCGTGGGCTTGTTTATGAAGTAATCGCCTGGGTTGTAGTAATAAGTATGCAGCGAAGGGTGTGGAAGGAGACGGCCCTCTCTCTCTCCCCTTCTCTGCCCCCACAGCTGTGGGAAAGCAGATGTTTACCCCTGTAATTAACACCTTCCATTCATGCATCTTGTCCAGGCCGGAAATCTGTTGTGACACGAGTTCAGCATGAACCTGCTGCGGGTTTTCCGACACAATATTAATATCAATATTTTCCACTGGCTAATTACCGGGAATATGGATGGACAAGGATTAGCACCCGCTGCAGCCGTCTTGTAGATGAGGTCTGATCAAGCAGATTAGACCATTTGATAGCTTTTGGGCCTGTGTCGAAAGCGATTAATCACCCTTGCCACAGACAGCACGCTGTATTTCAGTACATAATGGCTTGATCAGAAGGCTCCTACATTCTCTATGGCCTGTTTGCTCTGGTTCGCTGACCTGCTGGCGCCCAGCCAACTGAAACGGCAAAGTTCACACATGCATCCTACCTGTAGTGCCAGGTGTGTCCACTGGTCTAAACTGATGTGTCCGGCAGTCCTCATAGTTACAGAGAAGTTCTGACCAATCTGTCCCCCAAAGTGGAACTGGACCTCTGTCTCTGAGACAACGAGTAGAATCGCCAGCCTGTCCATGGAACTCTTCTCAAACACAGTCCTGTGAGAGGGGAAATTAGCGTTTAGCACCATGTAATAAGAGAATTCTTTATTAGTCCTACTGGTGGGAAATTTAACCAACAGAAAAAGCTACATATGACACAATATAATATAAAAAGCACACTACACAAATATTATAGATACACAGTTTCCTCATACGCCTAGTACCCAAAGAGATTAAAAGAAACACAGTAATAACACTGTAATAATATAATGGTTCTGCAAGTTCCCTTTTCTAAATTACCTGATCTGGCTCATCTTCAAGGTTTTCATAATTGGGTGACAACATAATTAACTGATAACCATTTTTATTTCCCATTAACTTTGTAGCACTTTTCCACCAACGCCCTGAAAATCCCACTTACTTGGCATCTCTTTTCCAAACATAACTCCTGAATCATTTGAGACAACTCACTGGCAGGATTAATGTTTTGTCAGTGTATATATATATTTTTTTAATCAGTGCAAATATAAACAGAACATGTGGCGATTTAAAATCAAGATTTTTTTCACTTCTTATGGTTTGTCTTTGAATATGGGCGTGGGAGGGTGAGGGGATGGGGGGGATGTACCCCCATTCAGTTCCCTAATACCCTGGTGTTCTGAATGCCTGATTTAACACTCAGGTAGTCTCTGCAGTTATTCCGCAAATTTTTTAACTGAATACACCGGCATCTGATTGAGTCCAATGACTCCCATAGCTTCCAATCAGATTACTCTCTGAAGATTGTCAGCAGGAAATCATGCTTAAACAGCTGCCCACAAATCGTCCTCATACAAGCCCGGTAGCCCTGCAAGCTGTGTTTACCCGAGACGCGTGCGTCGCTTGTTTTGAATGGATATTAAGATGAACGCAACTCTTAAACAAAAGAAAAACGTGTCCTTCTGTACGGCGAGCCATTTCAGAAAGACATAGTATAAGCTAGAAAGCTAAACATATTGCTTGATGATGGGTAGAGATGGTAGGAGGGAGGAAAACAATGATTTATAGTTTAATATTTTTTATTATCGACACTGATCCACGGTAACAAAACCAAAAGATGTTTTAGAGCCTGGCAAAAGTCATTCTGTTCAAAGGCAACAGGTAAACAAGAATTTTACCTTCTGAATGACAAGATGAACTGTGCTGAATTGTGGTACGCTGGATTTATTCAACTGACTCAATGTAAATAGATAAAAAAGTTACATTATTGACCCAAATTAACTCCTTATGACTACTTTGTGAATTTCAGCCCAGGGATTGTCGGAAATGCCTGCCTGTACCTGTGAAGTTTTGATCATGTTAATAGCTTAGTCATTCTTTGTCCTAAACCACACTGTCAAGTCTGCGGTTTGAGAGCGGTTCATGGAAACCATTTGGATAACTTTAAGTGTTTTTCAGCACTGCTAGCCTCATAGATTTAGTGCTGAACTGAAGAAGCTAATTCTGGATACCAGCTGACTGACTACATCTGATGAAATTGGAAAACTGTACATTGGATTTTTTAGCACATCATGACACCAGTAGGCTGATATCATGTTTCTATCTGGTGAAAATTAATGAGAGACTGTGACATTACAAAGCCCACAGCTGCAGCTACGCTCAGTGCTTAACATGAAAAGGTGAGGCTTTGCATGGGGCATTAGTAAACAATCAATATGCCCTTGAAGGCCAGCGATGAAGATCTAGCAAAAGTGTTTTACTGGGAGACGCCTTGGCATCTAAAACGGGCACTGCTCTGACATTTATGCACCTTGTGTCAATACTTTCCATTTGCTGCTTCCTGTTACTTGAAAACCTCCTCATCTACTGTCAAATGAAACCCCATTACTGCCATTTTATGGGGAAATGCAAACATTTACGAACATGGGCCACCACAGCCAATAAATCATAATGTAACATGTTTGCGCTCAACTCAGGGCTGGCCCTTAAGTCCCATTCGCCTTACCTGCAAGCCACGCTTCCTGCATGCTCCACTTGCAATTAGGCCGCGCTCCTCCGCCGGGGAAATGTTGGCATTTTAGCATTCAATACTGCAAGTGCTCCCAAAGCAAGTCTGCATGGTGCATATTTTTATGTCATGTTACCGAAGGGAGCTCTCCAGTTGGTATTAAACAGAGGCCCATTAATTCACTAAGAGAAGAATTAATCAACATGTACACTCGTTGTCACACTCGCTGCCACTTCAGGGAGAGAATTCCAAGTTCTCTCGTGCCTGCTGAACCACCGTGACCATGCTGACTCAATTATTTATTTATTTATTCAATGCTGCATGCCAGTAGCCTGTCTCTCTTTTCATCCTCACACTTGATGTAAAATGCTGAACCGCTTGTTGTTGTTCTTTGCGAGTCTCTCTCGCCCTGTCCTTTCATCCCATCACCCACTTTCAACTATATCATTTTCTGTGCTGTGGAAAAACAAAGTGGCTTTTGAGATGATGCTCTTTTTTTTCTCTTACTGGCAGAGCTCAGGAAACACTGTGGCAATTTCATTTCATTGATCTAAAACTGGACACAGCTGGTCTTGTTTGGGGCAGACTGAATAAAAAAAGACGGGGAGCTCTTTTTCGACAAGACAAATTACGAATTAATTTCAAACCAGCTCCTCACACAGTGACTTACAGGCACCAGCATGTGGTCCACTGTTTTATAAAGCACATGTAAAGCAATGCCACATAAGTGGAGGACAACCTAGGTAGTGATTACTATTTTCGGTTTTACCCACTCAGAAAACGACATTCTGGACTTCTCCGCTCGCAAGGCAAATGGCTTAGCTACTACCTATCTACCTAAGAGCATAACATACTGTCCTTTCGTGTTTTGCAAGGCCAAGATGAGAAACTGATCTGTCTGATTAAGTAAGATATTAGCTCTCTAAGTGACGACAAACACTTGCGTCGCATGTCTGATCTTCTTAAGGGAAAGTTCTGGCAGTGGAGCTACTTACATTACAGAGGCTTCCTCGAGTTTCAGCCAAACTGTTAGGGTAAATGAGCCTGCTGGGCCCAAATTCACAGTGGAAGGGGAAGCCAAGCAACCGCTCTGGTTTCGAAACACGAAGCTGGTGGATCCGGCCTCTGCCCCTGGTCGGAGATCCTGACTGTCGCCTGTTGAGCACCCAGTGAGCAAGTCGGCATAGCGTGGCGTGGAGGATCGGTACGGACACTCCTGGACACAGAACTGCTGGGAGCAGGTGAGGAAGTCCTCCTGGGCTCTGCCGGCCTGGCAGAAGGCACTGCGCTCCGGGATGCCACAGGTAGCCCCAGCTGGCGAGACGCTGACGGATTTGTAGGCCCCGATGTTCTCCAGCCTGGGGAAGGAACCCTGAGGGGCCACAGGGCCGAGGGTAAGAAAAAGGCCCAGGGTGGACAGTAATAACACAGTACCTTTGTGCCTAGGGAGGCAATACATCCTTGGCTGCAAAAAGGCCTCGTGGTGTAGCGACGTTAAATAAGTAATGATGGTCATGCCAGAGGTGACATTTTTTCCCTTTTTTTCTATTTAAGCAGTCCAGCGCTTTGGGTAAGGCAGCACAGCTTAATGGCACGATGTCCAAGAGGAGGTCAAAGCCTTCACATGATAGCTAGGATTTGGGCCTGCTGCGGGAAAGGAGGAGAGAAATCAGATGAAAATCATAACTTTTCAAAATATCAAATTCCAAAATCCTGCCTCTAGCTGTCAGGATTCCAGCTGATGCGAGCAAATAATCACACACGCCTGAGATTTGGAATTGCACTGAGCATGACCTGAATGAAGGGCTTCACTTAGCCTACCATGCTAGATTTGGGCTGGAGATAAGTTAAACAGGTAGGGAAATCTACACAAACTAACATATAACCCTCGATCAGACACAGAAACAGAAACATGAGCAGAAAATGCTAAACACACTGGCGTACGCATGCGCGCAGTGTCCACAACCTCGTTCAGGTTACCTGCAGTAAAACACACGCCTGGCCAGCATGTCGCCACTGAAATACATTCAACAGGTTGCTCAGACTGCGTGTGAGTGTGTGTTTGCTCCTTTTGAACGACAATCAGCCCTGCAGGGCCAGTCCTGGGAGAAAATCTGCAGGAAGTCTAGAATGTAGGCTTTCCTCGGACAGGTCCTCTGCGTCACCGCGCAACGACCAACGGATACGCACGAATTACTGATTAAATACTCTGAAATACTTAAAATATATTTGACACTGAATCATATGACATATGAACCAGCAAAAGAGTACGGAGTAATATAAATATATACATATATATGCTTCTTACCTCAGAACGCGTCGTGTTCAAGCACATGGCCCCTGGGAGGAAAGCAGATTATGATAGTTTGCCATCTGCTCGGCGCAATAAGCAGAACTTAAGCAGACACACTCCGAGGGAAGACAGACAGAAGAATACAGTTGTCAACATAGGTTTGGAGAAGTGGGAAAGGAGATGTGTGTGTGTGTTAGCCGTTCGCCCTGTGCGGATAAATGAAGCGTAAAGCGCCTGTTGCCATCTCTCAGTCCCCTGAAGCCCCCCGGAGCTCTCAGCCCGCTCTAAGAGGCTCTTCTCTGGCTCAGGAACGCGCTCCGCGTCGCTAGGCAACCGGCGGCTGGACGCAGTCCCGCATTCAGGTGCTGAACTCCAGGAGGGGAGAAGAGGACAAAGGATTAAAGGGGCGGTGGGGAGGTGTGGGGGGGTGCATTGTGAATCAATGCACAATGCGAGTATATCCACTAGGACAGGAGCGCGAGACTCCTGGAAGGCCAGAGCACAACAGAGTTTGGCATTCTAGCTCATTTAACACACCTGCTGTCATCTTCTAATGAGAATTACTTTTAGAAGTTGGAGTCGAGGGGTGAAACGTCAAAACACACTGTCGTAGCCACGCAAGACCTTGGCTTGGTACTTTATGAACTTTATTACTATACTTCCAGCCAATTTTATTAGAAACACCTACCTTATTCTTCCATTCTGAGGCCACTTTATCAGAAACACCTGCCTTGAGCCACTAGGCTGCCATGCGCTTTCTTTTCTGGCATTATTTATTAGCGATATGGATAAAAGATCGTTTTAGTTGTTACAAACGGGAATTCTTTGATTTCTGTTATCTGTTTTGTAGAAGTTTTTTTTATAAAAGCAGTACATGTACCTGCCCTGCACCGGTACATACTGTTCACTTTATTAGAAACACCTACCTCGTGGTTCCATTATCAGGCCACTTTATTAGAAACACCTGCCTCGAACATCTACCGAAAGACCACCTTGCGCTTTCATTTCTGGTCTTTAGAAACATTGATAAAAGATTTGTGACCGTGTTTTATTTGCTTAAAAAAAATGCCAGTATTAAAGCACATGTTAGGGCCTTCTTTGTATTATTTTTTCTATGTTTTGTAATACTGTTGTATTAAATCAGTAGATCACTCAAGATGATGTTACAAATAACACGATCTGCAGTTAAATCACTAATACTTAAATATATATA
>JBBJLS010000001.1:35875984-35903168 GCA_037577275.1 Bryconaethiops microstoma | reverse complement strand
AGGAAGAATTTCGTGCTGTTCACACTGTGTGCTGTGGTGTGTTCACGTATGACAGAATGATCACTTTCACTTCACTTCTTCCTTGTGGAAGGATTTCCACAAGATTTTGGAGTGTTTCTGTGGAAATTTGTGCACATTCATTTGTAGAGCATTTTTTCAGGTCTGGTACTGATGTTGGACGAGGCCTGGCTCGCAAGTTCATCCCAGGGCTCTGTGTGGGCCAGTCAAGTTCTTCCACACCGAACTCATCCAGCCATGTCTTTATGGAGCTCGTTTTGTGCACTGGGACACAGTCATGCTGGATCAGAAAAGGTTCTTCCCTAAACAACTGTCTACACAGTTGGAAGCATGGCGTTGTCCAAATGTCTTGGTATGCTGAAGCATTAAGATTGTGCTTTACTGAAAGTTTAGGGCCACCTTAATTCAGTAATTAAGTGGTGTGTCTCAATACCTTCATCCTTATAGTGTACTTTAATTACTAACACCCCTGCTTTAAACATCAAGGCTCACTTGATTTAAGTCCATATATATGACTAATGACATTATTGTACAATTGTCCAATTACATATACACTTAAAACTATATTATTTAACGACATAAAAAACAATAACTAATACTGATTGTTTAATAGTGCTGTTTAGGTATATAACGAATTACATTTTAATTCAGTAGGAGCGTGTCAATAGGAAAAAAGTAATAGGCCTATATGGTTTCTGGGAAATGCAACTGCCCCACCTCTAGGCCATCACTCTATGCCATTTATGGGTCACTAGTAAATGTTGTATGTAGTTTAGGATTGAGCCATGTCAATGTTAAACCTTAAGAGCTGGTAAAAAAATGTATATTCTGGGATTAACCTGCCCCAGTGTGCTGGAAAGAGAAAAAAAATACTAAAAGGAAACTGTTCATGATCAAAAGTAAATGACCTCCTCTATGAATGACTGATATGGCGAAACAATCATTTGGCATCACTTTTGTGTGCACTATCAGCAGCAGGTTGAATCCAATCATTCTTAGAAGCATATTCCTGGTCAGATCCAACCACACAACTCAGAACTTACTATAGTCTCTATAAAGGCTAGGGTATGTATTTAAACTGGGAACCACGGGGTTCAACTATTGAAACACACAAAGGAAAATGATTTGTTCATTCATTATCTTATCCTAAACCGGGGTCCTGGAGCCTATACCATCAGTCATATGCTGAAAAACACCTCGGACAGGCCGAAACACACATTGATCCATGACACATTGACAGGCCACTTACATGCACACTCACATGGTAATTCAGCATCTGCAGTTCACCCAAAGTACTTGTCTTTGGACTGTGGGAGGAAACCAGAGCACCCGGCAGAAAACCACGTTCTACCCCGGCCAGGAGTCAAACCCTGGACCTTCTTGCTGCAACAGCGCTACGTTGACCAGGTCTTCAGACCTTAAAGTTCTATCAGATGGTCAGATGGTAAGCAGCAGTATCTTTAAACTAGGACTTTCAGTACCAAGCTTCAAATATAACATGGTATGTCTTTTACAAACTTCAGACGTCTGTGGGTAATCTAGAACAACAAAAACAAAATGTGCAGTGCTGTTACTGTGGGCTAGTACAGTACTAAAATCCCATTAGGGTGCTAGCAAACCATGATTTCAAGGTCCAGTTGTCTTTACAAGCGTCAGATGTCCATGTTCAGAATGTCTAAAATGTTAATGTGCCATGCTGTTGGAGCATTGTTAAAAAGGAATCCAAACTAACTTGCAATAACGCTAATCAATGACCCACAAAACAGCAATATAGACCTCTAAAAAAGATAAAAACCCTGTTATGCAAAGGTGGTTTATCTGCGGATCACATTTGAACAGCTGCTATTACTTTCGCGAACAAAGACAGTCTACCCACTTTTAATTAAGTGCTCCTAATGACCTTAAGCGGCTTAGTGCGCTAGCCTAATAATCAATAAACTACAGCGGCCCAACACCTCCACGGCCCAGCAGAGGCTTTCGCTTGAAACGTGTCAGGGCCAGAGAAACTGCGGGCCCTCTCCGTCTCTTTTCTACTGGTGTTAAAACACACACCGGCGCTGTTCATCTACTCGGGCAGATCAATACTGAGTGGGCTTATTTAGTGAGCCGGGTTCAGATGATGGAGTGTTCTCAAGACGGCAGTTTCAGTTTTGAAAAGGAATTTACACACACACACCCAGACATACACACACTCACACACAAACACACACACAGTGCATCATATATATCATTGTTGAAATGATCAAAAAGCCTCCACCAAAGAAACTAGCCATTATAACTACACTTTGTTAGGTCTCATGTATTCAGAATGGCACAGTAAAGTCATTCCTGTCATTCCTTACAGAAAACATTTCCAACATCCTGCACAGCTTCCCTGTGTCTGCAGCTCTGAAGCAGACATCAGGTTAGGATTTTAGCACTATTGATTTCCCTTAAGCCCTCTGTCTTGCAGCATCCGCCATCCTCAAATGCTGAGGGTGTTGAAATGAAGACTGGTATTAGAATTAGCATTATCTTAGCTTTTGTCCACAGAGATAGCATGCAAATGAGCCCTGTCGCTGCATTCCAGTCACTCTGGAGACGGAGCCTGACTGTTTAACCCAGCCGCGTGGACCAGACGCCTCTGCTAATTAATGAAGCTGGCCATCTACAAACAGAAATTAGATTTCTGCCCCATTCCCCTTGCCCTAAATGTGAGCTTCATTATTTACACCAGTGCTAAATGTGTAGCAGCTTCCTGGACAAGGCCCCAGATATTCAGATAAGTACAAACAGCCAGAAATGGTCACCTTTCCTACCTGAAGACTGGCAGAAGTACACATTAAAGTATCTAAATATGGTACACAATACAGTTAAAACCACCTTTTTCATTATTTAATCTCCAGTCAAAAATTGACATGAAGTTCATCATCAGAAAAGAAATGACAGGGAAGCCTCAACCTAACAGGGTGGTAGCAGTGCAGTGGGTTAAACGCTTGTGCACCTGGCAACCACAGAGCTGCTGGTTCAAACCACACTTTCCAACTTTGTGTCCTTGAGCAAGACACTTATTTCTCAGTTGCTCCCTGTAAGTAATGATTGTAGGTCGCTCTGGATAAAGGCACCTGCCAAATGCCACTTTACAATTACATATCATTTTTTTCAATATTCACTGCATCTGCCTTTTGCCTTAACTACTTTATTCTTAAGCACAAAATTATTTTGCTCAAATAAAAGTACTGCTAATATGTTGAAATTGTACTAAAGTAAATCTTAAATTACTTAAAAGATTCCCTCAAAGTAAAAGTAAAACGATGAACAGACTTTATCAACTGATATCAAGTCATTTATTGGAGACTACTCTATAGGCCATTTAAATTGTAGCCAAATGAACTACCTCAGAATAAACACACATTAGTAAAAGTTATACTAAAAAAGTATAAGTACCCAAAAAGGCAACTTTGTTATGTAATGAAACTGATTGTAAATTGTTACTGTCATCTTTTTAAAATCCAGTTTTGAAAACTTTGCTTTTTGCTTCTTAATGCATTTGGATCTTCTCAGAGATCTCTTCTTTAGTCATTCTGGAAGAACGCAAGAAAGAAATGTGTAAGGCAGCTGAGGTGTGTTCAGGTAGTCGCTTGTGAGAATGTTAACGTCTAACTGAAGGATGCGTCTCATTGTGTCTCCTCCTCAGTCCAGCTATGCTATAAGAGTCACTGAATTCTGAGCAGTTCTGTGTAATGTTTACTTATTTTTATGTGTTTTGTTTCATTTTAATGTAAGATTTTGGCTTGTTTGCAATCATTAACATGAATAAACTGGATCAGAAGAGCCACCAAGTCAATCAAGCCAATCATTAAGTGTAAGTGCCATATTTCAGGAGTCACTGTAGGAGTGTTCAATTTTAAAATATTTTGAGCTGAGAGTAGCTCCTCCCTTTCTGTATAGTATTTCTGTATTATGTCCATCAAAATCGTAATCACACTGTCCAATTCATTGTTTGTATTTTGGATTTTTGAGCATAAAGCCTACCTCTGTATACCTCTGCTTCTGAACATTTTTGTCATTCGTTTTATACATAATTTGAAAGTATCAGGCTTCTGTTTACATTACTTCATGACAACAGTAATAGTCCAACATGACTTTGAATAAAATCTTTTTATTTTAACATACCTTGACTTTACATTTACTGAAGGATTTTCTTCTTCTTCTTCTTCTTCTTCTTCTTCTTCTTCTGCAAAGTCACCTTTTCAGAGGTTTTGTTCTGACAGCCGCAATATACTACATACAGCAGTGTACAGGACTGTTTCTAAGAGCTGCTATTAAAAGAAAGTCCTAATAGCCCTATCTTCAGAATTATTCCACCATGCAGCAGTGTGGAAGGAGTCTCCAGGGTTACGTTGGGAAATCCCTCCCCTGCTGAGGATACATACCATCATATTAACCTCCGAGACCTGCTGGAGTCAGAAAAACCTACGACAGTCCACCAGAGCTGCACAGATAGGCCCCGAGTCACCAGTCAGCACTTTTACCAGCCAAACACAGAAGATTATGGGGTGGCTTCCTTACATTTTTAAAAACATTTTGCTTGACAGTTCACCAAATTCACCGCGCCTGTTACAGGGCTTGTCTTGGGCTCATATCACGAAAAAAACATTTTTTTCTCTTTTTTCTTTTTGTTTTTTTAAATGAAAGGGATTTCTGTACTATATACATTCTTTACTCCTCTGTCCATACAGCCCATACACGGAAACTAAGCTGCAGCATGGAAACTAAGCTTTATAACTGTACGTTATAAAGTGTGTTTTAGCTCAGATCACTTTTTAAATGAGGTGTGATACAGTGCAGCCAATCAGAACAGAAATCATTTGCATATATTAGGCATGGCAACAAATTTTGACATCAAAACCATGGGTGGTGCTTCCGTTTAGATCACCGTAGTGCTCAGGGCTCCTGTCTGGGAAGTCTGAGAGTTAAAAAAGAGTAGCTGTATCGTCTCAGATTGCTCCTCTCTCTGCCACAAGGTGGTCGGATATTGAGTTGTCAGATGTGACACTCCACACGCTCTGCACTGGCTCCGAATTTCAGCAAAAGATCACTAGGAAGCAGGGCACACAATGGGCTATGGAGTGTACAGTCACCACACACACACACACACACACACACACAAATCCAGCAGCTCAGCTCACTACACCACAGGGGGGAGAGATTTTTCAACAGAGGCCAATGAACACCAGCTCTGGTTTAAGACCCAGAATGACAGAAAAGTAAAGTATGAAACAAAACCTGCAAGACAGTAATTTCCTAGTTAAAAAAGACATACTGAGCTTCAGTGTATTTCAATACAAGAAGATTTTATTCCATTTTGAACCATTGCTGTCGGCCTGTTTGTCATTAAATTATCACACGGGTTCAAGAGTAGCTGGTGTTTTCAAATAGTGTGAAAGAAAATCGAAACTGAAGAAAACGTCTAATGTTCTGTAGTTGATGATATGTGAAGCACCACTACAAACTGGTTTTAACATTAAAACATGAACAAATATGTCATCCAACTGTTCTGGGACAAAAATGTCCATTTAAAATCACAGTCAACATTGTCTATGGATCAACATGTCTTTGGATCAACATCATGCACTATATGGACAAAGCAACTGGGACTCACCTCTTAATTGCTGAGTTCAGGTGGCCAAACTGGAGATGAACTGGAACGGAGATTGTGAGCCAGACCTTCTTGTCCAACATCAGTACCTTATAAATCCTCTACAGAATGAATGGGCACAAATTCTTACAGAATCTGCAAAATCTTGTGGAAAGCCTTCCAAGAGCGGAAGCTATGAAAGCGCCTTATTAAAGTGTATGTATTTGAATGAAGTCCCTGTTGATGCAATGGCCAGACGTCCCAATATTTTTGTCCTGATTTTTTAAGCTGCATACATGGTATTTTGTGTTAAAGGTAGCGATAAATTAATCATGAACTACACATATGTCATGCTTTTCCACACAGTTGCAACATTTTGTTTATGTTCATATTTATATTTCTCCTGATGTGAGAAACCGTTCAGCATGTCTACGCATTTTAAGTTAGGGCTTTATTGATAAGGTGTAACACTGCATTTGGATTCATTTTGATTAGAAAGCCTTTGGTATGCTGTATGAAAATGGTCAAAATACCTGTGCAGAGGAGTCTTGAATCATCCTGAAGAGACTAAGCTTTTGATAATGACAATGCATTACATATTTTCCCATTTATTATATGGTTATTCTACAAAATGAAAAAATAAATTTCAGATAGAAAGAAAGAAACTTTGTGACTTCTCCTGAGAAAAAAAAAGACTTTCTAGAAAACAAACTGTTGCAGTTGTTGTGTAGCTGTGTGTTAGTCTACCTGCAGACTCATCAGCTTGTGGTTTAGTGTGCTTCATATCAGCAGGAGAGATGTGAGGATGGTGTCAGCTAGTATCGTTTCCATTTCTGCAAAGCTCTTTGATCACAGATTGAAAAACAGCACCACCCGGACTTGAACACTAGACTCTTCAGAAGGTCATAGATATAGTTTAATGAAAACTCTGGTAGCCCATGCTGTGCTCCTTTTGGTGTTTGTTTCATGTCTGTTCTCCTTTGTTTTGCTGCCATCTTCCTCGTCCAAGTCTTCATGTTCCTTGCTGTTTTCCCTTTTTCCTTTCTTTTCTGAAAACTAGTCCCGTACTCTATAAAATTGCTAACTGATGGTACAATCTTTTGTGGAATTGATCATTTTATTGCAGAAAGTGGCACCAAATCACTGCTGTAGCATCTGCATTCAGATACAAATGATCACGAATGGACACTATCAAACCTCCAAATTTTGGGGTGGCCCAATCATTCCATTCAGTATCATTGAACTGCAGCTGTCTGAGTAATAGTATGATAATTCAGTATATTTTGCCATAGAGTTCTTTTTTTTTTCATTTTCATAAAAGCAAACATGTCAAAATGGATAAATGGTAAAAACCCACCCCATACCAACCTTACTAAAGTTGTAAAGTTCTGCTGTGAGTCATGCCATGACTTATTTCCTACAGTGTGAGCGGCTATAATCAAGCTTTTGGTGAAAGGGTTCTCAAGTGCTACTAAGTCATGTTCACATGACATGCCAAAGTATTTGTAAAAGTGCACTAACTGAATTAATGGTTCATCGAATGTAGACTTAAGCGTTTTAAGTGCAAATAAACGTGTAAGTGCGACCCCCTGATGCCTCCACATAGTCCACAGACATCTTATCCATTTCATCCCGCACGAAGGAGATGGTGCGCCCGCCTCTTACATTGATGGCAATTAATCCCCTCCGAGTGATCTGGTTACATTTCAGCAATAAGTACTTTCAGAAATGGAAAGGGGTTCTGCTGAGGAAAAGTCATTAGCTGCTTCTAAGTATCTGCAACGTATAGAATGTTAACAAATGTGTTATATGGTGTGTGTGTGTGTGTGTGGGCGGGGGGGGGGGGGGGCAGGTTGCATTGATCCCTGCTGAGATGAATAAGAAATAACGTTTTTTTCTTAACTTTAAAATCTGTTTGAGTTCACGTTCTTTTACCCTCTCCTGTTAAGGTGAATTTACAGTGTCTTTTTATATCTATTAAACACACATAATTTGCCTTAGACTAAAAACCAAAAGTGATACGTTAATGTACAGGTTCCACGCCCAAACAGGCCACCAGGACTTGCCTTCCAAAGCATGCCACTAGAAGCAAGCAGGTAGGGAACCATAAAAAGACCATAGGAGAGGAGCTCTCTATTGATATTGACCATTTCTAAGTGTCTATGATCCCAAAATAAAGACATTGTTTCAGCTTACCTTACAGCCCTGTCCCCAGAAAATTCCTTCACAGTACAGAAAATTATGCAATAAAGTGTGAAAAAGTATTGACTAAATACTACTACTGCTGCTGCTGCTAATAATAATAATAATAATAATAATAATAATAATAATAATAAGAGAATGGTACACTTGACACAAACAGAGGATGATGCAACAAGTCTGAAGTGAAATTTATAATGTGGTGAAAGTGTCCTGTGAGGTTGTACATGCTCACAAAAAACTTACAGCAAACATTGGAGATTTGCAACACAGTCTCATGTTCCTACTGTCTACTGTCTAAGCATGTATTTTTATTGCAAAGGAATCCAAAAGACTCTTTTTGCTCATTTAACTTCATCACAACTTGGAAAACGCAAACCGG
The DNA here is from genome assembly GCA_037577275.1 of Bryconaethiops microstoma. NCBI lineage: Eukaryota > Metazoa > Chordata > Actinopteri > Characiformes > Alestidae > Bryconaethiops > Bryconaethiops microstoma. The sequence goes on along the minus strand of JBBJLS010000001.1, from coordinate 35,894,949 downwards.
AAAGGGATTTTAAAGAAATATACGCACAGTTCTCTCTCATGATTCATTCTTGCAGAACAATGTTTCCCCAAACCTCTGGGCTCTATATCACTCCAGCCATGGTTGTACATCTCCGGTTCCTGCCTCTTGCCCTATTTAACTCTCACAAAAGGCTGAGAAGAACAGAGAGGGCATCACCACTTGCCTGGCTCCTGCCTAACAGGGGGACGGGCGGGGTCTCTGGGGAGGCCAGCCCAGAGTCGTCGTCTTTGCACGTTGTCAGGATTCGGGTCTACACACTTGCCTCTATGACTCTACACGAACATATTTGGCTCCAGAAGTGTCTCCTTCAGTTGCAGGAGCTGCGTCGGGGGAGCTAGAGACCTGCGAAAGGCCATTACCACGACGCAGTCTGGACCATCAACAAGGCCAGGCCCAGGAGAGGCACCCCGCACTGCCACTGAAGAACAAATTGGGTGGATTCGGTGACAAAATGCCATCAGGGCGAAACTGCACACATTAGCACTTCACAGATGATGGCGCACACATGCTTGCGGCACCAGTAGAACTTAACCCCCATGGCATAGCTGGGACACACACCCACATGTACAAGAAATGCAGTAGTTTGGAATCAGAAACAGGCTTAGAGCATTCCACAGGCACGCCACACATTCAGTTATTTTCAAGTACTGCAGAGCATTTGGTACGAAGAATGAACGTGCCTTCGATTAGAGCTAGAGTGACAGCTGGAGGCAATATGAGTCTTGAAAACATGGTCTTCTAGCACCCAAATGGGCTTTTAGTAGCATGTTAGCACTGAGATAACAGCATTGCTTGTAAAAGACATTACATGTTGTATCTGAAACTTGTAACAGACATGTTAAAATATATTTTACCTTGTGTGTAAGATTTCTACAGTGACTCCTTTAGTAAAGGTATGAATCTACCGTTCTTTAGCTGCTGTGAGAAATCCATTAGTTAAGACTACTGCTCGTAATTACAGCCTGTGGTGTATCATAGACTTCCAGGTGGCCTGGAGTGACATTTTACCTCATGAAATTGGTTCTAACCATAAAAAATCAAAATGGGATTGTTCAATTGCTGCGATACCTCATTATGATCTTCGTTAATCTGAAATGTTAGGACTACATTCCAGCATCCAGTAGGAGAGCTCGCTTAGCTATATTCACCAAAACACATTTTTATACTGGTTATACTGATTTTTTTCCTTTACATATTTCTATGTAAACCTATTGTTTCAAACCAAAATAAAGAATGGAGAATAGTACTGCAATACTTGGTAAGTTTAAATTCAAGCGTGATTCTGTAAAATAAAAACAAACCTCAAATTCCACACATTGTTTTCAAGAAATCATAAGGCCTTCTCTGAAAGCCTAGAAGTCCCTGATGGTTCTCCTCTGTTAAAATCTGTCCATGGTGGAGGGGTACAAAACACCAATATTCTACCATAATGGACATTACATGTAAACACTTGGGTGACATGTGTAGATGGTAAATGAAATAATTATATATTTGCATTGTCATGACCTCTAGTTCCTTTCCCTACCATTGTAATGATATCTGATCTTTGTGATGTATAATTTTACATCAAACCATTTAGAATGACCTTGTTTCACCTCACTGAGTTATGCAAAAATGAATAAAGACAACTTTAAATTAACGCAACTAAGCTTTGGAAATAGAGAATGAAATCGGAAAACATCTGCTTCTAAGTATTATAAATGCAGTAGGAGGCCTATTATTGCAGCTTGTACAGCAGAGATGCAGCAAATATCCAAACCTATCTGTTCAGCCCTCCTGAAATTGTTCAGGGTGAAGCCTCCATCAGTGAAAGTGCATCGCTCCTGAGGCCACGTAATGCATACGAGAGGGGAAAGAGTTAAAAGAGCCATTAGAAATGCCACTGAGCACTTTCAGCGACTCACAAGGTTAATGAGAACAGTCTTCAGAAGCTGAAATGCTCAAGTAGGTTTTATTGTATCATAATAATGAATCAATGGTATGAAGATAAAATAAAATAAATGAACTCCGAAGCCATGAGTAAAACGTATGTGCTGCGGCACAACTCATAAAACAGAGGTTAAAAAAAATAAAAATAAATAAAAATATGCGAGCAGCCCCTGGGGCCTTCTTTCGGTGACGTCATTTTCTTGAAAAATATTTGCCTGCAGGTCACTGCTCCCTCTTTCGAAAGCCTTAAACGCTTTTGCTACAGAACATTAAATGTCTCCCAACGTTATAAGCGTATTAGAAGGCAGATGATTTTTTATAGAGCATGCAGTCTTTAGCGCTTTTCTACCCTCTGTCCTATGAATGGTGAAACACTGGATGTACCCTAAAGAAAGGAACTGGACAGAAAAGGCCGTCGTCCGTCATTTTGTGCATGACCTGTCAAAATCATGGACGAGTGTTTCAGTAGATTTGCCATTAGATTTGGGAATCTTGCCGTTGGCTCCGGCTGTTGCCTTCCTCCTCCTCCTCCTCCTCCTCGCTCCAGTGCTGAGCGCGGAATATGACGGAGGCTGAATCTCCAGCGGCTCCCTGCTCCCTACGTAGTGCACTCAGGTAGGGCACTATGAGTCATGGAATAATAGCTTCTTCACCCAAATAGTGCACTATGTGTGAAAATCCCATTTGGGATTGGGCCTAAGTAGCGAGCCTGAGTGGACGCGTGTGAGCTGAGCCAGGCCATGTCGTTCTGCGTAGAGTGTTGTCTTACATCAATGTGTCCACTCGGCAGCCCGAGGGCTTAGCGGCTGATTACTTTCTGAAAGTGGACATGCCTCAAACGCTGCATCAAGTTGTCGGGAACTCTCTTCGTATCCGCCATTTCTCTTCCCCCCTTTTCCAAGGCAATAATATTTGTAGCCGTGACAGAATGAAGTGTGGCTGTGCAAGGCAGCCCGCCAACAGAGGGCAAAAAGACCAAAATATGTCGAGGCGGTTATTTCTCCACCTCGTAAGAAGGAAAAAAATGGGGATGCGGGGCAGCAGGTATGTGTGATCAAGCAATAAGCTACAGACTCATCTTTTTCCCTCAAAACAGTACAACCTGAAGTAAAAAAGAACAACAACTAGACTGCCTGCATAAAGAAAAATAAAACAAATGTGTATTTATTACTATTTACTTTCTTGAATTCATGCTAACAGTGATATCTTTCTTTATAATATATACAGTCATTTGCAGAAGTTTGGCTGCTCTGGTTTTGTTGTTCACGTCCTCTACAGAGAACACAGTTCTGCACATTTTAATGCACAAGTATTGTAATATGTGCTGAATTTGATATGTTACGGAAGAAATATTTCCCCTGCAAAAGCTGTGGCACATATTTGGGAATAAAAGTGTTCGAACCATTCATGCTCACAGGGCCCCCTTGTGGCTTGGGGTCCTGAGTGACAGCTTATAGCAAAAATAGACCTAATGATTACATTTGTCTCCAAAAAACAAAAACTAATTTGGGTATTCTCTTGGATGACCTGGCAGAGTAATATTAGTGGACTTGAAGAGGACGAGGAATGTTTCAGGCTGGGCTGTTTTGTAAATGACATGTCAGCCAGTCCAGAGGCCGTTTACATAGAACGGTCTTTAAGATGCAGTAACCTGTTTAGTTCTAAGTGGTATAGAGAGGTGGCAACGCGACCATAAATGAACGAATTATAGACTTTTTTATTTTTTTATTTTACATTAATCCACACAAATCTCACTGGTGGACAAAGATAAAATAATATCCAAAAATAACCCAGGATACAGGGTCTTTAGTCCAATAGGTAGCAAATTCAAATCCGACCAAAGAAGAAAGCAAGTTTGTATTGTTGCGTTTAGAGACCCAGAAAGTAGATCAGCAACCAAATCTGTTCTGAAGCTTTGTTACATACTTAAGTGTTTGCATTATAGTCATAGATAGCTAAAATAATTTCAGTTGTATTCATAGAAATAACCAGCAGGACAGTATGATTCTAATTACTGGTGTGTAAACTGTAGATAAGATCTTCACCTTTCAGTATACTGATATTAAAAGCAGAATAGTAGAGTAAATGGAGTAAATAAAGGAGAAAGAAAGAAAGAAAGAAGGGTTGATCAATATTATTACAAGACAAAAAAGAAAAACAGTCCAAAGTCAAAACTGGAAGCATGTTTTAATATTGCTCTACCATTATCCTGAAAGGCATAATTGGAGTTACACATCTGAACTGATCGTAGTTACAGAATCATAGGTCTCTCTTTTTGCATTGAACAATATATACAATGTAAAATAAATACATTTACACAAATGGACAGAATTGTTGGAGCACACTGTATGATACACATCACAAAAATATACAGTTAATTGTTTTACTGATGTGGAGCACATCTATAACTACAGACATGGTTCTCACTACAGGCTGTTTCAGCAACTCCTGGATTGAAATTTATACCATCTTATTGATCTTAAAAGATTATTTTTTTATTTTTTTTTATATATTTTCTCTCCATTTTCCTCAAGTTGTTCGTTTCCATCAGTGTTTTGTACATTTTGCATGTTCGACTGCCGCGAAACCCCCTCGACGCATTAGGCAGACACCGACACGAGAATAAATATAATCAACGCCCATAATGTCATATATAATAAAAAATAGCAGTTGTTTGTACATCTTCATATTATTGTTCCTAATATTCCTTAAATTGCAAAATAGTCCAATAAATACAGCATTTTCATCTAATTCAATCGCAAAGTGCGACACCTGGTTGCCGCCCAGTCATATTGCTTTAAATAAGAAAATATGTTGGAAAAAGTCATCGTCGGTATGGCTAAATTACACTTCCATCACTCTGCACTCCGAGCACGAGCAGCACGTTAAAAGACACAAAAGCCTTTGCAGGATGATCTAAGCTGCTCGTGGAGTATACTGTCCAAAAATGTCTTCATTGAGAGAATGCTTTTCTGTTACAAAGCTTTGTGTGTCGTCACTTAGGCATGATTACAAAAAAAAAAAGAAAAGAACACTTCAGTATTTTAATGCACCTCAAAATCGAATAGAGATCAGGGGTTATGCGCCAGACTTCTCAAAGCAAAAGTTGCTGATCTAGGATCAGTTTTGTCTTTCATATTACAATAGAGAGAGGAACAGCTGACCCTAGGTCAGCACGCTTAGTGCATACAGGCCCAGGACTGCTTGCTGTAACATCTGTGTGACATTACAAAACTGAAAGTGGTTGAAAAGCTCAGCTTCAAATCGCTGACAAGTTTTCTAGGTTTCATCCGTTTGGTGTTCAGTACTGGTTACATGGTAAAGACAACATAATAGACAACAGGGAAAAAAAAGAGAATCACGAACAAAGAAACAGCACCTTTTTTTGCGACGAGTGGTGTTATGTGTAAAGAAAAAAAGAAAGAAAGAAAAAAAGAAAGTGCCAACGTCCTATCAACAGCAAGTACCCTTCTGTTTTTGACCGTCTGATGAGTTGCCATGAAAAATGTTTCAATTTACATTACACTAACCTCTCCAAAGCACAATCTAATTATAGTTTTGTATAGCTAATGATAGATATTACACAGTTTTTTATAGAACAAGACAGAAGGGAGAAAAAAAATGAAAGAAATTAAACCCCTATCCCCATTTTAATCCAAAAAAAAAGAAAAAAAAAAGATCTATTCTTTAGTCCTTTTTTTCTTCCATTTTTATTTAGCACACAAAGTTAAAGCGATAGTTTTGGAAACTGATCCTACACCAAAACATAAGTTTTTTTTTTCCCCCTTTGCAGTGTCAAAGAGTAAAGATATTATTACAACGTTGTTCAGCATGGAAGGCCATATGTACAGCATCTTGTTAAAAAAAAAAAAAAAAGAAAAAAAAAGGAAAAAAAATCCACTACTGTTTTGAGATACTCAAAAGCGTATTTTTCATTTTAACCTAAGATTATACAGTGTCTACAGGAAAGTAGTTAGACAAAATGATCCCTTTTTTAAAATACGTTGTTCCTTCCTTTAAATAACTGTTAATCGCTTATACTTCAGTATAGATTACATTGATGGCGGATCTGTTGATCTAGCAGTAACTAGAAAGAGTCTTTTTTCAGCAAGTTATTTGAGAACCCATCATCCTTGTCTCCTGAGGATTCATACATCCAGTAGTGTCTCTATTTTCTACCCTGTCTCTAAAAAAAAAAGAAAAAGAAAAAAGAAAAGAAAAAATAAGTGAACAACACAGAAACTGGAACCACCACGAGAAGTACACGACGACATCATTGCATGGAACAAAGGGAAAGGGGAAACGAAATCAAATGATTCAGGAAAACACACAGACATGAAACATCAAGAAGCTGAACTACATTTTTTTTAAGCTTTTTTTTTTTTTTCATTTTGTTCCAATAAAATGTCTTAGGTTAGTTTTATAATCTGTTAATTTACAATATACAATGTTTAAGAATATTCAGAAAATACCCCACACTAATACTGACATACTTCAGATGAGTTCTGTGGATAGCTTGCTTAGTTACTTAGCCGCTCTGCTAAAGAAATGTTTCGTTGTGATGACTACATCATGACACTGGCACCTCTATTCATCATAAAAAGTAGGATCAACATGAAGCTAAGACTACAATGTCTCTCCAAGTAGTGGCGATGTCTTGCCTAAGTGCTAATTTGCTTCACAAAGTTCATGTAACTGCTTTGATATGAAATAATGCCAATAAAAGTAAAGGGACTGGGGTTCATATAAATGCATATACCTTTTGTTGCGTTAATGTTTATGGTCCTTCAGGCCATCATTTCTGTCAACTATTATCTTACATCAAGCCCAGAAATGAAAGCTAAAGCTGCAGGAAATTCAGTTTCCCAAAAACAGATGGGCACTAACAGAAATTGCATTAGATTTACACACCTCCTCTTTTAAATTTGTCTATTGCTTGGAGAAGATAGCAAGGATTTATTTTTTTTTACTCTTAAGAGTTGCTGAAAGTGGTAAAGTTGATAGAAAAACTCATTTATGAACAAAACTCTGTATGAGGACCATACCAAATAGCCTATTTACACCCTTTGTTGCAGTAAACATACACTAAAATAAAACACAGTTAAACAATATCAATAAATAAATTAGTCTATTCCTTGTCCACCGCAGTACCTCTTTGTTTCGTATTGCATGAGAGACTAAAGCTCAGGCTATTCCCTGAAACGATACAGATAAAATCATTAAAAGTGGCTAGAAGACTTGTTTGGAAGACTTGAAAGAAAACAAGAAGAGAATCAAACCCCAATGACTGCTTGCAGTGAAACTAATGAGAGGAGCAGCTTATTCAAATATTAAAAAAAAAGGAAAAAAACCCCCCAAAAACTGAAAATCAAATCTCTGTTTGGCTAACGCATTGTCAAACTGCTCCGGTGAGGTCTGGTGTTAATACTACTGCACATAGTTGCTTGGTGGCTGTCTGATAAAGAGGGATTCTTCTTAGAATTCCTCGAGTAAGATGATAGCTGGACATGGGTTTAGGACAGTGCAGTTTTCTGGTTTCCCACTCAGTGGAACTCCTTCCTTTGGCAGGGCTGATCTTTCTCGGCTCCAGGTTTTGTGAAAATCAAAATGTTTTTGATAGCTCTAAAAACTGCATCAGATTTTGGAGAAGAACACGTCAAAAGCTGGTTCAAAGTCCCACTGCGGAATAGTGAAAGCAGTCTTTTTCCCCATTTAACATTTTTTAAATAACAACACTTTAATCATTCTTTTATGTATGTATTATTGTCAATTGTTACAAGTATCGTAAAGGTTATGTTTCTTGTCATTTATTCGACACCTTTTATAGACAAATGTTTCACCGACAGTGGCGGAGAATCAGTCATTGCCTGCCCAGTGAACCGGGTGGGGTCATCAATATGACCCTCCCACTTTTGCAAATGAGGTGAGGGGCCTAAGTAAGGGACAGAGCTAGACCTTGGCCTCTAGCAGCTCCAAGAAGAGTTTGTGCATGGGCACCTTGCCGTCCTGTTTGATACTGTAGAAGTGTTGAACGGCCTTGGTGGAGGTCTGCCGGAGCAGGGGCAGGGTCATGAGCAGCTTGCCAGCCCGGCGTGGGTCTTCTGCGTGCTGGTTACTCTCGTAGTCCTGCAGGGCCTCATGCAGAACATCTTGGAGCTTCTGCACTGCATCCACATCCTCTATGTGCATAGAGTCTACCAAAAAAACACAATAATGGACCATTTAATGTGTGGCTAATTTCACAATTCATATTACTTGCTATAAATAAGCACAAATACCTTAAATAATGTTAAAAACCTGTTCAGCAGTAGCCAAGCCAGACAGTTTGTAGAGGTATACAGATTGCATTTCTTGACCAGGAAGGAAACAACGGCTGTTGGAAATAATTTTGCAAAAATATTTTTCCTAAAAAGCGGTGTTGTGTGGAGGGGTCAGAGGATCACAATCTGTGGTGGTTGTGGCCACCCCTTGCTATTACTCAGAGTTAAAACAGATACAAGCTGGGGCATTTAAGTTATCTGTTTCCACAGAATAAAAAACCTGCAGAGAAAGTGCTGCTAAATGGGAGAAAAGACACTGACTCATCCTTTCCGCCAAGCCAGAGCTCATTCTCCAGTGATTAAACGCACACTTGAGTGTTAAAGCACTGAAATTGTTCTCTACGTGTTTCTACATGGCTCTCCGTGGGCCTGATGAATGGCATGCACAACAGGAACAACGTTTGGAGTCGGGCTGATATGGGCCTCACTCCTAAGCGAGAGGATACAACAAGCTGCTTTTCAGGCGTCAATCCCTCTGTCTGACTGGCATTGTCTGGGAGAAATGTCAAACAGGGTCAATTTGCATATTTGCTTGTTAGCACGGCACGCACGCATGCTGGAGCCTGACGTGCCTCTCCGAAAGCAATTAGTCTCAGACAACTAAAGCCCTTCACCAAAAGTGCTCCTCTGCTTTGTTCTCCATTGAAAACTCTTACCCAGGGTCCTGCCAAAAGTGCCACACCTTTTTTTTTTTTTTCTTTCAGATGTCCAGGGGAAAAAGAGCTCATGCTAAATAATGCCAAGTCAACCTGCATAAGATCGCATGCTGATAAAGAGGAGTGCTTTTGCATGGCTTGCTATAAACAAGACCAGCCCCTAAGCCTTACGGTTTTGTGCTCTGATTGTCAGCCCTAGTCCATTCTCTAGAGGCTACATGTCAGAACACACATAAGTCTTTGTCCAAGTGATTACAATCCCTGCCTTCCTTAGAATCGATACATACATGTTAAATAATAACTGCAGGGTCAAGTATTGATAAGACAGGGCTCATGTGTGGGAGTCCCTGTGTGCTTCCCCTGTTAGCAGAGAGCGCAGTCTCTCTCTAAGGGCATACAGCCTGTCTGCTTCAGGTAATAGCTCTATACTCCCAGCCTTCAGTGTCTGGAAGCCCAGTCCATGCCCATCTAGAATTCAGACAGGAAGGTCTCTTCCATCAGTCACATGGGCTCCGGCCATTTGAAAAGTGACCCACAATGCGACCAAAATTCATGCTAGGAAAGTGCTTAACTGCACCTTTTCACGAAGCACTGCCACGCCAGCAACACCATCAATCTAAACATCAGCAGTGGCGTCAGACAACTTACACTGTTCTGGGAAATGAATGTATCATTGTCCGGGCTCAAGAAGTGAGGCCTTCTCACTATAAAATACAGTATTTGCTGTCAGTACATTACTAAAAGGAAGAGAGATGCTAGCAAAAAAAAGTAATCGGACAGCAAAGCTCAGGGGACTTTAACACTTCTCAAGTTAGACAGGGTGAGGTGCTGCTATAATTATACTTTTCTTTATTGAAAACAATTTAATATGGGGATAAATAAAATCAAAAGTGCATTTCTCAGTATCTAGCTTGGGCACATTCTTTTCATGAGCAATTGGCCACCCATCGAAAAGATTTGTTGCTCCAGGAATTCAGGGCTGCAATGGCATAATAATAGAATTTACTGGGTTTTTTTTATTGGAGCCATCTAGAACTCTCCCTGTGTCCTCATCTTTCTTTCCTAAAAATGTGACAAAATGACACACCTTTGAACTCTCCTGGGAGACAAGCTTTGAGGCTTGCTACAGAAGCAAACTCTCAATAAACAAAGAAAGACAGCAAGGATTAGGATGTAGAAAACCTAAGTTTGTCACTGCATTGTGGTTTCAAACTAAAACCTAATAAAATCTATTAGGAAAAGTCTAATGTAGGTTATGATACACATACATGTTGTCACTAAGCAATAGGGCGACACATCAATCCTCATATGAATACGCTGGCAGAGGACAGACGCAAGTCTCTCTGAATAAATCTGCGCATCACTCCAACCGCTTGTGTTTGGTCCAAACAATCGCCATCCCATCGGTCTCCAGGCGCGTGGGCATCGACAAGAGAGATGAACTGTTAATTACAAAATCAATTAAAAAGAATTTCTCAAGAGCCGTGCGCCCTCTCCCTCTCAAGGGCTCACTCTGGGGCAGAAGGGACCCTGAGTGTCCGGCAAGCCGGGGCCGACATCCGCAAGCAGGCAATGGCAATCTGCTTTTTCATTTTTCAGCATGGCCAGGCCCAGCCGGAGATTGATCGTCACATATGGCCTCAGAAAACAAACTGTCAATACCTTGAGCGCTGGAGAATTTGAACAAATAGCTGCCCTCCCATTCAAGCTGCTCACTGCATCCCATTTAACAGATTTTATTGACAGTTTCCTTCTTGTAATTAAAAGGGGGTGGGGGTGGGGGAAGGGTCACTGGCCAGTGACCAAAATAAAGTTCAAAGATGGGGTCAAAAAAAAGGGAGCCCCAAAGCACCCACATCAGTGCATGTTGTCGACATCCACATGCATAGTGATGGATTCCTTGTTTAAGAGGTATGTGAAGATAGACTTGTGTTATGCTGCAGCCATGCCTTTAAAGGGGGGGGGGGTTGCTTTTGTGGGCATGTTTGAACGGAGAGAGAGAGAGAGAGAAAGAGAGAGTGCGAGAGAGATAGAGAAAATAGAGAGGGGGTGAAAAAGAGATGGGAGGTGTCAGAGCTTTTTCTAAACAAATTATGTGATTTCTTGTTTTAGGTTGTCCCATTTCCAACCACTGATCGGACAGAAATAATCTTGCGTAGTATTTTTGATGAAAAAAATAACTTTTCTATATGTTAAATCTAAGTGTGACTTCATTTAGAAGTACATACAGAAACACACAAATACAACAGAAGTCTTCAGATTTAGTCAAGATGCATGAGCTTACCTGAATTTGCGAGCGCTATAGCTTTAAGAGTGACAAACTCCTCTTTCTCCAGTTTCATGCTCTTATACTTCTTCACCAGCTGCAGGATGGCATTGTTCAGGTCCAGCAGGCCGGCCAGCTTGGACTGGTCCTCGTCCATTATGTAGTCCTCGGCGTACACCAGCTTGTCCTCGAATGACAGCGATCGGTAGACCACGCGGAGGATCAAGATCTCCATCCAGGCGCTCTGTAGGAGACTCATCTGGTCGGCCAGCGACAGCGTTGAGAAGCCTGCAAGAAACACAGAGAGTATTCTCAAACTCAAACTCTCTCAGACTGACCATGGAGGCCTTTAAGCAAGTAAACAATGGAATACGGTAAGAAGTTCAGGAGGTTTTGCAGTGGCTTGTCAAGAGGGGTAGTTCAGAGCATTGACATTCTGAAGCTGTGATGGGGAGGAGAAGTGCAGAAGGAGGGGAGGAAAGAGAGGGGAGGCGCCCAGTACGAGGCTCAGCTCTCCTCTCCTGCCGTGCGGCAGGCCAGGGGGCATCCTGCGGGAGGGAACTCCTTATCTCCCCAAACATGCAGCATGGATCAATTCTTCCCATCACACCAGCTGAAAGACTAATTGCTTGCCTCAAACTCCCTTCTCCTTCCTTCTCACTTCATTCGTATCTCGTCCTCTCCCTTTCTTTTTTTCTCTCTATTTTCCCCCCTCTCCTTTTCACATCCTCTTTTTCTCCTTTCCTTTCTTCTTTTCAGTTAATAAACTGAGAGCCTTGATGATATGAGTACCTCTGAAAGAGAGCTTCGGTCTTCATGAAGCCACAAACAAACATCTCTGCTGACAGCAGGAAATCAACCTGGAGCATTGTCACCCTCCAGCATCCACATGGACGGCAGACGACAGAGAGCAAGATCCCCAACGCGACAGACTGGACAGCAGAGCGCCAGTTCGCCACTCATGCCCAGGCCAGGCGATGAACTGACAACACAGTAATGGTTGGCAACTGAGGCCCATCTGACAACTCCCCCCTCCCCCCTCACTTTTCCTGACTCTCTCCGTTTTTAGCCCACAAAGAGCAGATGAGGCGTCCCTGCTAACAACAGCAAGAGCTCTAATCCAAGCAGTTAGATGAAGGCATGGAGAGAGATGCTTCACAACATCTGTTGAAAAGCAAAGCCCTCGCCTGAGAAAGGCCACTGATGCTATTTTTTTCTTTTTCCCCCTCACTTTCGGATTTTGACTTGATTGTGAATGGCAAGGAGCTCATTATGTATAGGTTTCCGGCTATTGTTTATAACAACCGCTAATTTATTATCCAAAACTGTTAACATCTCTGATCTCATTAGGAGCAGGCTGAGCAGTTGGTGCACTTCCTGGCCTGCTGGTGGGCGCACAACCAGTGCCAGTTGGCAGAGCTGTCCACCACTACTTAATAAAATCATCAAAAGGGATTAGCAAAGAATTTCTTAAGGGGGTCTTTAATGCCTGACACTGCTGCATTCTTCCAAAGGAGTATGAGCCCCAATGAGAGCTGGCATGGGCTAAAAATATGTACTTTATAATCCATTTCTTTCTCTTTCTTGAAATTGTTACCTGTCATAGAATTAAACAAACCATTAAAACCCAACCAAGTTTCAGCATGACCGGTCAACTTTGGACAACTTTAGACAATGATAAAACTAAAGGTGAATATTCCACTAGTGAGACAGTGCTGGAGGGTGGTAGTCATAGTAGTGGTAGAGTTGGTTAGGGGCACAAAGCCAGAGAGGCAGACAGGGAGGGGGGTTTGTGGAGAGGACAGCAGTGGCAGATGGACAGAGCCCGTAGCCTGGAGCTCCCCGTGTGCCATCCCCCTAGCCCTCCCTCCCAGTCACTGCTGTTAGTAAATAATTAGATTTACACATTCCCCAATCTCCAACACATCTCCCCACAGAATAATTAAAAGCCGGATGATTAGTTTATTGAGTGGAAGGGGGAACTTCCCCCCCTCCCTCCCTCCCCCGACCCCACCTTTATTGAGGTCCATCAACGATTTTATCGGGGGGCCGGCCCCCGCTTTTACGGTTGTCATGCCAGCGCGGGCATCCAATTTTTCTTATCTCCCTGATTAATACAAATGCAGTTTCGGGACGCATTAATTAACAGATACAAATCTGCGTTCTCATGGCCGGATCAATACTGCGAAGAAAAGAGGCATCAATGTGAATTTACTGCCAATGATGGAAGAGGTTTCTCTATTGACATTTACGTCGGGGGCAAACTTTTAAGTTGAGTCCTGGGTCTCTTTTATATGTCTGTCTTTCTCATCTGTTTCATTTCACAAAAGAGGCGTGCAGTAACAGTGATTGCACCTCACCTTTGGAAATGTGGGGAAGCTCACAAAGAGCTGAATTAAACACTGTCATCATCATCATCATCATCTCTACGCCAGTAGATATGTGGAGCCTTTTCCTCAAAGGAACAGGTTAATGAAATGCATTACCAGTGACTGGAAGAAAATATGAAGTTAATATTTATTTTTAGAGTGTCAAGTCATTGTAAAAAATCAATACCATATCAACACAATGTCCATTTGACTTTTTTATGTTTTGTCCAATTTATCATAATCTACATAATGTCTTAATTTTAAGTATTAAAAATGGGGAAAGTGGGGCATCTTCTTTCAGACTTTACTTGCCCAGCACAAAGCAGACAGACTCATCCAGATGACACGAGGGGTATTATCTGATCTATAGCACTAGCACTATATCCAGCAGCCTCCTCTCGATTTAACTCTCTCAGTCTGCACACGCCCCACCCCCTCACACACTGCAAAGAGGACACTGTCGCCACTGGCATCTTGCCCCCCGCCCATCCAGAGAGGAGGAGGGCGAAAAGGCTAAGCACTCAGAATATGTGAAGGGCAGACTGGTAGAAGGTATCTGATGGCTGAGCTCTTATGAAATCGGTGGTGGCTTTTCAAAAGGAATAAGTGTCGGAACAGTGTGTGTGCGTGTGGTGTGTTGTGGGCTGACAGAAAGAGGCTGCGGTGCAGCCAAGCGAAGTTAACCCCTACCAGGCAGGAACGCTCGGCACCAGGCCTCACAGCGCCTGCCCGTCTGCCAAATCTCTTCTGACTGCACGTTCACACTGCTGAGAAAGCCTACCGGTGTGCTTGTACACACACACACACACACCCTTCTCTTCTACCTCAGGGCAGCCTTCACCTCAGTTATGCTGCCCATCCCTACACAAACGCAGAGCAAACACACGCACACACACACACACACACACACACACGTACCTCCTCTATCTCACTCTTTGCAACACCCCTGCCTGCTTTCCCCTGGTTAGCGGATGAATGAGCATGCACTGATAGGCTCTATCATATGGGCCATGCCGTCTGTTTATTTGACGTTTCCTGCACCCGTCCAGCGCTCTCGAGGAGCTCGCTTGCTTTCGCACATTGTCAGAACGACGGCACCATGACTAATTCACTCACAAAAAATACTGCCAATGTGATACAGTAATACTGCTGCGCCAACCTGCCAGAGTAGGTTAGCAAAACAGCTTGTGAGAAGCAATGGGACGTGGTGAACAATGCAAAAATACTCAAACACTCAAAATAACTCCAATGACGCTAGAGCTGGGGGATACGGACACAATTAATATCATGGTATGTTCCAGATTAATCACATAGTCCGTTATCAGATTTAAGCTTAATTAAAAAATAATAAATCCATGCTTCCTGAGTACTACTTCTGTGAACCACTAGAAAACTTACAAAAGCTTGTCTTCGTTGCTTTCCTGTGCTTGTCAACACAGACATATTTAAACAGTTTGAGCAGTAGAAGATTAACACAGAAAATGTAGGCAAGTTACCACTTCATGGTTTCTACAAGGGACAAAAGGAATTGTTAAATTTATCGGTTGGTAATCCAAGTTTGATTTTGGAGCAAACTGTAGCCTACATTCTGTAATGATGGTTAGTTCATTTGTTGTGAACTATTTATATATATTGTCAAGGCAAAAAAAATCATTTTGTTGCATCACTACCTGCAAGTCATAAAAATTATTTAGCAGTTATTTTTTGACTTTTTATAAAACTCAGATGTAATCTGCTTCAGTTGTCCAGACAGAGGAGAAGTAAAAAGCGTAAGCTTTGGCATGAAGACAGTGGCAGGCAAGGTGAAGCTGTGATGTTTTGGTGGGATGCGATGGTGGCGCCAAAATCCTGTCATGATCTATGACATCAGTGTCTTGCTCTGCTCATCTGCTCAGATGCTGCAGTGAAAGATGCTGGCCACAATAAAGAACATCCCCCACAGGACACATGGCCGCCTGACCAAATCAGAGTGGATCACGCAGGTACAGAACAGCTTCTAAATTTAGCTGGTTTGTTCTGACTGAATAAAGACTACAGTACTGGCGGTTATTAAATGCAACATCAAAATGACTTTAAAAATACAGAGTTGTGAGTCTAACAGTGGTTTGTAAACTTGAGCAAAAATTGCTCGGTTCAGACCGCTTGGGATGCTGATAAGCAGAGAAGAGAGTTTTCTTTTTCTTGCGTATTAAGCGGATTAACCATGAATAAAAGCATACTCATCAGTCGTATCATATATGAGTGTGCGTGTGTATTCTCAACCCAGGGAGACACTGGGCCTCTCTTCGCCTCAGTTTACCAGGCTTGCTGTTAGCATACCCATACGCGATACGTCCTCAATTCAGTCAGTCACACAGCAAATATTGGACTACCGAGCACACGCGCAAAACAAAAACCAACATGAAAAGGCAAACAAATGTGCGAGTGTGTGTGTAAACAGTCTCTCAGGTCTTTAGTTTAAATGGAGGAGGGGGGCCTAGGGGAAGAGCCACACAAACGCACGCACTCACGCAAAGCTTTCATCACAGCAGCCTTTCATCTCTACAAAACAACATCAGCCAGAGAGAGACAGAGAGAGAGAGAGAGAGAGAGAGAGAGAGAGAGAGAGAGAGAGAGACAGAGAGAGGGAGAGAGAGAGAGAGAGAGAGAAAGACAGAGAGAGGGAAGTATGTAAAGTGAACAGTGTGAGGAAGACAGAAGGTGATTTCATCTGTCTGGATGGTGCACATGAATCTGAAGCCATTCAGTTAAAGATCATGACACAGCAAGATTCCCGAGCTCGGTAAACAGTCTGAATGTAGGTCAGCGGCAGCGTCGTTAAATGTCGAGCAGTTTTACATTAACGCTGTGTAATGGCAGGGCAGCCTCGCTGATTAGCCGTCGGACGTAGTGTCCGTGTGACACTGCAGTAAAACATTCAGAACACCTGCTCTATAAACCCGCCACCACTATCCAAACACAGCACTCCACAGCATCCCAGCTTCATCTGTGGGAAACCAACAGGCTGATAAAACATTAACCCAGCCTTAAATTATAACACATCTCGGTCTGATACACCACATATCACGCAAAGGTACTCAACACACGCAACATTAACCCTTAGAAGGCACCAGTGCTAAGAAAAGCATCTTCTCATTTTAGATGATTTACTTCTCCAGTACTTCACTGAAACGAGTAAAAGCGTTCTGCAGAAAGGACAGATTCCAGAATCAGAACCAGACAACTTTATTGATCCCAGAGGAAATTGCTTATGTTATGACTGCACAGAGACAAAGAGACAAGAACAATATAAAAAATAAAGTCTAATAAAAACAAAGTCCAATAAAAAAAAATCTGCAAAAAAAAACTCAATATGAAAAATACTATGCTATATACTGTGCTATATACACAAATGCTGGGGTATTGATGTGTTGTTTTTGGTGATTAAATGTTTTGGTTATTTCTTGACACCAAAACAAGCTGAAAGCAGAGAAAGCAGATTCATCAATTTGTACGATTCAGATTCCTTTGCAGGCAAACTGACCAATGGACTTAAACCAAAGCTCACACTGTGCGGACTAAACGAACCAACGGAACACACTCACACACCCGCAGTACTTTTTATTAACTTTAATTACATTATTTGCTCTTCAAGGAGCCAATATTGCCTTTTAAAGCTGTAAATGAAAAATGGTCTATTTAATTCACACGAATCAAATAAAGTGCCACTTTGAAGGGGTAACTGGCAATTTAGCACAGTGAGTCATGCAGTTCAGGGATGGGTATCATCAAGATCTTGCTGATACGGAAATCGACAGTGAAACTTATCGATACTCTCACTGACGTTTCTCGCCATAATCTGCAAATATATTAACACTGTTTCAAAAAATACCTTTAAATAGGTACGTCCATCAGGTTTGTTCCTCACTCTTAAACAGACTGTTAGGTACCAATTTAGTACCGTTCTCGATAACCATCCCTAACTGCTATAACGTTCATGTACAGGGTGCAGAGCGAGTGCACTAACCTTTCCTCGTGTTATTTACATCATAAAACTGCAGCACAGACTGGCCTAAATACTACACTGGCACTGTATGACATGCTAGGGGACAAAAGTAGACAAAACTGGGGCTATTCAGGTCCTTCTCAGCTCCGTGGTGTTCTTGCGCCCGTGTCTCGGCCAATCAGCTATGTTTGGTTTGAGAAGAGAGATCGTGTAAAGCTGACTCCTTTTTTTTTTTTTTGCCAAACTACTCCTTCTATCAGTTGACAAGGAACACACTGCTCCAAAGCCTGAACCTCACACTGGCACTCCGAATCGCAGACCTGGTGGGAAGAAACAGAAATAACAGCAGGATCTCCTCCATTCAGCGTTTGGAGTGCCGCTGCCGCTGCTGCTGGCGCTGGCGTTTGCTGACTTGCCAGTTCCTGGAGCCAAACTGCAAAGCCATCAGCCCCATAAACCCAACTCGCCTGATTAAACCGGCCCGGTGACGTAGCCGAGGCTAATCTTACAGGGGCGATCCTTTCCTCAAGGGATCCTGAAACACAATCAAACGCCGCTGCTAAAAATAGCTCACAATACATGGTATAGACTCACAGTGCTGAGTTAGGGAAAGTAGGCCGGCAGGAGTAATAGCGGGTCTTAAAGAGGGGATGTTGTTTGCAGTGTTTGGCAAAACTGAGAATAAAAAAACTTTTTTTTAAAAAACTCAAAAGTGGCCTCTGTTTATGTGACTGGTAGTGCTGTGATAATGCTCATTTCTGCTAGAACTGCTATGGGATATTTTAATATGAAATTCTTTAACTTGTTTATTTATTTTCTGTAAAAGACCATTGTTTCCCTTTTTTCTGATCACTGTTTGTGTGTGTGTGTGTATGTGTGTGTGTATGTGTGTGTGTGTAAAATGCACAGGTCGCTACACTTTTCTGAACTGTTGCGCTGTGAACTGTGTAAAAAAAAGAAGTGTTGTGTGTGCTGTGAGTGCAGTAGTGTGTGTACAGCAGCTTTTCTATGTGCTGCGTTCCAGCAGCTGATTCAGTTTCTGATGGAATGAAACAGAGTCACACATGCACACACACTGCACTTAACATTTTAATTGTTACAATTGTAAAATAATGTGAGAGTGTTGTGTAGTTTAACATTTCTATTATAAATTATTTACATGTATTATGTTTACATTTTCTTCAAAAAATTTTTGGCTCGGAAGTTTGGATAAAGTCTGGTCAATAGTGACATGCACATTTTACTCAGACACACTCCCACAAACTACAAATGCAATAACCAGAAACAAAAAAATGTGGCCTCTTATTTATATATATATATATATATATGTGTGTGTGTGTGTGTTTGTGTGTGTGTTTGAGTGTGTGTGTGTGTGTGAGTGTGTGTGTGTGTGTGTGTGTGAGTGTGTGTGTGTGTGTT